>OX461808.1:145811530-146411530 GCA_949802685.1 Dicyrtomina minuta | reverse complement strand
TTTTGCGCTTTTTCAAAAACATGGAATTAGAACATTTTGCGCCTTTTTAAAAACATGGAATTAGAAAATTTTGCACCTTTTTAAAAATATGGAATCAGACAATTTTGCGCCTTTTCGTTAACATGAAATTAGAACATTTTGCACCTTTTGAAAAATATGCAATAAATTATAACATTTTACGCTTTTCAAAATCTCCTAATTAACATTGTATGCCATTTTTTCATTTTGTTTTTATGACATAGCTCATTTTGATTCCAGGTTAAATTTGATATGAGTCATTTTGGTTCTTCACACACGATAATGCTATACCTTAAGTACTAAAAAACACCATAGCAAAAAGTTTCAAATTTATATTTGTGTTTTTCTATTATAGGGGACCTGGGTCAAGCTGCCATTTTAAACGGAGTCTACACCAAAGCTGAGAGTCAGTCAGTGCCCACTGGTCAATTTAACGATACTATTTGCCCTCGAGAGTACATCATGGATCCGCTGCCTGACCCTAATGCAGATGTATCCCACAAGCATGATACTTGGTCATATATGACAGCACCGGAAATCCGAGGAGGCATTGATGGTAAAACTAAAATACATTAATTAACCGTATGCTAAATACGCTAGCAAATTGCATGGCATGGCTGTCAGCCGCTAGTTAAAGCCTCAGTCCTGTCGATTCATATGACTCTAATCACCTGTAAGTACTTCGATTTAAATTTTCGATATAACTGACTTTCACATAAAATCGTAGGGATGAGTTTAAAAATTTAGCTTTGTAGTTAGGAGTTGCATATCCTTTAACATGGATGTAAGTATATACTAGTTGGGGGAGGGGCTTAGGGGATTTATATTTTTAATAGTAACATTTTTTAATGATCTCTGTTCTGTCAATAGATACCATGTAGCTAATTCGTTGCTTTAATACGATGCATGTTTTAATTCTAGTCACCTGTATTTTGTCAGCTATTATATATTGTGTAGATCATTAATCAACAATTTTTACTCATGTCCTATATCGTAATACAGCAAGTGTTAAATTGAGCTAGGTCAAAAAATTCACTAACCATAGGTAAGTGAGAAAGAATGTAATGCTTAAAATGTTAAACTACCTACCTACGTGGTTACGAAAAGTGCAGAATGTTTTATTTGCATGTTTTTGAACAGTGAAAAATATACTTTTTACATATTATTGAAAATTGCTAAATATTTTATATGCATATTTTTGAAAACTGCAAAATATTCTATTTGTATGGTTTTTGAAAGTGAAATATATTCTATTTACAAGTTTTTGAAATGTGCAAAATATTTTATTTACATATTTTTGAAAGTTTCAAAATATATTATATGCATCTTTTTGAAAAGTTCAAAATATTCTATTTACATATTCTTAAAAATTACAGAATATTCTATTTACGTATTTTTGAAAATTGCAGAATATTCTATTTCGATGTTTTTTTAATAATGCAAGAAATGTTATTTACATATTTTAAAAAATTTCAAAAAGCATTATGTACATCTACTTGAAAAGTGCAAAATTTTTTTATTACATGCTTTTAGGATGAAGATATTTTAAATTCAAGTATAGATTTAGCTTTTAATTTGTTGTAGCTGAAAAAGGATCAAGGGTTATCTGGAGTCTTTACTAACGATGTTATGTGAAATAGAAATGAAATAATATTCTGTATTTTGTTTTGTTTTTGTTTTCTAGGCTTAATCCTGGGCTTGCAAATCCAGAAATGGGAGTTTCAAAACCGGGGGTTAAGATTAAGTCAAGTTTTAGAGATGTACTACAGTGAAGTTGGGGTTGTGGATGAACCTCGCTATAGAGCCTGCAATCGTCAGTCCGTTTTCACGAATACCATAATGAGCACTGAACTTCTGGAACAAGCTAAATCCTTTGCGTATGTCTACAATAATAGATCAAGCACAATCAAAGTACCTGCAACAGAGAGTCAAGATCTACTGAACCAGCTCAACGACTTAGTTACACAGGCTTTTTCGAAAATGAATGGATTTGTTGGTGAGTACATACACGTGTAGCCACGCACATTAAAAAGAAATCATTAGTAATACTTAGTAAGAACTTTAATTAACTGAATTCTCCACTAAAAAAGTTATATAACGGAATAATTTTACAAATAAATGTATGTGTACAGGTAACTTGCCAGGCCTAGATGGAACTTGTAAATTAAGGGAACAAGGAGGTGCTACAGAAATCCCGGATTCTGATAAGCCTGTTCCAGCTCAGACAACAGTGTATGCTGTTTTGGATGCTACAGACACTGACTATGATCTTCTTAATCAAAAACGATTTGTCGCGTAAGTTTTTAATTTTGACTCATCTTTATGATGTGTAACCACTAATTTTAAGATTTTATTTTTTTATTCAATGATATTGCATAAAATAATTATTTCAAAAAATTGCAATTAAACTCAACCAAATAATAAATTAAATTCTCTTTTAAATTATATAGACAACTTGGATTTGAACTCGGAGTCTCCCCCTTTGGGTCACGCCTTGGACTTGTAAATGGCGGGAGTGGTCAACTTATGATTAAGCCCAATTTCACTGATAACCCATCTATTCTAGCTTGCAACATTTTAAGTCAACGAACTCGTGAGTTTTTTATGCTATTTATGTTAGATTATTTTATAACTGACACAAAGAGTCGTTCACTGATAAAAAAGATTCATTTTTACTGCTGAATCAATTTTATTTTCACTGACAAAAACGATATATTTTTACTGACAAAATGATTAAATTTTCAATGGCAAATTAAATACCTTTTTACTGACAAAAAAAATGTAATTTAATTTAAACCTGAATGCAATTAAGTGCCATTCTATGCTACCCTCATTGCTTTATTTTGACCCTACAAAATCTACATAGTTTTGTTTTCCTTTATCTACTTTTATAGCTGGAAATGGCCAAAATGGAATCATTGCAGCCCTCACAACTTTAGAAGGTGAAATTCAGAGAGTGAAAGAATTGGAAATTACCAACAATTACACTGATACAAACGGTATTGCAATTTTAATCCTAAATGAAGGAAAGAAATTTGAAGATTCTTTACAGAGCGAAGTGCGATCTAAAATTAAGGACTTTGAGAATAAATATGGAGGTAATGAATTATTAAAATTGAATTTATTAGCACAGTTAATTCTAATTTTAATTATTTGTTTCAGTAAAGTCTATAAAAGCATGAATAATGAGTAAATTCCAAATAGAAAAAATAATTTTTAATGGAAATTTTAATTTAATTTTGTAGATGTTCACGTCATGTATGCCACTAGTAGGTATCAAGTGACTGATTACGAAAAATTCTCTATAAATCAGGAATATGATGTGATTCGAATTCAGTCCGCGACCAACTTGTCAAGCGAAGCTGGTAGATTCACTACGGAATTTTTGAAGCGTAAGTTACACACACACATACTGCAACTACTGCAATTAATTATTGTTTAAAATATTTATGGTGCGAGTTTACATTTTTATTAGAAGTTGAAAAGGCCTACATAAATAAATATGTTTTTATTTGGATACAGGTCAACCTGGCAGAATAACTTATCCCCGATGTAATAAAGATCGGTACGATCAGTCAAATGAACATAAGATTGGAACAGATCTCTTCATTTCTCCAAATACCATTCGCTACTATAAAATCAGTCCTGATTATTTCTACAGTGCTGAAAATCTACGACTACGAGTAAGTGCAGATTTTATAAAATAATTTTTTTGAGCTAAATGTACCTATTTATGACTTAATGATTTCAGAATTATTGAAGTAAATTGTACTTTTAGATTTGAATGATTTAGTATAACCAGTTGTTTAAACCCTATTTCAATAAATTTTTGTAAGCCTTATACCTTAAAATTTATAAATTGTTAGATTTTTTACAGTATTTAAGTATTCTAGTTATGTGCTTTTTGAAGTATAAAAACATCATAATTCAACGCTTTTTTAAGTGTCAAAAATATCTAATTACCAGTTTTTTGAAGTATCAAAATGTTCTATTATCGATTTTTTATACAATCTAAATGTTGTATTTACAACTTTTTTTAAGTTTCAAAAAACACTAAATACAAGATTTTGATGTATCAAAATTTCATAATTTTTAAAGTTTTGGAGTATCAAAATGCTCCATCTACAAAATTTTTGAAGCATCAAAATGTCCTAATTGAACATTTTTTGAAGTATCAAAATATTCTAACAACGAAATTGTTGAAGTTTCAAAACTTGCTAAAATTATGTTTTTAAATAATTGTTTGGTTCAAACGAAATTTCTGACTTGCAAAACCAAATAGTTCCTAAACGCAAAAACAAAAAATCAGCTTTAAAATAATATTGAAAACATACAGTCCACTCTCTACATAGCGTACCTCCTCATAGCGTATACCTCCACATAGCGTACTTTTCACGCATCCCTGGCTAAATCCCAATGATTTTAATGCAATAATACCTCTATATAGTGTACCTCCACATAGCGTATACCTCCACATAGCGTACTAATTTTGCTGGCCCAAAACACTCATCATGTGTAAATTTCGTCGCTACATAGCGTACTTTCAGAAATTTAAAAAATTTTAGCGCTCAGTTAAAAAAGTTACTATTTTTTTTTCTTGATCTAACTGATTTTGCAAACTTATTCAATCAAAATTACTAAGCATATTCTTTGATTGATTTGTGTAGAACCAATAATTACTTTAAACAGTGCAATTTTTTTTGTTTTCATCTATAATACTGATTTTTTTTTAAATCTGTACTTTCTACATAGCGAACTCTCCTCATAACGTACTAATATTGCTGGTCCGCTGAAGTACGCTATGTAGAGAGTGGACTGTATCCACAAAATATAAACCTCATTTCCCTTAATCCGCTAACTCTACAAAATAAAAATCTCCTTTTGAGTTTCAATTTTTTTTATTCACTTTTTTTCAGTTTTCAAGTGACAACGGGAAAGTGAAAGTCTGCACTTCAAAATCCAATCGATTCCCCAACTCTCAAAATACGGGTAGTGGGAGTGGGGTGAGTTGCTACGAGACATCCGGGCAGTATCAACCTGCGGGGAGCACCACGGCGGATCTTGAAATTTCCTTTGACACCCCTTGTGGTGGTGACGGGGATCGGAAGGGATGCCGGGCCATTTACCTCTCTATTACTCCTATTTCATTCCCGGTCGCTGGCTCTGTTGGCTTCGACTGTTCTGGTAAGATACACACAAAAATCTAAATTTATTAAATATTGTAGGTGTAAAATCATTCGCATTATCAGTCGTATATTTCTTTAATATTTTCAGTGGAAATTTAGGGTTTTGACTTTATAGACATTTTTTAAAAATATGCAAAAATTTGTGATATATTTTTAAAATATTTTGTGTGTATAATGTGTCTATAATTTTGCTGTACATAATTTATTTACAGTCGACAATTGCCAATATTCGAACCAAGTCAAAGTTACCTTCTCCCACTACGACATGAGATGCAATGGGGCTATGAACTTAATTCTTTCCTTCCCTGGACTTTTTGTCACACTGGCTCTCTCCGTTTTCACCTTGACAAGAAATTTATAGTGAATAAATTAGAAAAATAATTACATTTATACGTAGTATATTATCTACATTTCCTTATAAACTGTATCCCTCCCCTATAGTGGGTGCTATAAACAAACCCTTATTTCTATTTCTTCAATTTTTATTTTACGTCATTGCGCAGGGCGCTCCTACTACTGCTACTACTTACTATATAGACAGATTTCTTTCAGTATACCTAATAATAATTACTGTATTATTATAAATGTGTATTACAGTATTGCTAAGAAAGTTATGTGTTAATCAAGGTATAAATGACTCACTTTAGACAATTTAGAGACATGTGTTAATATAAATGTAATCCACAGAGCAGAATGTTAATTCCAATTATCACAGTCAACGGTATCACAAAATTATGAGGCTATTAAATGCACAAAGTTGTATGTTTTTAAGCATTCAATATGACAGTTTCAATTTAATTTCATTACACTTATATAAAGTAGGTATGTTTTTATCACGTATTGAATTCATAGCTAAACAAAAATATGTAGTTCATTTTATGTAAATTACCTATACAGAAACAGATATATATAATATATTGCCTAATAACTTAAGATCATTAGTCTTAACCGTTACACTAGAATCGTTGATGATATAAATATAAAATTAAAGAAACTATATTATAAATTCATGTGTAATTTTACATTTTCCAAATAAAATAAAAGTTGCTTAAAAAACGAAAGAACGAACCTTTTTGTCCATTATTACCATAAGGGATCATCCCCATTACAGATTATGACGCCCTGGAAAAATCCCAATTTTTCGTCTGTGAAGACCAAAAATGACCCATGTATCTAATTTAAGCTACAATCAAATCGAGCTATGTCATAAAAAAATGAGACACATGCGTACAATGTTATATCAGAGTTTTTGAGAAGTGTAAAATGTTTTATTTTCATGTTTTTGAAAATTTCATTGTGTTCTATTTAAATGTTTTTAAAACGTGCGAAATGTTCTATTTACATGTTTTTAAAAAGAGCAAAATGTTCTATTTACATGTTTTTGAAAATATTCTAGTATTTTTTGTATCTCTTGTTTTGCCAATTTTTCAATTCCCCCTGCTTCAATAATCATTTAAAAGGAAAATATTACTAAATAAATAAAATGGCATATTATCCCAATTTGATTGTGCATTCAATAATTAACTAGCTGGACTTTCATCTCTTGGCACACAGTGATACTCACAAGCAAACCACTTACTATGATGTCTCATGATTTAGGCAAAGTTAGTGAGAATAGTTTTCCTAGCCCTCCCTCAGTCCTGATATGATAATCATTCGAAAGCATTTTAGGTTTGGTTCCTAGAATAAATTTTTGAAATTTTTGAAAACCGCCGTATTAAAAAACTACAAAATTCCTAATGGGATTTACTATGTTAAAAAAAATTGAACTAATGGTCCCCCCTATGGACTTATTAGACTTTTCAGAAAAATTTTAAAATAACAAAAACCTTTCAAATTGATCTAAAACCAGATTAAATTAGAATTTTTTTAAATAAATTTTTAAACGCACTTAATTTGATACACATTTTCCAATTTTCATTTTAATTCCGGTTTCACTTATATTCACAAAGCAAAACATTTAAAATTAGGTATATACTTGCGTATCAAAGATTTTTCCTACAATGACCAAATAATTAGGGTGTTGATTTATAATACTGTACGATACTAATTAGAGCTTCAATCAGCACGGAGCGGATCAGTTGAAAATTTCGAGCTGCAAGTAGAAATACAATCAGTCTAGGTCTAGTATATCTGAATCGTCGTAAGGTATTTAAATAGACACCATGAATGGCGCAATATCTGCGGGCTGCTCACGGACTGCTATGAAATCTACTTATTGAAAATAGTGAATTTGTGTTTTATTTTAGTCAGTGAGTGTGGCACCACTTGGTTGGCGCTTTTAGTTAAACAGCTATTGATATTTTTTACTTTTTCAGTTTCAATCACAAAGGGTACATTGGAACGAAAAATAGATAGAAGCGTATTAATATAAACAGAACTAAATTTACATATTTCTGAGAAGCGTAGTTAGGCAAGCACACGCCTGTAGGTAGATGCATGTCAAATAGTTACGAACGGCAGTCACAATTATAAATGCAAATGCATGCAGTAGGCAAATACGTTTGAATTATATTCCTTGCAGCTGAAAATACAACTCTGGTTATCTAAATAATTCATTCTTTTGAAAACATAGTTTACACTTGCAAAATCAATTGTGTGTTCCCTGTATTTGTATTTCAAATGTTGATTACACATATAACCAAAAGCACTTTGAAATGCACAGAGTGTGTAATAAAAGACCATGTTTCCACATAACAGGTCAGATAATTGTTTATAGTTCAAGGGTTTGCGTATAATTTTATTCATATCTAAATTTCGTTAATAATTGCAACTACGAGTCAACTTATGTACTGTACTAACATTATTAACGCCATGCGTTGTTCTAAATGAACATAAATGCCTAAAGGTCGATCCTAGGCAAAACTTCGTTTCTGCATAAACTTAAATGCTCTACAAAAGCTATACAAATAAGAAAAAAGTATGTAATGTAATCTGACTTAAAAATTAAAGTAAGGTAAATTCTATAATACGAATTCGCATTCGTATTCACAATTTCCTTAGAATGCAATTTTTGAACGCAGCTGGCATAAAAATAGAGAACAGATGACGTTTGTTGTTGTTTCCATTTGAGTTATTAAAGTACTGATAGGTAGTTAAGCTGTTATTAGGTATTAAATAGTTGGCAACACAATTAGATTGCAAGTGCAGTAAACACATCGGTTGATTGTCATTGTCGACAGATGTACGTCTTTTGTATGTGATGAAAATATAATAATTATTATGAGGAAAGATTGACATTTATTGAATCTTGATAAAAAAATTAAATAAATATATAATCAATTATTTAGCAACTTTAATGCCCTTGAAATTTCAAACAGATGTGTTTAAAAGCTTTCAAAAATTTAAATTACTCATGCATGAGAGTGCATTTAACTTTGCACCCTGACTCTACTGTACAAATAAAATGCAGCTTGGCTTTATGTAGATTACATGTATTCTACAGATTAACAGATTTAATACTTTCAGAAGAATAACCTGGGGAAAAACGAACATATAATAAAACATTTTTGAATGACAAAAAATACGACAAATATTTCTGACACTGGTTTTGATTCCTATTTAAATTATAATGCAATTAGTATAAAACTTCCTCATTCACTTGTACATATTCATTTAAATAGTTACTACTTCGCATCTTTTGTTTGTGAGTGAATAATATAATTTCCAGGTAAAATATTCAAACGCAAGCGATGACTGATGTGAATGTGTTGAAAAGAGGTCCACATTTTTTCTAACAAAAGCTTTAAAAAAAGGAACTACTTGACAGGACAGTTTGCACCATTGGGGATAATTCCCAGTTCATTGTTTATTATGTTGCAGAAATTTCAGTCAAATGAATGTTATGTTTGCTCTACGATAATGTAGAACAGCCCTTACTTTGACATTCATAACATAGTATCCTGTGAGAAATACTACTACTATTAAAATATTCAATAAGTTAATGAGCGTTGTCGTATTTGACTTCCACATCTATAAACTTTGTTGTTCTTAACAAAATTTTTGCAATTTAATTGGGGGCTATGAAAGCGAAAGACTTAATTTGTTTGACATTTAAGGTGTATATTATAGCAAGTGTTGCATCATTTTGCATTGTTCGCGTTAGTTTCTTGGTAATGTAGCAATTATCGTATTTCTTAAAGATTCCTACAAGTGTAGTGCGTATTTGCTATATTACATGCAAGGAAAATACTACTGAACAAAATTACAATTTGTATTTTTAATTTGTTTCTCTCATTATTTATTTCACGAGCTTTTTATTGAATTACACAAATAAATAATTAAAAATAAGATGGCTCATCGTCATTGGCTTCTACGAATTAGCGTGGCTGCGAGCCTCATCGCCTTATTTTACCTCGCCCTCTACTCCACGTCTTGGGATGATACAAGAGAAAAGGCGGACACTGACGATAATAGTACTAATTTTATGACAAAGGTGATTAATAATAATCCCACAGGTAATAATGAAGTTTTATCAGACGACCTAAGAATGACGACAAAAAAAGCAAGGGGAGGAGACTGACGACCAGCAACAACAAAGCAGTTCAAATAATAAGGAAATTATCACTGATAATGAAAGTAGTAATGCTATCGTAGTGGAAAAATCGGGGATTAAAATAGAGCGTGATCGGATTTTCCCCTGTGATGACCTCAGTCCGAGAAGTTATTATGGACAGAGAGGTCCCTTCTGGGTTCTCTACAATTATGTGACGCCCACCAATGTATTTGAGTGTGACGAGTCCGTCACGTATACAACTCATGCTGACTTTACTTTCTTAGACAATTTAGTGCCCTTACTAGATCGATGGCAAGGGCCCGTCTCACTAAGTGTATACTCCCCCGGAACAGATTTTGATGAAGCTGTGGACAGAATACATTATCTTCGCGAGTGCACTTCCCCGCTTGTCAAAGCCTACGTGAGTTTTCATTTATTTTTCGATCATGAACACATCCCTCAGAATTTCACAAAGTTCCAGCAGTCGATGTCACCATCTTCTTCAGACTCATCGTCAGATGAGGCCAACATATTATTACCAAGTAAAATCTCCCCGCCCGCTGTAAACTGCAGTTTCAAGCCCAAATTTGGTGATGGACAGACGACTTACAAGAAACAAAATAATTTATCCTATCCGGTGAATGTGGCGAGGAATGTAGCCAGAGAAATGGCTCCGACACACTATGTCCTTGCCTCAGATATTGAGCTATATCCAAATCCTAATTTAATACCTGATTTTATTAATATGGTACAACGAAATGACTCGGAACTTCAAATAGGAAATCCTAAATTATTTGTATTGCCAATTTTTGAAGTGGGAGCAAATGTGACTTCATTGCCCTATGATAAGGCAGAGTTACAGGAGATGCTCAAGCAGAATGTTGCCATTCCATTTCACAAGTACCGTATTGCTCCAAATAGAAGCCGGGCCTCCAATAGAAGCCGGGGGGTAACGGGTGTAAGTATAAATACAAGCCGGGCCTCCAATACAAGCCGGGCCTCCAATGCAAGCCGGGCCTCCAATACAAGCCGGGGGTAAAAAAGTCATGCACTAGATATCTTCACATTAGAGATTATAGACCTAAAATTCAAATCTCAACTTTCTTTTGCAAACGTAAAGTCTGGGAATAGATCAAATATTTTGTGTGCATGTAAGTACCTAAGGCATGGTAGGTGGGTTGCATAGGTTTTTCTATTTATGTTTACGAAGCAATTAAATAATGGATAAAAAACGGAAATCATATTCAGTAGCTAAGAAACTGGAGGTAGTAAAGTATGCAAACGAAAATTCAGGAGAACAAGCTGCAAAAAAATTTTTGAGAGAAAACTTGCCAAATAAAAGTACAGCCTATGGATTTGATTTTTGTAGTAGCATTTTTGTGGAGTTATTTGCACTAAAAAGCTCTAACAATATTATTATAGCAAATAATGTAATGCCTGAAAATAATAAGTTGTCAAAAATAAGGTAACTTTAAGCTTTATTGTTGGTTTCGAAAAACATAATTTTAATCAAGCCGGGCCTCCAATACAAGCCGGGGGTAAAGGGTACTGTTTTTAATAGAAGCCGGGGGCTTCTATTTGGAGTAATACGGTATATGTGTTCGATCTGTCATCGGATTCCACAGCAAGAGGAATGGCAAAACACCGGGATGAAGCCAGGTTTGAGTATTTTTCATATTGGAAAACGCCAGGATCAGTTTAAGAACTGGGAGCCTATTTACATTGGAACTAAATTTGACCCCATATATGATGAGAGACTCACATGGGAGGGGCGGAGCGATAAGATGACCCAGGTCAGTTCTCAGTTACGTCTATTTTGTGCAAAAAGATATGCTTTTTGTTTTAACAAATTTCGGACACAACCCATTCGAACAATGGACGTAGAGGTCCTGTGCTGTGGGACGGATATATATCGTCGGTGAAGAACCAAAATGACCTAAATCCATTTGTAGCTAAAAACAATATCAACTATTTACAAAAATATTCAAATGTATCTTGAGATCATTTAAATAGAACATTTTGCACTTTTTAAACACATATGGAATTAAAACATTTTGCATCTCTTCGAAATCAGGGAATTACAACATTTTACACCTTTTCAAAAACATGTAAATAGAGCATTTTGCACCTTTTCGAAAACATGGAATTAGAACATTTTGCACCTTTTCAAAAGAATATAAATAGGAAATGCAATTTTCAAAAACTTCTAATTTATTAACATTTTAGGCATGTTTCTCATTTTGTTTTTATGACATCCCTTGAAACCACACGCGTTGGGCCAACGTAAGATTTTGGTCGGGAAGGGCGGCTTATGTTTGAGCAGATATAGGTAGGCCAGCCGACTCATAATCGCGACTCAGAACGTCGGGCCAACAGCGGTAGTTCGTTGGAACGGGCGGATGCGTGTTCAGCGGGGAATGAGCTGCTTGCCGACTTTATCCCGCTAGCTTCATGACGACATCAAACTGGCCTACCTCGGGCCGCCTTCTCACCGACATCCCGTATCGCTAGTCTTGCCATGTGCATTTTCCAACGGCACTAGGGATAGTCGTGCCGCTCACATTCAGCCACATGAAACGAGTGAAGCAACATCTAGAACTTTAAGCTCGCGAAACTAATTTTTTTTGAAGTATTTTAAAACTCGAGATTTCTAATAAACTTGTGAAGTGTTTAATAATAGGTTTTCACAATGTGTTCGTCATTAAACAAACTTAGTGAAGTGTATTACTCCAGTGCACATTGCCTTTGTAACCAAAGTAAGTTAATTTTCCACAATTATTTATTTTTAACAACACCTGTGTAGGACGCATAAATTCTTTTTTGTCCACCATGCCGCTGTTATTGTGACTTTGACTCTTTGACTTTGTCCCTGCATAACAAACTGCATTGAATTCGGGAAATTTATTAACAAAAATAGTACAACCGTGTTGAATTAAGTTCAAAATATTGCTGTTTGTTGTACTTGTATGCAGATTAAATGCAAAAGATTGAATGTTGCCTTAACAATGACAATCGTGCAAAAAAGAATTTTGGTTGCTACACGGTTACGGTTCCTATCCATGGCCAAGGTGTTGTAGAAAAAATAAGTAAAAGGGAAAATTAACTTTACCTATTGGTTTTCAATGTGCTCAGAAACCGTAGTTACCTAAGATTTTCTGAGCGTTTAAGTTTGATGTTGCTTCTCTTCATGAACTCAAGTTAAAGAAAGTAACAATTCGCATGCCGCAGAAATCGATGACTATGTTTGTTTTTCATTTAAAACAATATTGATGGTTTTGTTAAATGAATGATTTGGTGATGTATGAGTTCAATCGCTTCATTATTTGTTATCTCATGGATAACATTATAAGAAAATTATCAAAAATAATGCATTAAAAAGAGAAAGGAGGCGGGGGAGGGGGGGAGCAATCCCCTAGGCGAGTGAGTCTCTTTCCGCCAGTGGTCCGCTGTAGTACCGACGGTATATAATAATCCGTGTAAAGCACGCACCGCCGTCGGTCCGCCGGTTAGCCGTCGATTCTATTGCCTACCATGGGCCGATGGAAATACGCCGGCCACGACCGACGTTGAGCCGCCCGCCGATCCCACTCGCTGTCCGACGGAGGCCCATCCAACTCTGGTTTCAAGGGATAGCTCATTTGGAAACTAGATTAAATTTGATATGGGTCATTTTGGTTCTTCACCGACGATATGTATCAATGCGGTAGTTGATTAGGACTGTTAAATTGAAAGTTTTCTCTTTGTATTATTTTACAGGGTTATGTCCTCTGTGTCCTTGACTACGAATTCCATATCTTGGACAATGCATTCCTCGTTCATCGTCCTGGTATTAAAAGAATCACAGTTGTGAATACAAGTCAAAATTCTGCGGTGGCAAAACAAAGTGATATGATTCGAAAGTTTATTCTACCTGAGTTAATTCTTTTGTATGGACAAAGACCGGGGTGTGTTGTCTGATCAGAAAAATGGCGACTTAGGAATAAGAATAATTATTGCCTAATTGTACGTTCCTCATAATAAATTGACCAAAAAATAATTAAAAATATCGAATATTAATTTTGATGTAAAGCAAAATGTAAAGCAAAAGCTTTCAATGTTTAAGCATATATGAAAATTAGGAAGTAAAAATGAGTAATACACAAAAATTGTGTCTATCATACTGTGTCCAACAAGGCAAACATGAATTTGTTGTTGTTGTTTGTATAGATAATGCTAGATTATAGTTTTAAATTTTACAGTATGAAGTTAGTCTCTCACAAGGAAAATACACGCCAATTAATTAATTATTTAAAAGGAAGGTATTATTTAATAAAGTAATATTTTGTTGTCCCTTATGTCAAAATGCGTGATCACTAATTAACAAATATAAATCACAAAGTTATATCCTTTAAAAGTTAGTGTTGTTGTCACTCTTTGCTGGGACACATCTAGTCATTATAAAACTATATAGTATTAAATACGTCTAAAAAAATTTTTTTTATGTCATTTAGAATACTTTTTAATTTTTAAGGCTCAATAACCATGACAACCTTTAATAAACTCTTATTTCCACGCTCTTTGGGTTTCAGTGTAGCTATAACTTTAATATTAGTTGAAGTGTTCATCATACATGCGTTTAGTTACCGAATTCCGGATACGGCTGATACCGGTACTAGTACTGGTACAGCAAGATCTCGTGTCATAACTACGGCAAAACCTGATCAGAATTTTCCTAGTGAGAATCCAGAGTGCCATTTTAGGCTTTTTATACCAGGCGGTTGCTTTCACGAAGAGTGGGATGCCTCTCTAAATGACACACGTATCACTCCATTTGACTTTGCAGTTCTTAATTTTACATTCAAAAGTGAAGTGGTAAATGAGCAGTATCAGTTACAATCTGGTACATTACAGAATTCAACATTAAATAATAATCTTGTCCAAACTGATGACGGATTGTGCAAGTTTACAGAGATTTTAGAATTCCCATCTAATTGCATTGCAAAGGATAAGAGTGTTCGATTTAGAGAGCACGTTCGCTGTCCAAGACCCAACGTTGTTCAAATAACTGGTATATATACATTTTATATAGCTATACACATTTTAATTTAGATTTAATAACCAAACCGTCGTTATTTCATGAAAACTGGGCATATTTTTAAGTTTGAATTTGATATATCGATGAACGTGTATTGTTTGTGTATTAATTCTAACAGGAAAAGCTGTTTGGATTGAGTCAACTACATTTCCCAAATATGACGTCAGTTACAGCGATGATACAAGTAAATATTTCGTAGTACAAATAGAGGAAACATATATCTTCTGTGAAGGAACAAAATGACTCATATCCATTTGTAGCTAAAAACAATATCCACTATCTACAAATATATTGAAATATATCTTGAGATCATTTAAAAAGAACATTTTAAACTTTTCAAAAATATGTTAAATAGAACATTTTACACTTTTCAAAAACAAGTAACTAGAACATTTTACACATTTCCAAAACAAGTAAATAGAACATTTTACACTTTTCAAAAATATGTAAATAGAACATTTAGCACTTTTCAAAAATATGCAAATAGAACATTTTACACTTTTCAAAAATATGTGAATAGAATATTTTACACTTTTCAAAAATATGCAAATATAAAATTTTGCACTTTTCAAAATTATGTAAATAGAACATTTTGCACTTTTCAAATATATGTAAATAGAACACAGTTTACACTTTTCAAAAAAGAGTAAATAGAACATTTTACATTTTTCAAAAACTCTTAATTAACATGACACACATGTTTCTCATTATGTTTTGTGACATAACTGCTTTTAATTGTAGCTTAAATTGGATATACCTAGGTCATTTTGGTTCTTCCCAGACGATGTACATATATACCATTTGCCCCGCTCCAATAGTACAAACGTACGACCGTAGGCAGAGGCTAATCAATAGTTGTGGTGCAGTTAAAAAATTCAAAACTTAATTAATTAATTTGTACATTTTTTTCAGCTGGTCTAATAATGGAATGCTTCTCAAAGGATTTATTGGAACTTCGTACCGATGAAAAAATAGTAAAAACACCTACTTTGGCCTCATTAGCAATTATCATGATTTTAATTCAAAACCCAATGACTAATGCTACACAAAAATACATGTACAATACCCCCTGAACGTAATATTTATCATGTCTAAAATGTCCTTTCATTTCCTATAGCAATTCTCTGGAATCGGGGTCAAGCTCGGGAAAGTGAGTTCAAATACAAAATTCCCAAAATCAAACGTTAATATTTTAACATCAGTAAGTTCACCAATACCAACGCAACCTATTCACTTGATGCAAATGCAAATTCCAAAAGATGTCAAAGCCGGGATATTACAAGGCTATAGTGGAAATTACAGTTTATACTTCCGCAATACTTCTAATGAAAAGAATACGGAAATCAAAATTCAGAATTATGAAATAATAATTATTGACAGGGAAGTTGTTCCTGCTAAATCACCACCACAAGTTCCAATAAGTCAAGACCAAAGCAAAATAGATTACAATATTAGTCCTGTCAGATTTCGATGTACTGCCTCAAGTAATGACAATATTTACTTGGCTGCCATTGGTGGAATTAACCCCGTAGAGACGCGCCTCCTATCCAGGTGTCTTACTAAGGTCAGTATTAGCGGCCCGGCCGGTTACATACAGTATTTTGTGTTAGCCTCATATAGATTAGGGGGGGAGGGTATACAATATTTATATTAACATTGTTCTTACGTAATTTGTGAACATCCCCCTTTAGTATTTAAAAGTGTTATAAATCATTTTGTATTTAAACTTTATATAAACGGTCATTTCTAATTATTTTATTAATTGATTTAAACTTTAACTTTTTAATGTATGTATTACGCAAAAGGACATTGCATGTCACTTAAAACGTGTGGGCAACCCTTGCCTTCAAAACCGCCCATGTAGTGACCTACCACGGAATGCACTGCAGCCAAATGGGATTGTGTTTTGTTCTCATCCCACCGATGGAAACAAGACGCTCGAATATTTTACAGCTCTCGATGTCGAGACATGTGAATTCTATCTATCAATTCGTTTTTCAATTTATTAGTTTTAAAATTCAGTATAGTGTGACAAATCAGCTCGGATATAGCAATGCTTTTTTTAATAAAATAAAAATTAAATTATTATTAAATGTTGACGACTGCAGATACTTCCGATCCCCATACTACAAATACAGCGGCAATAATTAAAATTCAAAATAATGACGAGCAAATTCGAAGTCAATTTATTAACGACTACGACTACGAGGATGAAGAGGGTGACGGTGACGGCGAAGGGGACCCAAGTCCAAAGCCAGTTGAAGTTATGGTTGTTTATGACCGCAATATTCACAGTTTTGAATGTCACTATGTACCGTACATTTTAGTCCCGTCCATTATTTGGAAAGTTCAGTTTGCTAATGAAAGTGTCGTTCAATTTCACAGCAGTGAACTCAACACCGAAGGTAATAATTTTTGCTGTTGTTTTTCCTCAGTTCCATCAGTCAGTGCAATAATGGACGGTATATCCGTTTTTTGGTGGGTTGCTTCACGACGTCTAAAAGCAACTGAAATTTTTTCATCTATCATTTTCAAAATTCCTAATTTCTAAAACGCAGATATACGTGACGAAGAGATTGAAAAGATTGAAGGTGGTCTCCAATTAGAGTTTCGTTCGGGACGGGATATCCCGTCCCGTCCCGGCCGGGACGGGATACGGGACGGGACGGGACGAGGATTTTCTGTCCCGAAAATTTCGGGACGGGACGTCCCGAGTATCCCATACGTCCATTACTTTTTATTGTTACGATAAGAATTGGAGCTAAAACCAACACAAAAATAACTTTTTTTCAGCCAGTGTTGAAAAATACACGTTGCAAAATAAAAGTAGTCAAATAAATAAGTTTTGAGCACTGTACTACTTAAAATTCAACATTTCATTAGTACGTATATCTTAATGCTAGATTATAGTTTAACTTTTTATTGGTCTGCCACCTAACAGTTTCAGTAGAGCATTATTAAGCTTGACAGTGTATAACACTATAAATTGTTTGCATAAAATTTTAAATGGTTAGTAAATGCTAGGTAGTATTTTATTATGAAAAGTCTGCAAACTTAATTGCTTAATTGCTTTCTACTTGTGTACATTTAGATTAAATGTAGTCACACATTTTAAATATTTTAAACTAAAGTGACGAACCTTTTAAGCATTTGAAAAATATTTTCGATTGCCTATTATGAATAAATTAATCTAAATAGATAAAAAAACATTTTGGTGTTGTAAAATGACATTATTTGATCATTTTAATAGACTTTTAAATTAGGTTCAAAAAACTCGGGACGGTACGGGACGGGACGGGACAGAGCTGTTTCGGGACGGGACGGTACGGGATGAGGTTCGTCCCGTCCCGAATCCCGAAATCTTCGTCCCGAAAATTTCGGGACGGGACGGGAAACTCAAATCCCGTCCCGTCCCGTCCCGAACGAAACACTATTCCAATACTTGGTAAAAATAAAATCTGCCAATTTTACACTGAACTTTACTCGAGAAATGACTGAAATCAGTTGTAGTGCTTCCTTTTGGGATTCTTCTGTTTTCATAAATAGCTCTGTGCGGATTGAAGTTTTGGGTAAGTACATATATTTAGTATATAACCAAATTAACATCTTTGAATTTTGTATATAAAAATTCCTATTTCGTAAACATTAAAATTAATTCACCTATTTTCGTTTGTTCTGTGAAATGTTACGTGCTGCTGAATCTTTTAGCCAGTCGGAGTCCAGAATTTAATAAAATTTCTAAAAATGAAAGGACACGTGTTGTGGAGTCTGGGGAGAACTTCAATTTGACATGCAAATCGGATGTAGGGGCACCTCCCCCAATTTATGAATGGGCGCTTGGAGGGAAGGTGAGACAATAGTTAACATATGGTGATATCTGCCTTTCTTTGCCCCGTTTATCCAACAAGGTCCAAAGTTTATACATTTTTAAAAGTTATTAAATCTGATTGGTTAATAATAAAAGACAATTAACCCTAATGAGAGCTGTATCACGATATTGGGGGATTCCACAACGAATAGTTCTCGCCTCTCTGTATGCAATGCTGGACCGTCCTATGAAGGGATTTTTTCGTGCAGGGCTATTAATTTCCTTGGATGGGATGAAAAAACATTTCCTGTCACAGTTACATACGGTAGGCCATTAATTTTATTTACAATTTACCTGTCACTAAGCACACTTATTAAAGCGTAGATGTTTTATTATAATTTAAAATATACTTTTACCATCCATTTTTCAGCAAGCACAAGAGCATGGATTTATTTTGGAATTGCTTGTGCCCTAATTGCTCTGCTTTTACCCATTATTCTTGTTTTGTACAGAATCTACCTAGTACAGAGGGTACGGCTACTTTACTTTAAATAATTTAAATTAAATCAAGCATTAACTTTTAAATGATTTATTTAACTTTCTAGAATTAACACCTACCTACCTAACATGGGAATTTACATATCTGCATATTTACGAATAAAATTATTGTTTTTGTTATTTTGTTTACAGTCTCGATTATCAGCTTTCGAAATTGCCGCATTTGAAAACGGAGACGAAAAAGAGTTAAAGCGAGGTAGATATGCGCATGAAAATGCCCAGTTTCTCCCTTACAACCGGGACTATGAAGTAGACTGGAAAAATTTCGAAATCGGTAATAACTGGCAGTATAGGCCAATATCAACACTCCACACAATTAACTACGGTTACGGTTAAAGTTGGATAACAGGAAACTGGTTATAGGAAAAAACTGCGACCGATATAAGGGAATTGTTGGAATTCTACTTGTCTTGATAGAAACTAATGCTGATTTATTAAAATTATCAGACGAAAGCAGCCTCCTCGGGGAAGGTGCCTTTGGAATAGTTTTAAAAGGAAAAGTACACGAACGAGTCGTAGCTATCAAAACAGTTCGACCAACAGCAGAGAAATCCGTGGTATTGGCCCTCTTATCCGAATTAAAAATAATGATTTACATAGGGAAGCATGAGAATATAGTCGAGTTAGTTGGTGCTTGTACTTCAATGCTTAAGCAAGGTCGACCATATGTTTTTGTTGAATTCTGTGAAAATGGGGATTTTCACTCTTTCCTCTTCGAAAGTCGGGCTAATTTCATAGATCAGATCGGAAAGAGAAAAGCATCTAAACAAGAGCTGATAAAACAAAAATCAATTCCAAAAACTAATTCAAAGCCCAGTTCACATTATGCCAACTACCATCAGGAAGAAACCATGGGTGCCAGTGTACAGTTTGACAAGAAATCAGAATCAGTCAGAGCAGTTCCCAACCACTACGATGCGAGGCCTGTCTCTGTAGCTGAAAAAACTGTGCGGAAAGTGTCTACTATGAATTTGTTAAAGTGGGCAGCGGACATTGCTAATGGAATGGAATATCTGGAAAGCAAAAAGGTCAGAGGGCATACCTACTATAGTTTGTAGAGGTGGCAAAACTTAACGCTTTTTTAAATATCATGCCTAGTAAAAATTTCATTTTTTTTTGGTGTAACTCAAGGTCATTCATGGTGACCTCGCTACGAGAAATGTACTTGTAACGTCAACTTATGGAGTTAAAATTACAGATTTTGGTCTATCTCGTCAACTTCAAAAGAATTACACACAATATGTAAAGAAGCAAATGGTAAAACATTCAACAATAATTATTGAAAATCATTTTCTATGTTACGACTCAAAGTGTAGAATATTTTTACACAATAATTTTCGAAAGGTTAAATGTATTTTTTTTTGCACTTTATATTTGAAATAATTTTTAGGACGTGCTTCCTTGGCGTTGGATGGCAATTGAGTCACTCTTTGACATGGTTTTTACGAGTAAATCAGATGTTTGGTCATTTGGAGTGACCGTCTGGGAAATGTTCACTTTGGCAGAAGTGCCCTTCCCAGAACATAACTGGACTTATGAATTTATGGATGAATTAAGAGGAAGCAATTTAAGACCTCCCAAGCCTAAATACGCTAATGATAAAATGTAATCCATTAACAGCATTAGGCGTCGTCCATATATCTCGTATACACTTTTTTTGTATTTTTTCACCCTCCCCCCCTCTAAGTATACAAAAGTGATCATCAGCGTATACCCCCCCCCCCTATATACGTATACAGTTTTCAAAATTTATTTTATCAATCTAAAAAGTTAGTTTTATTACACAAATAAAACAATCAAAAACATGTACAATAATATAATTCTCAGTTATTGAAGGGTTTTCAAATGACGTATCATTTGCTGTAATTGGTTAATTTTGAAAGATAATTATTTAAGTTTCTTAACTAAAATAATTGACATCTTATCACGATCGGCGCTAGCACAGTAATGTACTTAGATGCGTATTTATTTCAGCTTAAATACATAGTATATCACCTATGATGTGTACCCTCATTTAGTAGTCCACATGTCGGAATTTCAGTTTTAATATATAGCGGAAAATTTAAAAAAAAATAATTTTTCCAAAAACTAAAGTCCGCCTGATTCCATTTTCGCAGGAAGCAATTTTCATTAGGATTTACAAGTCTGAATCAAAACTGCCACAACTGCTTAACTCCTTGACGGCTACCTTCCCTAAATTTACAGGATGCAAAATTGAATGTTAAGATTTGCCAGCAAATTTGAACTGCTTAAAATTACTGTTAAGGCTGTTAAGGCTCACATAAAACAAGGGGGCTCACATTAAATTCCTATTTTATTGTTGTTTTACATAAATTAGTGAACTTACAGTTATACTTTTAAGTACACGCTGGAGAAGTTTGCAGACAAAACAAGTTCATTTCAGTTTTTTTAAATTGTCATATTATAGGCACATAATAAGAATAAAGACTCACACACGCAGGGCCAGATTTAATATTTTTGCAGCTAATACAATTCGGACTATACAGCCACTAAAAAATATATTTTTTAATCACGTTTTCAAATTATTATCAAAATTTGTGAATCCTGTAAGGTTAGGCAGCATTGACTTGGCATGTTTCGCCAAAAATATCATCTTTTGATTGTATACGTGATCAAGCGTTTGAACACCCCCCTCCCCCTCCATTTTATAGTATACAAAAGTGATCAAGCTTTACACCCCTCCCCCCCTCTATTTTGTATACGAGATATATGGACGACGCCTTATACAAAAGTTTATAAATATATTTGTGTAGAACTTAATGTAAATACAGTGCATCACTGCCACTGTTAATGACTGAACAATTAACAGAATTTGTGTAGCTAAACTACATAATACAAAACTGTGACTTTAATAATTTTAATGTTTCAGCTATGAAATCCTACTTGATTGTTGGCACCCAAATCCGCAAAGTCGACCAAGTTTTACACATTTAAAGAATGTTTTCGCTCATTTAAGCCCTAATGCAAGGCCAGACCCACGGAAGAGCGGACTAAATAACGAAGGCTAAAAAAATCGTTACAATGTGTGCCCCTGTCCCAAGTAAAAATGAATTGATTATCCTGCTTACATGACCTTTTCTTTGTAGTTACAATATTTAGCTTTCAAAATATAAATACAGTTTTCAATCCAACACCGCACCGGATTGATTAAATTACCTATGTGAATTATCCTTATATTTAATTTTCATTTACAATAAATTACTAATTAACTCCAAAATAAAACACTACAGAAAAATTAGTCTGCATCGTGATTATATGTATACTAAAAGACATAAGCTACGGGGCTAATTTAATTTCAAAAAAATGAACTGACTGGACCTGAAAAGAAGCATACATCTAATACATTTAAATGTAAGGAAATTTTTTACTCACTGTATTATAAAGGACAATTTATTAGAAATACAAAACAATTTTTGCTGGTGGATACATCATAGGTGGATGGTAGTATTTTCTAGCTTAATAATCACAGTTTCACGCTTAACTTTGAAACTGTGCTCAACGAAATACAGATAGATAGCATACACATCTCTTATATTTTTCTTTTAGTGTATCATAAATAACAAAATCATTATATTATGCTTACAGCATATTAATGCTTAAACGTACAAATAAACGTTTCAGAATACCATCTCCTTCCAAATTAGTTGAGGAATTGAATTTTGTTGACCAGTTGACCTGTTTTTAGTGACCATACTTTTGGAACTCCCACTCACGGTTATCCAATGGGCAAACTTGGCGTGTTTTGAGCCACCGAGAAATGCAATGAAAGTGGAATGCGTGCTAAATTAAATAAATAAATAAAAATTCGATGAGATTAAATTCTTAATTCGCAAAGTGACGACTGACAAACTAGTTCATATATAATTATAATTCAAACTAAATGCATATTATATTGTACGACTCGTACGACTTACATTGCAAACACCCCAAGCAACAGTGCATTCTTCAGACGAAGCCGAGGCTTGATTTGCCTGGCACTCAATGCACAGATCCATAATGTGATTGCGACAAATAGCGCAATTATCCACAACGATATCCCAAGCCCACAGAGCCACAGCACTCCACTGGAATAAAGAAAAGAATTATTTTAATCTCTTTACGGGGGTCCTAATAATTAAGTTATAATGCAAAGCGTTTCATGAATGCATGTCTTAATTGATGAAGTTCAAAAGCGTATAACGTAAATATTTACTGACGAATATTAAAGATCAAAATAAAACGAACACCTTAATTCACTGAAATGATAAACGAGTGGCTACCGCTTACTAATAAAAATATGTTACTAGGTATGTTAGTATGACTTAGACCTTGATTTCACTAGAAAAGTTAACTATTGTTAGCCTTAAGAAACTCGCTTTCAGATTTAACAATGGTTAACTCTGAAAGCGTGTTTCTTAAGGCTAACAATGGTTAACTTTTCTAGTGAAATCAAGGTCTTCCACGATAGAAACAGTTCTATAATCAATACGTGTAATGTAAATACTATTCAATAAGAAAACTACTGCAAATTCGCCGTTCTCACAGATTTTATTTTTCCCCGGTCATCGGTGAATGTACCTACAGGGCAGGGGTGGGCTTTAAACCATTATTTACAGCTGATACTGCTGATAAACCACAATATAATATTTAGTAGCAAGACACGTCACGTAAGATTATTGAAGGCAGACAGTTACATAAATATCTACATTAAATTATATACTTCAGAGAGATAATTTGAGAACTAATCAAATTAACTTTCGTAAACAATCTATGCTATTATAAGATACCCACTCGTTACTAGCTATGCTATATTATGTATACAATAGTAGAAACCTTTTTGACTTCGAAACGCTTCTTATCTCCTTTTGAAGTAGAGGATGACGGAGCCTCGACTTCCTCTTCGTCAATATCCATGGCTCCACTTGGTCCTGCAGCCATTATTACTAATCACAAATTTAAATAGAACAGAAATCCAATTAGCTGACATAAATTAATTATCAGCTCCAGTTTTTGATATAAATTACTCGGTCAGGTCCGGTTCTATGTAATTATTTATTGCCCTGTGGATACAACACCACATTCACACCGGGTTCTTAATCTAACAATAAATATGCTTGGGAATGCATTAGTTATTGTTATTAGTATTAGTAGCTAGTATCCAGGAATAAGGAATTAGGGATCTAATTGATTCTGTAATGGATTAACGACACATCATTAAAGTAGCGTGGAGTAAAATCCGATTCGTTATAACGACAGCTATAGGTAAATAATATTTTTACTCTAAAATATATTACATGCATTCCCCAGGATTCCTATCATAGTCACTTTACTGTTGACTGTAGTTAACGTACAAAGAACAGCTAACAAAACTTACTTCAAAACTATGTCAATCTCAATCAATCAAAATAATAAAAATGTGACTCTCATAATTGTAAAATGCATTTCAAAACTGGAAAACAAAAATGATGGAAAACAAGTATGAAAGTGAAAACGGCGAAAACATCAACATTCTGAATTTACCTAACTCCAAGATACAACAATTACAGACATTTGAGATGCAATACGATTAAACCAACTCACACTTTTAGGCACTAATACGTGAGGCAACTAGAATGATGTTCATTAATTGTTTGTTACAATTACAACTTCATTGCATTAAGTAAAATAATATTTACTTTAGTTAGACTTTTGAATGATTTGAACTTACCGATTGTACTTATTAAACGTAAACGGATGGGATGTCAATGCACGCATGCAGAGTATATAATCTGTATAGATATATTTAATTTTAGTTGAGCTTCAAAAGTAGCCCAATGCCCGAATCAATGCGTCAGAGATCAGAAGGTGCGACTCATGAATACCGAATACCTATCACGGACACAGAAGATGATTAAAAGACAAAAGATATTGTATTACATATTATATTTAAATTTCAACTGAACGAGAAGGTACCTACATAATTAACCTTTAAGCCATCAAATGAATTTAAATTCAAATAATTTGTAGAACTAGAACATGCTAAAAATAACAAAAGCGACTTAAAGGTACTTCTGTTTAATACTATTTACACCCATTAACGAGTTAACTATCAACTATTGACCACATTACAATTTAAGGTATCTGTAAAATAATACCGAGGTGTGGGTTGCAAGCAATTAAAATTACAAAAGTTAGGAATATAATGACTGGTGGCACCTGGAAACTTACTTTTTACGTACTTCGTATTCTTGACGTATCTTCTGATTTCTGATTTAACTGATTACTGATTTTAATTTTGTCGTTTTCTCTTCTTGGGTTTTTCAAACTATACTTTCTCTTCAGTCAGCTGATAAATGTCTTGTTTCTGATTTGTCTTTTGTTTTCTACCTACAATACATACATAATGATACATATTTCCTACATACTGCACTGAACTTGAACCTAGCGCTTAGATTGCAAGGATAAAGGAAACAAGCAGTCGGGTCAATCCCAATCTAAGCGTGCATAAATTACGTGTACAAAAATAGTAAACCCATACCCCCTATGTACGCATTGTACGCTCCTGCTCAAGGAAAGGCTACCTGAACCCATATACCCACCTTCCCTCCCTATTACATAACGTACGTAGCTTATGTACTCTTCCTTTCAATAATACAAAAAATAAATATTCATAAATCATAATTATCAAAAATAATGTATAAATAAATTTTGACAGTGTGACAGACCGTACCTATACATAATTTTAGCTTAAGTTAAAATCATACTTGGGGATCGTCTAAAGATGACGTCACGAATAGGGTCAATGGGTCTACTGACTACTTAAGTACATTTTATTGATGACACCCATGTCATGTTAAAGATAATAATTTATGTTGTAATTGTTTTACCTTAATCTAAAATAACTCGTGAAAGAAGTGGTCGCGGTGTCTTACAAATAGGGATAATTCGATGACATCATGTATGGACGACCCCTTTCAAGGTGGGTAAAAAATGAAGCTTTAAAATTTAAAATTAGGATTTAAGCTAAGCATTCACAAATGATCGCATCGCTTGAGTAGGTAGGTGGGTCTGAAAAGTCACCATTTGCCCTATGCTTAACATAAATGACGAGGGGTAGGTAGGTCAGAAAATTGGCCAAATCCGATGATATCATTTGTGAACGCTCCTTACCAATACAGCCGTAATCCTCACATACTATACTAGCAAGGAAAATATTTACCCTGCATTCCATTAGTTAATATACATAGCACATTAATAAAAATGCAAAACAAATCAGAGGCGAATAACACACTACTACAGAAATAATTTACAAAATGCCAAAAAAATTGCAAAATTAATGCGCATTCGGCAGGATTCGAACCTACGCGGGGAGACCCCATTGGATTTCAAGTCCAACGCCTTAACCACTCGGCCACGAATGCTCCTGTTGAAACGACTCTATCTGAAGCTCCGACTAGTTTATACGGATCTCAACATAATATTTTGAAAATCCAGTCTATTTAGATTTTTGGCTATTATTTGTGACTGTGACTGCATAATCAAGCACATGCTGCATATTCACTTGTATTATTTGAAATGTTGCAAATAAAATTGAACAATACATAATTTACATTTGAGCAACTGCAGATTTAACTTTGGCAGGAGCTATAGTGTTGTAAAAGATTGTATCTGATGCCTTGTATTAGGTATGTAAATTATTTTTGCATTAGCGACAAAAACCCACAGGTCGCAGGAACTAGATTCTTTAATATTTTAAAATTAAACGAGGAAAAAATACATTTCGTTACTGTAGATGCAAAGTGGCCGTTCTCCAAAAGCAGGTAAAAGTAAAGTGGCCGTTCTCCATCCTTTACTAAACGCAAAGTGGCCAGTCTCCAATTTAATCCAGTTTGAACAGGATTGGAGACCGGCCACTTTGCGTTTAGTAAAGGATGGAGAACGGCCACTTTGCATTTACCTGCGTTTGGAGAACGGCCACTTTGCATCTACAGTAACGATTTGTGCCGTACACAATACAACTACTTACAATCATATAAGAATGCAGAATGAGATAGAAGTTGTATACTATGTGCAAAATACTATAGGTAGCGCATTGACAAGGGGTTCAAAAAATACTAGATTTACTTCATTACAGCTGTGCCAATTGTCAACTGTTGAAAAATCACACTACATCGGTTCATAATTACTATGGGTGACGCTAGCAAATATCACTCATGGTAAAGAGTTCTTTTTATGAACAAACCAAACCTGCTTACATCAACCACTACTTATGTATGTACGAGAAAAGAATTAAAATGCTGGCAAATTAAATATTTAAACTTGCAGATTGTACGCCAGCACTTGGGTAATCGGACAAAGTCTCCCTGGACAAAGTCTCCCCGGACATTTTACCCCCGGACATTTTCCCCCCGGTCATTTTCCCCCCGGACTTTTTCCCCCTATAAGTAACAGCGGACATTTTCCCCCCAAACTCGTAATTGTGTTATGTGTCGTAAGATATGTGTTGTGAAATAATGCTCAAGACCAGCTCCTAGTCCTATAGCTTACAACATTGAGCTATCTTCTCAAAGTATGCACCTTTACACAATAATGAAATACCACATACCAGCTGTTGCATTTTAGCACTGGGGGGAAAATGTCCGCTGTTACTGATCGGGGGAAAAAGTCCGGGGGGAAAATGACCGGGGGGAAATTGTCCGGGGGTAAAATGTCCGGGGAGGCTTTGTCCAGGGAGACTTTGTCCTACAACCCAGCACTTGGCATCTATTTTAATTTACAACATTAGTGGATTGTACTAAGTATTTAATGGGTTCAAAGCGAGACAAAGACTAGCAGCACATTTCAATTTCAATGCATAATTAAATTGATGATTGAAGAAACAAGTCAATATGCAATTTATTTAAGCTAGAATCAAAATTTTAATTTTACTGGTTTTTTTTAGAGTACCTAATAAGAATTTTCAAACTTGGTCGTGTAATTAAAACCAAAAATACACTAGTTTAATTCTTACTAACAAAATAACACAATTAAGGAAATCAAAATAATGCAAAATGAGAAGTTAAACTATAAAGGTTCAAATTTTTTTTTTTAATCTGCCAGTATTTTTCCAGAAATTAATCTCCCGTGCCCTCACGCTATAATAGCTAAAATTTTCAGTTATGTTATAACACGGTAAACTATAGAAATACTTCAATTACAAAAAAAACAGTCTGCCCCTTCCCTCTCACTAAAATCATACCCACCACCCTCGCTACTTAAAACTTAAATGACTGCTACTATATCACCATTTAAGTTAATTATTTATATTTTAGTTTATGGATGGCCCTTATATCAAGCCACACTTAAAAAAGTTGTATGCTTAAAACAGTAAAAAAACAAGTCAAAACATCCGGTCTCGTAAAATTTTACTGCAGTTTTTACATGTTGGTTGTTACATATATACTACTACTATACGAGAGTAGACAGCTTATGGTAGACATAGACTGCACACAGTTAAATCCCGTGATAGAATGTCGGTGGGGTCATGCATGGGTGACCCCTGTAATCATTGTAATAATGTCACCAATTTGTCTACTGAATGAGGCGTGAACTATTACGGCTGCTGCTACTGTCACTACCACTACAAGGTTCAACTTGTATCAGAAAATTGATCTCATCCCATCCCACGAAATTAGAAGCGCGACAAGTAAATGTCCCATCATGAGTTTTCCCCGCTGCATTACATACAAATAAAGATGAACTTCCGCCATTTAAGTCGTTTGATGGGCCATTCACAATCTTGATGCAGTTTTCGTTTGACATAATCACCTATGTATATAAAAATAGAAGACATAATAATAATAATGTTTAAATATTTACATTTTTTTTAAAAGAATTTTAATGCTTTGTTTTTTCTTGTCTGAAAGTCGATTGTCGATTGTCGGTTGTCGGTATTCAATATGTATTTCTGACTATAAAATGTGCATAATTATTGAAAATCTATTTTTGTATTAATTTATGTAAAAGACAAAAAATTTATGAAATGTGGGTGCTTGTTGTACATACAAAATTATAAATACTTCATGTTATATTTTCATGTATAAGGATTTAACATAGGCATATAGTCAGCGATTGACGTTTGTGTACCTTTTTATTTAATGCCCACGTAAATGATGGAGGTGGACCGAGATTCGAATTGGTTGTGCAAGTAAATTTAAAATCTTGACCCATTTCGACTACAATGGGATCTTTGTTATTCGAGTAAGCATCCTTTACTAATGTTGGAGCTCCGCTTGCTGAAATTTTTGAAATTAGGATTAAATGAAATTAAATTTGACGTATCTGCCTATATAGTACCTTTAGTACATACATTAACTGCAGTAATTACTATATAGAAACATAAAGTATTTTGCGGCACGCTTTTCTATTATTCAAAAATGTTCGTATGTATACCCAACACTTGAAGCTGGATAGAACTGTTCCTAAATACAGATGAGTCCCAGAATGACGCGCTACAGCTGATCTCCTCCATGTCTTTCGTAACGATTAATGAATATTTTGCAGATTTAATATTTACGACTTGTTTGTAAGCCCTTCCAATTTGTATCTGTCGCTTTTCGTCCAAAATGTCTACAATGCCCCAATAAAATAATGCATGTAATAATTGTTTATTTTTTTTGCATTTTCTATAAACAATCCAGATATGTATTTTGGTCAATCAATTAATAAATTATCTATACACGTATATTACATACGTATATACATATATATAATATAAAAATACACTGATAGAATTTGCAAACCTGGTGAATTGAACTCGGTCGCCTTCACGGTGACAACAGTTCGATTACTAAAACGTATTTTCCAAAGGACAGAAGGGACTAATATGTATGGCTGGTAATGACATTCAAGTTTAATCATTTGCTTTTCATAAACTTTCAATATTTTAGAATTTTCCAGACTTTCTGTTTTATTTTGGGAATCTTTCGAATCCTTATCTTCTTCGTCGTCCTCATCTTCAATCACATCCATTATTTCCTTTCCATCGTCAATTTGGAGATGAATCAAATCCTCACTTGAACTTTTGTGTGGATCTGTTTTATCTATGTATATAACGAATTTGGAACATTTTATTTTAATTCAAAATTACAAAAATTAAATCGCAAAATTCTAATACGATGTATGGCAGATGTTCTGTCAAGAATCAAATTGACTATAGTAACCGTTTTTACTAAAAACAAAATGATCATTATACAAGGAGAAATTGAAGTGCCATGATCCCAAATTTAGGGAATTGGAATATTTTGCAGTTTTGAAAAACATGTAAATAGAATATTTTGCATTTTTTAAAAACATGTAAAAGGAATCGCATTATTTTTTATAACACAAACATAGAACATCAACTTTTTGAAAATATGCAAATATAACAATTTTCAACTTTTCAAATATAACATTTTACAATGGTCAAAAAGTTGGGATCCTTCACTCACGATGTGGAATCAGTACTTACAAAAACTAGAATTTTTAATCAAACTTACAGTAGTAAACATCAAGCCCAGTAAAATATTCTTGTGTGATATTTCCAGCAGTTGGATGTGAGCAAAATATAAGCCCGTTGGGTTTCAAAAACTCCCTCCTCAAATGGCTACAAGGCCGATTTTGAAAGCAAGCGCTTCCCACACTTTTAAGATCGCACAAAGTCTCCTGTTAAAAAAAACGTTTATGGAAAAAAAATGCTTGTAACACAAACAGCTTAAAAAGTTTTTCCATATTTTTGCTTCTATAGGTAATCTGTCTTCTTAAATAGTTTTCAATAATAGGTTTGTAAAGTATTTCAGATTTGGTTTACTTTTGGCAGGCAATTCAAAAGAAGGCGCGTCTCCAGTGGGTTATCCCCACTAATTGTAGCGAGGTAAATATCTTCATTGTTTGGCGCTGTACACTGCACTCCACTGGGAAGTAATCTCAGCTTTAATTTGTCTTGATCCTGACTTGTTGTAGTGTTATCAACTAACTGGCTTTGATTCTGGTCTCGGCCTTGGGCACTGATTATTATTTCGAAGTTTTGAACATTGACGTTTTCTTTAGTTGTTTCATTTAGGTAATAAAATGTATAGTTTCCACTATTGCCTTCTAAAGTGCCGGCCCTTAAATTTTTTGGAATTTGAATTTCAATCCAATTGGAATTTTCTTCTTCATTTTTAAAGTCAAAATTATGATCTTGAATATACAAGTTGGTCATTTTTGTTTTGCCAAGCTTGACAGCCAACCCAGTAAATTGCTACAATTTATTTTTAAAAAGTAAACAACAAATTTAAAAGTAATTTAATTTAACTGGTAATAGGTGGGAAAGTGTGTGAAAACATTGGCTCTGCCAGGTCTCCTGGTTTGACCAGGACAGTCCTGGTTTCAGACTAAATATTCTGGCTCCTGGTCAGAGGTTGACCAGCTTAAACCCCTTCCGTGCCACGTTTGGAAAAGTAATAGATGTAATAGATAATAATGGATGATACATGTGTAGCCCCTAACATGAAATTTACCCAGTAGGTCCCTTACTACGTGCTCCAGAAAGGTCCATAAATTTCAAAGCTGTCACTAAAATCATAACTATTATATGACTACCCTACTCATATAATGTCATCACTTTAATTACACGAGTATTTTTAACATAACGTGACATGAACACTTAGGCCTTACTTAAAATTGCGGCTAGAAAAGTAATGGGACAACCTTTCCTTCTGCTTTCGTATAATAATTAGAGATAAACAATATATTTATCATCATTCGTATCAACTCAAAAAATCTAATTTGTTAGCTCAAATATAATGTTGTTGTGTTGAGAGTATTCGATTAAGCGAGTCCGGCAAAGCTAACTCATACGTTTTCAGTATTCAGAACGTGATAATGTATTTATTCTTAAATTTTCAGAAACAGTTTATTACAATAAAATAAATACAATACATAGGTAGGATAATCCATACAGTAAAAACCCTGCTAACTTACAAAAATATCAGTACAAACAGCAAAACCAAAAGCAAGTCACAACAAAAAAACACCCCTACGATGCAACCGAGGAGTGCAGTACTTTTAATATAATAAGCATAAAATGACAACAAGATCATTAAATTTAATAACTTAGTCCTAAATAAACATAATATATGACAGACTGACTGCATATCCCAGATTAATCATTAAAAATGGACCTAATAGATTTTAGCACTATTTATATTTAAAAATAGAATAGCTCACACAGAACGAAAATGATCCAATTCTAACTTCGACTCTACTTAAGAAACCATATCTAATTCTTTACACCTAATTAACAAAAACAAAGGACCGTGAAGAAAAAATTAAAAAGCCTAACAAATTTAGAAAATAGTGGCAAAATAATATAAAACTAATAAGGTAGAAGTATACAATAGACCTAGCAAATTAAAACGTTGAATTAGGCAAGACGTAATGCCACTTACAAGGGAATGGTTTTACATGGTACGCGCCAATTTTTAAAAGTCATATCTACATAAATCAGGCTACTTTTAAATAGTAGAGATCCGAAGTAACTCAATTGCATTTTGCTTTGTTTAGACACAATAGCCCGCCAAAGTTTAAAAAAATTCCAATTTTAATATCTGGCCGCCCTGTAACTTCTACAGTTCTCATTCAATTTGACAAAATTTGATTTTTTCTAACCTTTAGATTCTTTTCTAAAAAGTAATTTCAGGATTTGGTAGATTCGAAAATTTGCAATTTTTTGAAAAAATTGGTCCATAAAATTAGGACTTAAAAATAATGTTTTTTCAAAAATTTGGCGAAAAAATGAAAATTTTCGAATTTAAAAAATTTTAAAATTACTTTTTAGAAAAGAGTCTAAACGTAAGAAAAAATTAAATTTGGTCAAAATCGGATGAGAACTGTAAAAGTTACAGGGCAGCAAAATATTAAAATTTGAATTTTTTTAAACCTTGGCGGACTATTGTGACAAAACAATGCATAATGCAATCGAGTTACTTTGGATCTATACTGTTTAAAAGTAGCCTGATTTTTGTAGATATGACTTTTTAAAATTGGCGCGTACCATGTAAAGTAATTTCTTTGTTAGTCCTACATACCAGCATTTATGAGCCATTGATTTATACATTAAAGGATCCTAAATAATCTAAAGAGAAAACTAAATCTATAGAAAACGGCAGGGCAAAAGCCACCATTAACCTAACCTGAGAACAAGAGCGAGAGAAAAACAGCTACCAAAATGTCCAAAATACAGTTATCAGTTAACAGGGAGACAAAAAAAATGACAAAATTCTAGGGCTGGCTTTGGAAAACTACATTGTTGCATAATCAGGCCAAGAAGCAATAACGGTTTCAGGACCTGAAGCAATACTTTAGATCACTACACCTTATCTGTCTTCTAAAGAGCAAATACAAGTAAACTGCAACCAAGTCGACTAAATGGACTGGGTTATTACAAGCATGCAAAAGACTAACTGGGAGAGGCCTAACAAAATGGACCCCACCTTTATTTAAAACAGTTAAAAAAAAGTAAACACGTAAAATAAACTCACAAGGGAATGTCACCGCATGTACTCTCTCGATTTTAAAAACAATACCCATACTAGATTTGGCTGCATTTGGTTACTACAGATCCAAAGTAACTCGGCTGCATTTTGCACCGTTCGCTCACAATCACAAGTTCAAAAAATCGATTTTTTGCAACTTTGCAACCCTGCAGTTTCTACAATTTTGGTCGGATTTTCAAAACATTCGTAGTTTTGTGATTTCTGTGACATTATCTAAAAAGTTAAATAAAATTTGAAAAATGTTAATTTTTTTATAAAATTGGGGTATTTTGAGTGCCTTCAAAAAAATTGGTTTTCCAAAAAATTTCGGAAAAATATAAAAAATTTTAAAAATTATAAAAGTTCTAATTTTTATTTTAAGACAATGTCCTAGAGATCACAAAACTTCAAGGTTTTTGAAAATCGGACAAACATTGTAGAAGCTACAGGGTTGCAAAGTTGCAAAAAATCGATTTTTTTGAATTTTGGCGCGTGATTGTGAGCGAACGGCGCAAAATGCAGTCGAGTTACTTTTGATCTGTAGTAACCAAGTGCGGCTTAATTCATTATGGGTATGGGTTTTAAAATCGAGAGAGTACATGCGGCGGCACTCCCTTGTCAGTTACACGAATAAGCTTTACCCATATCATTATGATAAATTTGACTAGTGAGGTCACACTTATGTGTTTAAGTTTTAAAAACATGATGCTAAGGTAATTTTAATTACAATCAACATTTATCCATAAAATCTGAGTTCCAAATTTCTTGTTTTGCTTTAAGCTTACATTTTATAGGCGAAATTGAATAAGTTCTAATCAACGTCGTTTGATTCTGCAAAGACTTTAAAATCAGTTGGACTGTAAATTATAATCTGATAGTGTAAACTAATGCATGTAGATTTTTTTAATTTCTAAAAGTTGTCTCAACGATGAACGATTGCTGCATTGCGCAGACAATTCTGATTCCGAGATAATTCAGATATTTTTATGACATGCTGATACTAAAATCAAATAAATTGTTTACTGCAACGCTAAAGAACACGGTTATTAATGTGATTTATATGCACTGCAGTAAATGTATCTGAAGTTTTGTTCTTCAACACGTGCAAGTTTCAGATAATTTGTTTAAACTCTACTCTTGTCATAACATCTTTTTGTTTGTACGTTTTGTTCGTAGGTAATTTTTGCGTCACTGAAAATAGTAGTATAACTATTTTTTGCTATACGTATTGACGCTTAAATAAGATACAGTTCTAAGCAGTACCTAAAGCAGTGCAATAGATTAACGGAATAAAAGTACACTTCAGTTAATATGCGCACAAATAGAAACCTTGTGTGCAAGCTCCGCAACTAAATTCTGTTTGATTTTTCTGTACCTAAAGATTAATGCATATATATTTGTATTGAATTTAATTTTACTTGTCAAATTTCCTATCAACAGCAGTTGTTCACTCAATTTACCAATAGTAATTATAAAAGTTGACGCGTGTGATTTTACGTCACAATAAAAATTACTGTTTTCTATTTGCTTACCTTATGTCAACCATTTTTAGCTTAGCTATATGTAATGACAAACAAATGTTAGCTTAAAATGCCACCTGCAATAGGCGAAGTCTCAACATTAGAATAGTATAAACTTAGTTGGAAATCAATGACTTCTGCAAGCAAATTACTTTTATTACCCTGAATATCACTGAACATGTAATTCAGGAAAATTATTCAAACATTCAAAATAAACACTGCATACATTTAAAAAAAAATAAACCTTGAACTTTACAAAGCCGTTGTGATTGCAATTTGAAAAGAAGTTTTATAATTATTCAAGCTTTTCTGTTCCTATGTAAATGACTGCTGCAAATTTATTATTGTCAGAATTTCTTGAATGTATTACTTACTATAATTTAATTTTAAATATCAGTCGTTTTATTACAGACTTAAAAGTACGTTGTAACAGTAAAAACTAATTTTAAAGCCTAAAATTGATTCAGTGATTGCATTAAAAACTAAAAACCGACATTCACTGTGGTAAATATTTAAAATGAGGTTTTATTGTAAGTTATTTTTATTTTTGATAATAGCAGTATTATTAATTTTAAGCATCAATGTGTTTTACATCGGAAATACTGAATTTATTAATATGCTTAAGCCACTTACAAGTGTTCAAGATTTAAACAAACCTGACAAACCACGGTATGAAACTCTTGTTGACCAAAACATAGCCACACTATTGCAAGAAACAAACACAAAAGGCAACAGTGACGTTAGAAATAAAACATTTTCTTGTAATGACAGTGCTGTTCAAGAACCAATATCAATTGCAGGCAATTACTATTATGTCCAAATATTCGTAAATTACGCATATCACATTTCTATTAAGTATATGTGCTAGCAATCATAATTACGCAAACAGCGGACTTGTAAAACTTATATTTACATACTTTATTAAATAAAAAAATAACTTTTTATTTATTACTTTAGAAATCTTAGATCGACTTAAGAAAAGCCCACGAGCTGTTTGTAACTGCACAATGCCGTAATTCATTTAATCCTCTACTTTTTATATTGTTTGATAAAATATTATATTTACACCTAATTTTAATTATATAATTTAACAGCTACTATTATAAAAATATTTTAACTGCAATATGTGTTATTATAGCCTACATTCCATGGGTATCAATGACCGACAAGAATATATTACACCACAATCAACGTGTAGTCATGAGGCCACACTTTTAGGATCATTTCAAAAGGTTATAAGCTATTCTCTTTTTAAACCAAAGAGCGATAATTTAACACAACTGAATCAATTAATGCTCAACTATATTCAAGACATTCACGAAAACTCGAAATTAATGGTACAATTGTATCCTGGGTGGGTGATGAGAGTTTATTCAAATGTTCCGCTCGAGGGCAGAATGTGTGATGTTGTTTGTTCAGTCGATTATATTTACTATTGTGATGTAAACCAACTACCCTTGTTAGGTAAGTTCACAGGAATGTCGGGCTGTTCTTTGATAAGTGCTGGTCAACTTATTTAGTAAGTGCTGGCCAGTTTGACCATATTAAGTGCTGGGCAATTCCACTTTAGTAAGTGCTAGCCAGATTGACATTATAGTATGTGACGGCCAACAAAAAATTCTAGAAATGGAATAAAACTGCGCCTAAATTGTTGGAAAACAGTACAAAATGTATTATTGTACATAAAATACATAATTTAATGTTATATATACAGGTTATATAAACATATACATATTTAAACTTATATAATATATGTATACATATAATATACTGTGTAGGCTCATGGTATTGTTTTTCACATTATTATGTTCCTATTTTTGCCTACTACATAAATAAATCCCTGAACCGTTGAGTATACTTTCTTTACTTTTTGTTTTATTACTGTTCACGCTACTTATTCACATTTGGCTACCCTTCGTGGTTTTTTATCTTTGAGGTTAGGTTAGGTTTTTTTTGGTGGGGGGGGGGGCGAGGGGAGGGGGGTAGGAAGAACTGACTGGAAACGGTTAGGTTACATGTTTTTCTCGGCCGCCGGAGGCGGAGGAAAAAATATTACCTATCCGTTTTTAGGCACCTTTAGGAGCCTGATTCAGTGTTGCTTTTGGTTAATACTTACACAATACTGTTTTCCAACGCTCCGGGCGTAGTTTCAATCCATTTCTAGAATTTTTTGCTGGCCGTCACTTACTAAAGTCAATTTGGCCAGCATTTACTAAAGTGGAATTGGCCAACACTTACTAAAGTCAAACTAGCCAGCACCTACTAAAGTTGCCCAGCAGTAGCACTTCCCGACCTTCCCAGCACTTATCAAAGAAACCCCGAATGTCGATTGACAATAATGATTTGCAATATAACAATTACATTTTGAAAAAGCAACAATTGTTATTACAATCTATTTAATTCTTTATTAAAGGTGATGTTAGTCACATAAATAGAATGTCATGGAGATTTTTAGTTCTTGGTGATGGCACAGTCGAAAAATTTGCAGTGCGCGACTTAGATAGTCGACTGTCACAGCGGGAGCGGAATGCAGTAACAGAATGGGAAAATTCAATTTTTGAATTTCATGGAATGCGAGATCATTATTTTCATAGTGCGAAAATAATGGGCGGGATGTGGGGTGGTGATAACTACAAGCTCTGTATTTTTATTGGGCAAAAAATTCGAGCAAAAATCTTAAAAGTAAGTAAAGTTTTTTAGTACTTTTAGTCATTATTGTAAGTTGTAGTTAGTGGTTAGTCCTTGCTCCTGTTTAGATGAAAACTTTTACGAATTTGTTTTATCAGTTTTAATATATATGTGACTGCAGTATAGAAGTTTTGTATTGACGAATAATGTTTGTAAATAATATATTGTTTTGATAATTTTGCAGCTCTCTCAAACCAGTGATTCAAAAGGCTATGACCAACACATTCTGTCAAAATTAATTTATTCAGAATACAAAAATTTGATTTTGACACATGACAGTTATTTATGCAATACTTTCCATGACAGTGTTCCGTTTCCATCAAAAAGATTAAACAATCATGATTTTGTTGGAGCGTACGCCTCTGCCTACAACCATAGTGATTTAAAAACATTAAAAAAGAATTGTCCTTTACAATGCAGACCTAAGTATGGATTAGATTGGGAATTTTGCTAATTTAAATTTGAACCAAATATGACATCAATTTAAATAAATGCCAATATTAAAAAACGTTTTCTTAAAGTTATTTTACACAATCGTGATTTAATGGTGCTTATAAGGCTGACAATTGTTGCTAACATTTACTTTCTATTTCTATATTGAGCCGGTTTGGCCTTGTAGCACATCCAAGGAAACATTGGTGTCGGCGAGCGTGGAGTCGATATCAGGGCTTTTCCGCCGTCCCGGCATCGGCACAAGGTGCCTGACGGCGAACGAATCCTCATGTCGGTCCGATGCTCGCCGACACCAATGTTTCCTGGGATACCGCCAATAAAGCATTTTTGCCTGAGTCCAGTCCAGAATTGAAAAAATGATTGCCTGTATATGTGTATTGCCTTTTTAGATGCTGAGCATCTATAGGAATGGCTATGTCCGTCTGTCTGTCCGTCTGTCGATGTGTCTTTTTTTGTCGTGCTCCACAGGTCACAGTTTTCAATTTAATTTTTTCAAATAAATTTTAAATGATGGTAAATGCGATGGAATAGAACCCTATCGTTTTTGGAATTAAACGGACTCACCAGTTTTTCACAATTAACGATATAATGGACCAACTTTTTAGCATTAAAATGCATGCAGGAAAAACGGGTCTTTGGCAAGACTTTACATGCATTTCAATTTCAATACTTGCCACTGAAGCTAAGTAGGTAGGTACATGCGCCGCACGTTCCATATACTTGACATTCAGTGGATATTCGTACTATAGAAAACATCCGATGAACAAACATAGGGTTTTACTAGTAGGAATCCAGGAATCGTCCATAAATTACGTCAAACAAACTTTACAATTTTAGGGACCCCCACAGTTATAAGTTCAAAAATTAGCTTAAAATATATCCTTAGCATAGAATTTAACTAGAATGTATGCAGCGGTTGGCCGGAAATTACGTCATACAAATTTTACCATTTTAGGGACCCCCACTGTCATTAGTTAATTGTTTCTTAGGATCGTCTGCAAAAGACGTCACAAAATTATTATACGTTTATTGGAATTGCCCGTAAATGATGTATGTATGTATGTATCTTTAGGGTCTTGAATACCGTTATTGTAACAGCACCAAGTTAGCGCAGGCCATTACTGACCCATTGCTATCCCTAATTAAGACTTAACCTACTAATTAATTAATATGGCCCCTGTCGAAGCGACCTGTAGCAATTGTATATGCTAACACGTCTTTCCTAGGGGCTTCTGTGATTATTTCATGCGAGTCCTTACTGGGACCGAAGAACCAGTTTAAGCTTTGCATGCGATGATATCTATGAATACGACACCTTACCAAATAATGAAGTACCGTTTCGTCTTCCTCACCACACTCTTGGCATAGCGGGGAATTGACAACGCCCATACGGTGGAGGTGCTTTTGTAGCGGGCAATGTCCTGAGTAAATGTACGTCAGTAACTGTATTGCCCGCCTCGATAGTGACACAGGTGAGGTGGAGCCGGTTGAATAATTCGGCTTTACAGAAAGTAGTTTGGCGACCTTGCAGTCCTTCCTTTCTTCCCACCTGCGCAGATGTAGGTTACGCTGCCATAACCGTATTTCGCTGTACTTTACGCTGTTAGATACAGGAAGTATAGGTTCAGGCCCCATTTGAGCCTTCTTTCTCCCCTCCTTTCCCATATGCGCGCCACGGGCTAGTTGATCGGCAAGCTCGTTGCCCTCAAAGCCCATGTGAGCTGGTATCCAGATAAGTTTTACCTCGTTTGTTTTTGCCAGCTCTGTCAAGTCGTTATAACACTCCTTGAGAAGCTTAGAGTCTGTATTTAGTTTAATCAGAGATCTCAGAGCGCTCTGACTGTCACTAAAGATGGTAATAGATTTGTTACTATAACTACGTTCAATTAACGTCTTTGCTGCAAGGGAAATTGCTACAACCTCGGCTTGGTAGACAGTGGCGTATTTGCCTAGTGATTGGGAGATTTCACAGATTACACTAACGTTCTCTATGTCTTCCCGATCTTCAATATGGCAGCCACAACCTGAGCTGTCGCCATCTTTAGAGCCGTCAGTAAAGCATACAATGCCCGTGTACACTGCTGAAAGATCTTGCTTCCAGAGTGCCTTGTTCTGAATCTGTACCACTAAAGTCCTGTTCAGCTCATGCGTAGTATCATTATCCGAGGGCATTTGGAGAGCCGGGACATTAGTTGCCCAGCTGTTGCTTAGCCCTACGTGATTTCTGATACCTTGACTTAATGAGTTGCTTTGCCAATGGCCTTGACCAATGAGCCTCTGTCTGGTCTTTAGTGCTAAACCCATGAGATGTATGTCAATGGGTAGCAGCCCAATGAGGCATTCCATCGTAGCTGTTGGCGTAGATTTCATGGCGCTAGTGGTGCAAAGACAAGCCAACCTTTGCGCCTTATCCAACGCTTTCGTGCAGCACTGCTTCTTGAGTGCAGTACACCAGCCAATAATAGCATATTCCACCTTGGGTCTTACTATCGCTGTGTAAACCCATTTAGCAATCTTGGGAGTAAAGCCCCAGGTCTTACTAATAGCCCTGCGGCAGCGCCCCATTGCCGTGGAGGCTTTTAGTCCAATGCTTAAGCAATGTTTGGTCCACAGGAGTTTACTGTCGATAAGTACACCTAAGTACCTTACCGAGTCTTTCCGTTGAAGTACTGCCCCGTTTAGTACAATAGGTTTCAGTTTAACTGCCCTTTTGTTCCCAAACAGTACCAGGTCGGTTTTGCCTGGGTTGGCGTTGAGACCTTTTGTTAGGCACCAGTTTTCAATGAGCCTAACGCCTCTCTGAATTCTGTCCGCCACAGCATTAGAGTCAATGCCGCTTTGAAGTATGCAGCCATCATCTGCGAAGGCTTGGGTTAGTGCTGATGATATTGATTTGAGTTTGACCAACAATTCATCGATTACTAGGTTCCAAAGCAGTGGAGACAACACGCCTCCCTGCGGGCAACCCCTAGTAATTTCCTTAGAAATGGAGATGCCATTTACCGATGCAGTTGCGGTTCTTTGTGAAAGCATAAAGCGTATCCACCTTATCAAGGTTGGATTGATATTAAATTTTGTAAGTGCCTGGGTGATTGCACTGTGATAGAGGTTATTAAAGGCTCCCTCTATATCAATAAAAACACCCAGTACTATTTCCTTGTTCGCTATGGCTTTTTCAATGTATGAAACTAGCCTATGAATAGCCGCTTCAGTTGAGGAGCCCTTTAGATAGGCAAACTGATTGTTGGCCTTTAAATGCTGTACAAGTTGCGGGCTTCTGAGATTTCTATCAACAAGTCTCTCCATAGCCTTTAGCATAAATGAGTTCAGTTGAATCGGTCTCCATGCTGAGTGCATTTCATAGTCCGTCTTGCCTGGTTTTGGAAGAAAGATTATTTTAGCTTGCCTCCATACGCTTGGAATATAGCCAGTCGCGAGACTTGCTTAAAATAATTCTAGCATATGATTGGAGACTGCACTTAAACCTTTCTGTAATAACACAGGGGCTATGCCGTCAGGCCCTGGTGCTTTAAAAGGACTGAAGCTGTGGACCGCAGCCCACAGACTTGCTGGGGTGACCACTTTCTCAATGAGGCTTAAGTCGCTGACTGTGTGGTCTACTATATCTGTTTCTCTATCTGGGTTATCCGGAAAGTGGCAGTCTACTAGAGTCTGCAGCGCAGTCCTCGAGTCAGTTAATCGGATGCCGGATACTGGGTCTTTAATTATCCCCAGTTCTTTCCTTATGTCCCCAGACAGTATCTTATGTAGTCGACTTGCCGCGGGTAATGTAGACACCTCACTGCAGTATGTCTGCCATGAGTTTCTCTTTTCCCTGCGAATTGTCCTTTTGAGTGCTCTTAGAGCAGCGGTGTAATTGGATCTATGTACATCACTTGCGCCAGGCTTGGTGCTCCGGTAGGCCCGCCTTGCTGTTTTGCGCAAGGTGTCTAGGTCTTTATTCCACCATGGCACCGCTTTGCGCCCAGGGTATGTGCGTTTCATAGGGCATGCTTTTGCCCATGATTCTGTGATTGCATTGTTTATATCAATCGCTCTTTGTTCGATTGCGTTGCATTCGTAATCTAGTCCTGGTTCAATTGCCGACAGTGAGTTGGTTAGATCCTCACTGTAGCAGTCCCAGTTTGTTTTGCGAATGTTTCTACTAAATTTAGGTTGAGGTCGGTTGGCACTAACCATAAAAGTGATATATTTGTGGTCAGAAAGCGACTCTTCGTTGCTTACCTCCCAGTCTTTTATAAGGACCCAGGCCCACTGATTTGCAAGTGTGATGTCAAGCACCTCCCTGCGAGTTTTTGTTACAAAAGTGGGTTTATTTCCCCTATTTATCACATCGATGTCACTTTGCATCATGTATTCAAATAGTTGCTCACCCCTTTTGTTTGTGTTAGTGCTACCCCAGTAATTGTGGTGTGCGTTGCAGTCTGCTCCCACAATTAAAGGGATTCTATTAATTTTGCAGTGTTCTATCAGCTTTGTTAGTGCCTGTGGTGGACATGAGGCCTCGTGTGCCATGTACGCCGAGGCAAATATTATAACCTTGTTGCGCCAATTCGTTTTAATTGCTACTAGATCCCGGTCGGAGAATTGAATTAACAACTCCGCATGGATATTTTTAGTCACCAGGATGCATGCACGTGGCGGAGTGTTATCATTTGCTGTGCTACTGTCTACAAATAATTGGTCTTGTCTACCTAGACCCCTTATTGCAGACCTAAAGTAGTATGGTTCTTGTATTAGACCTATGAATGAATGAGAGGTTTTGTAGGCATGGTTAGTACTTTTTTTGTGTTTTTGTAGCATCACCCCGTCGCGCCATCTGCATAGGGCTGCAGCAGCGTCTTTGGAGTGATGCAAGTTTATTTGGGTCACATCTACAAAGGGTGTCGATAGTGGCGGCCCCCTTGACTGATTAGACCCCTTATGCCTTAGCCTATTCACTAACCTCTATCACTGCTTCATCTACTAACCTGCCTCCTCCCCTGCCCCGGGATAGGATACCGGAGAAGATGGCTGGACTTGAGCCAAAGAAGAGCTCGAAGCCCCTTTGCTCTATGAGTTCCGCTGATCTGCTGTCCATGGATAAGAGGTATGAGTGAGATGTAGAGTACTCCCCCTCTCTGGACTCTGTCGTCGTGGTATCGTTGAGGATTGCCCACGATGTTGTGTCTAAACCCTCGTTCATAGCCTTCAAGGTCTTCAGGAGAACCTTGAATTCATGTTTGACCGTGGATCTAAATTTGACTCTGAACTTGTGTGACTTAGGCTTAACCGGTGCTTCAGGAGCTAGGTAACACTTGAAGTAGGTGGTTCGATTAGGCCCCACCCACTCCCATGCGTCCCCTTCCCGGATTACCCATTCAGCTGTTTTCGCATCATGGCAGTCCACACAGGCCCATCCATGATGAATGAGAGTGCTGTAGATGCGATACACTGTCGGTGGTTCCGCCTGTGCCTCAGCAAATACACGTGTGTCGAGGGTATCTCGGACAAAGCGATGCTCATCTTGAGACAATTTAGTCCATGGATCGTCTCGGATGGTGATGACTACCTGGACCTCGCCTCTAGCCCCCTCAATCAGACCCTTATGCTTTTTGGGTTCTTTACCCCCTGTGGATGGTGTCAGCATTTCTCTAGTGCGTTTGGGAGTTGATGCCCCAGTTACTTCTGCCCCACCCTTTGAACTACCTTGAGCTGACTTAAGTTGCCCTAAGCCGTCAGGTTTGCTTGTGATGCCGCCACTAGTGGCTCCTCTACCTTTTGCCCCTCCCTGAGCTGCACTGGTTACGCCCCTGCGGAACCCTTGCCCCCTTGGTATTGACCCAAACCCAGTCCCAGCCCCATGACTGATCGCCCTGGGTGCGCCACTGAGCCCTCCTCTTGTTGCATGTGGGCTACCCGCCACGAACTGTGATGTGCCAGGTTCACTACTAAAGTACCCTGAGGTTGTTGTCGATCTGATTGCTCCATGGTTCAGTAGCCTAGTTCCACTCATGCTCGTGGCTGCTTTTGGTTCTATCATCCGATTTGGATTAAAACCCGTAAACCCACGAGCAGACCCACTAGTACCGCCCCTGTAATGTAGACCGGTCCTTATTGCTGGCCCTCCTCTAATGATCCCGTACCCGCCTCGTTGTGCGGGAGTCGGTAGTCTTGATGGTCTATTATAAGTTCCTTGGAGTTCCGTGGTTTTTTGTCCTGTGTGGTCCATGGCTTCAGACCCTGAAATTACACTACCAACACCTTGGTCATTCAATCCACTCATTACTAAATTCCAGAGAACCGGATCTTCGTGAGCCATTGGAATTCATGAGGTGTTGTGTGACTGCCAGTTCATCGGTCCACCATGATTAAATTGCGGTTGCCACATGTGTATGGGAATTGGAGTTAAGTTGGGCTGAGTATGATCGGCACTGGGTTGTGACTTTTCCATGGCAGCCCGTTCTTTTTCCTTCCTGTATTTTTTCCGTTGGGCTCCTGAATATTTTACTCGCTTTTTGACAGTCTTAATTTCAAGCCCATCAACCGGAGTGTCTTCGGAGTTTGTTTCGTTATTACCGAGATTTTTTTCCTTTTCTATTTCACTTGCAATTTCTTCTTCCATGGATTTTTGCTGCTCGAGATCGGTCTCACTAAACTGAGAGGCATTACTGTCCTCATTTATCCCGATGCCCGAGTTTAAGCTCATTTCCTCCAGATTCACAGTGATTTCAGTCCCTGTTACTGGTGCAACTAGTGCAGGAATTACGAAATTATTGCAAGTGTTAAATGAAAGTTGGTTTGTACACAGGTTCATATAGCCAGCCATAGGCCTGACCCAACCCTGATTTTCGATTCAAAAGAAATGAGTTATTTCTTACCTGATTCCATTGCTACTTCCACTTAATTTGATCACGGGGGACTAATTAAGGTTGTGAGAGCACTTTTTTAACTTTATTAAGTTTTTTGACCACAAAAATGTGAATTTTGAAAGTTTTAAATTCGAGAGGAACAGAGTGTTCAGTACATTCGAATCTCGCGCTTCGCAAGGATCCAGTTGCCCGTAAATGATACAAAAAAATATCCCTCGTTTAATAATATTGTCTGTAAATGACTTTACAAAAAATATCACCGGTTTATTAGGATCGTCCGTAAATGACGTCACAAACAATATTACTCGTTTATCATAATAGTCCGTGAATGACGTTACAAAAATAACTCTTTTATTAGGACTGTCCGCAAATGACTTCAAAAAAATATAAATCGTCTATTAGGATCATCCGTAAATGACGTCACAAAAAATTTCACTTTTAATTGAGATCGTCCGTTAATAACGTCAAAGAAAATATCATTTGTTTATTGAGACCGTCCGTTGATGACGTCACGGAAAATATCACTTTTTTATTAGGATCGTCCGTAAATCACGTCACAAAAAATATGAGGGTGACGCGTAAATGATGTCACGTGAAAATTTCTTCTACATGTCACGGACTGACCTATATTTGTTATACATGTTCAGAGATCGTCCATAATGACGTCCCTCAAATACCATAGTTTCTAGTATCCCAAGTCCCAACGTTAAATTTGTTTTCATCCTATTTTAACTACATGTCACGTACTTACCTATAAGCGTAACATATATTCAGGGATTGTCTATAATGACGTTATTTGTGATTGGTGCAATTCATAAAAAAAATTCAGCATTAATAAATTACATGCTACGAACATTGGTTTATGTCTTATTGATTGAAGAGGAGCTTCCGTAAATCTTATATCATCTTTTAGCGTAATATAAATTGTCTTGCGCCTTTGTTGAAGCTCAGCATCTACTTCGGGCCAGCCCACGGTCGACAAATCGGGCGCGAAGCGCCGGATTAGCAAGCATCTATTGGTCCGGTGTCTGCTGTCTGTCTGTCCGTCTGTCCGCATGGCTGTTGGTCGCACGCTACACGTCGCATTTTTTAAAATTTTAAATTGAAACCTTTTTTAATCGCCAATAAAAGCGAGGGAGAAGTGCTGTATAGTTTTTGGTTATTATTGAAGTTATAGTTTGTTTGCAATTAGCAGTTAAACCGACCAAGAATTTAATCAATGTTTCAAGATAAAAAAATCCGGCGCTTCGCGCCGGATTTGTCGACCAGGGGCGGGCCCGAAGTAGATGCTGAGCTACAACAAAGGCACAAGATAATTTATGTTACGCTAAAAGATGACATAATATTTATGAAAGCTCCCCTACCATGAATAAGCCATATACAAATGTGCGTAGCATGCAGTTTAATGTAGCTCCCAAACTTTTATAAATTTCACCATTCACAAATGCCGTCATTTATGGAAGCTCCTGTACCATCAGTAAGCCATATATGATTGTACGTGGCATCTAGTTAAAAAGAGCTTTAATATTTTCAAAAATTGCATGATTCACAAACTACGTCATTTATGGAGCCTTCCTTACAATCAATAGGCCATATGCAAATTTACGTGGCAAGCAGTTAAAAACGAAGGTTGAAAAAAATTTTAGAGTTAAAACATCTATATCCTATATAGATAGGTTCGTGACAAGTTATTATAATGGTTTGGAAAAGAATTCAAAAGTTGGCAATGGTGGTGCTAAAAACTGTGATATTTGTGGAAAGTCATTATAGACGAGCCTTGAATATCTATAATCCATAAAGATATGTTCGTGACATGTTGGTTAAATAGGTTGGAAAAAAATTAAATTTCAAATTAGGGGTACCTAAAACTATGATAATTTTGGGACGTCATTATGTACGATCCCAAAATATATATAATTTTTATAGATATAATTTTGACATGTAGGTAAAACGTTTTGGAAAAAAGTTCATAAGTTGGCAATGGGGGTGCCTAAAACTATGATATTTGTGGGACGTCATTATCGACAAACCCTGAATATCTATAATCTATATAGATATGTTCGTGACATGTTGTTAAAATAGGTTGAAAATAAATTGAATTTCGAATTGGGGGTACCTAAAACTATGATATTTGCGGGACGTCATTATGTACGATCCCCAAATATATATAATTTGTATAGATATAATTGTGACATGGAGGTAAAAATGTCTTGGAAAAAAGTTCAAAAGTGGGCAATGGGGGTGCCTAAAACTATGATATTTGTAGGACGTCATTATAGACGAACCCTGAATATCTTTAATCTATAAGCCCCCGGTCTACAAATCCGGCGCGAAGCGCCAGATTTTTTTATCTTGAAACATTGATTAAATTCTTGGTCGGTTTAACTGCTAATTGCGAACAAACTATAACTTCAATAATAACTAAAAACTATACAGCACTTCTCCCTTGCTTTTCTGGTCGATTAAAAAAGGGTTTAATTTAAAATCTTCAAAAATGCGACGTGTAGCGTGCGATCAACAGCTATGAGGACAGACGGACAGACAGACGGACAGCAGACACCAGACCAATAGATGCTTGCTCAGCATCTAAAAAAAGGGCTGGTAATACATTGAAGGTACATATGGAGCTGAGAGCTTGTCAAAGCGCCGGATTTTTTTAATTTGACAAGATTTGAATATTTGTTTGAATATTGAATATCAGTATCATACAAAACAATATGACATCTCTCGCACGCATTTGTGAGAGCATGAAAGTAGTTTAAATTAAATCGGGTAAAAACTGTGTCACGTTGTCACGTCGAGCACGGCTAACGAAAGGACTGACAGAGACAGACAGACGGACAGACGTGACCATTTAAATAGGTGCTCAATGAGGAAAAGCTAATTAGCGAAAAATGCATTTGTCCAAAGTCCATAGATCATACAAATTGCCACATGTAATGCTTCATATGAAGATGAAGAGTAATTTGACAAAACGGGGTTAAATCTTTCGATGCTTATTTTGCAGGGACAAGGAATAATGGATATATGGTTACAGGATTATTTAGGGAATTCAGTTTTTTTTCTACATGTACTGTAATAACTGACGACACGTTATACAAGTAGTTTTATATATCTACACTAAATCTGGAATGTTTTTAAAACATTTAAAAATATTACTATGTGGAATTATCGCGTTTTACAGAAAAATGAAAAATCAGTAACTTAACATGATGCAAAATGTCCGTGAAATTAAATTTAATGGTATTGAGTGGAACCAAACTTTTATTAACTTTTAAACTTTGTCTTGCACAACAAAATTTACGGACGGGAATTGTTTTCTAAAAACAATAAAAAAACTCAAAATAAGAAGTTGAATCATGCAAGTTTTAGGTAGTTAACTCTATCAGTATTTTTCCAAAATCCAATTAATAAGCTTATCACGCTTTGGCTATTTTTCAAAGTTACATTGACTGAGTTTTGACCGTCCAATGAAAAAATAGTTACCTACGTATGTAGTCAAGTAGTTCACGTAATGCAAATAATCTCATTAAAACAAATTGGACTTTTATTCCGATTTGCCAAATTACTCTCTTATAATACTTATATTAACACTATGATAATTCCGCGTAAAACTACGTCAGTCTTTGTTCAGTTATGATTGTAGACTGCTTTTGGATTGACGTGACAATGCTTGTGTCATTAACAATATTTAAATAATTATAAAAATTCCGATTTACATTTTTAGCATCCGTGCTAAGTTGCAAGATGTTTTCTGAGAAGCATTTCATTACTAGTCCGGCTGTAAGAAGAAATAATTAAAAGATTGTATATATTCATAATTCATACAGATCTTTACACATATATAGGCTACTGTAATAAGCATTATAACTTATAACTCACAGATTTTATTATTAGATGCAGTAAAAGAACAATTTCGTTTTACTAATATAAAACATATGGCAACGTTTTACAATCCATAACTAAATTAAGTGACTGATACATCATTTTCAAGCTCATTTTTTGACAATCCGGCTGCTATTACAAAGGCTCCTTGCAAGTTTATTTTTTATACCCACAGTTTGACAGTTAAGCAGGTACAGCTAAAAGCTGTAAAATATAATAGTGTTTCTAAACTACTTATGAATGTTGCACTTACTTGTGTCTTTCCTGTATGTAATATTAAACAATGGGTAGTATGTCGAATCAATCCAAACAGCGGGTTCTATTCATAAAGTCAGTATTTTAATAAAAAACATTAATATTGTATATTATTTTTACGTTACTAAAATATTATAAATTCCTAAACAAATTTATAGCTCATTCAAAACGTACCCTTAATATGCACAGAATCCTTAGATGGACATTGGACATGATCACTAAATCGAAAACTTGTATTTTGTTCAATGCAATTAGGAGGAAATTCGAGGATTTCATTAAATTCACAAAAATCCAACTGCTCTTTCCCATTTACAAGTCTTGTCTTTGGTTCCGGGACAAATTGAAAATTAAGAACTGTGAACTCAATCGGTGTTCGAAGGGTAACATTAAATTTTGGATTGAATTCTTCACTAATGCAACCTTCGGGTATTATCAGGCTAAATATGCAATCGACTGTAGATGAATTAGAACTATAGTTTCTTGTAGCTTTTTCAGTAGTATCCTTATCTTCATTGGCAGTCGTATTATTCTCAGCTATGATATGAGCAGTAGTACACAGGATCAGAACAAGGAAATATTTTAAAATCCAATAAAAACTTGAAAGTTTAGACATTTTTGAAATTTTAATAAATTAATAAAAACAAATGATGGCTACATAGATGGAGTATGAAATTTTAAAGTGAAAATACAAAATATTTTATATTAAAGGTCCATCCAGCGTCCAGCTACTGCCGCTACGGAATTTAATACAATTATGAGATATAAAATATGAAGCATGTATTTCATTTCCAATATTGCTTAATGTACAAAATACATGCAATAAAAATTCATACAAAGATACAAATTACTTTGCACAATGGTAATGTTAGTGTATACAGTTTACATAACGACGTCATTTCCAGGATACGTCAAAAAAAACATTCTGTTTATGTTAATATTTGAATTTAAATGAGGTAGTATCATGCAACTGGAAATTGTCACTGTCGTAAAAAACAGGTAAGTAATTGTGTACCGTATTTGACAGATTACGTGCTTCGCCTCGTTTATTAAATCAAAGTTAATAAAAAAACAACACAAAAACTGTATTTTTAGGAATAATTTTGTATGAATAATTTTTTACATTGTTTTACCTTAAAATTTAAAAAATAAATAAACGTTAGGCTAAAATAAATACTGAGACTTTAATAAGCGCCGGGCTGTCACTCCAAACAATTTAACACGCACCCGTACGCTTATTTGAGGAAATACGGTACATGGACATGCGATATGTAGCTAGTTGTATTTTTTATTCTACGCATACTTGAGGATACTTCCTGTGTAAAAAGTACACTCGATTATTACAATTTGTAATTTTATTCCAAGTTCTCAGAAAAGTTCGTTGACGGCCGCTGACGTAATGCTACTCGTATGTAATGTGTTTTGCAAGTGAAACAGCAAAAAATCTGTTCAACAGAATCAGAAGGACACATGTGTTGAGTCTACAATAAGAAACGAACAATTGCAAATAATTACTATATTTTTTGCCAATTTACATGGACAAACATTGTGTATTGTGTAGTTTAAAATACACCGGTCTATTTGCTAATATTTACTCTGCATTTTTAGTGTATAGGTTGAAGCGGCAGCCGGCATACTGATTAGCAAAAAATAATCTTTATTTTTGTTAGCATGAGGACACGCTTCTTTATCTACTTAAGTAGTTATGTAGTATGTATGTACCTATTTACATTCTTTATGCAGCTGCCAAAAGGTTTATCTACAGAATCTACTTTGCCATGTAGATAAAGCCGTATTTAATTCATTGGTTTGTAATATATAGTAGATGCTATTAGGGATCTGTAAATTATAGCAAAAATTGCTTTTTTGAGCTAATATCCAACTGAAGTGCAAGCATACTTATATATTCATGGAGGCAGAGCATCAGCTTACAGACAACAGATTTTAACACACTGTAAGCAGCGAGGATGCAAAAGGGGATGAGTTCTGTCATGTGAGTGCGTAGCATATATGAGAATTTACAATTAGCTGAAAATGTAAAAATTAAAAATGCATTCAGTTGTGGATAAACACTCTTTTTTAGGCCGTCAGAGAAAAAACATATGTTACTGCCTAATTTAGATAGTTTAAAATATTTTATTTAGATACAATCTTATTACTTGCAAATATTACGGTCGTTGAAGGATCAATGTCGCCAATATCAAATATTTAAGCTATAGACGCTATAGTTAATATGAGCTGTCTCAAAAACAGAAGATATATGAGTGACATTTTAATTACGAATTTTTTAAAAGTTTATTAACAGTTTTTGAAAGGGGCAAAATTTTCTGTTTACAAGCTTTCGAAAGGTGTAAAATGTTCTATTTACATATTTTTGAAAAGCGCGAAATTTCTTGCTTGCATATTTTTGGAAAGTGCAAAATGTATTATTTACAAGCTTTCTGAAAGTTGAAAATGTTGAATTTACATGCTTTCAGTTCAGTCAGTATGATGGAAAGCTTTATTCTTTTTGTAGACAGTGAATTTAGTTTTAGTTAAAAATTGAGATGGGTTGTTTTTGATTCTTCACTATAACGATAAGCTTTATGACACTACGATGTAGCATTTGATTCTAGATCTTTACATATGTATCCAAATATGCACCTATACTTATTCTGTAAATATTACTAAATACATACTAATTAAGAAAATTAAGTGCAATTAAACCATTCTTGCATTTGTTAAACTGTTAATTTTATTTTCAATAAATTAAGTTAAAATTATTAAATCATCGGTCATTAAATAACAATGAATAACAACTTTTGAATGGCGCGCTTTGGTTTGCACTTTCGTAGGATTTAACAATAACAATAATAGCAACACAAATAAATACAGCACAATAAATAATAGCAAATAAATACGCATTTTAATTCAATACCCTAATGTAATCATTTGAAGATCACAACATGAAATTGAATTAGCATCCTGAAGAATGTCGAGATAAACATTTCCCAGAGATCTTCCCGTCCTTGGGCTTCTTCCAGTAGCAGTCTTGGAAACGCTCACAGGCGGCCTTCACGTTCGACTTACTACAGCATCGCTGACTTTTCGAGAAGTTCACGTCTAAAACGGATAGAGGATTGTTCTTCTTCCCGCTCCCATCTTTATTCTTGATCAGGGAGTACACAAATGGGCTCCAGGTCTCTTCCTTAAAGTCAGCTGGGTCTGCCTCGGGTGCGGAATCCGTCAGTATTAATGGCGGCATTTTGAATTTTAGGGGTTCAGTCTTGGCCTCGCTCTGGGTCAAAGAAACAGTCAAACAGGCAGCACCAAGAACCATGCCGAAAATTGTTAAACCCTTCATTTTGAATTTGTTTTAACCTAAAACAATCAAAAACATTAGTACCTACATATGCATTAAAATACAAATCGTCAGAAAACAATAAAACTTAGTTATATAAGATTTAAGCTAGAATAAACGATAAGCTATTCAAAAAACACTCAATTAGACAGAATTTAATGTATTCAAGATTAATTGCGAGATTGCGACATTTTAAAAAGTACAAAATGTTTTATTAGCATGTTTTTGAAAGGTTTAAAATTTTGTATTTTTGCATGTTTGTGATAAGGGAAAAAAATTATTTTGCAAATTTTTGAGAAGTGCAAAATTTTGCATTTTTGCATGTTTTTAATAGGAAAAAAAAATTATTTTGCAAATTTTTAAAAAGTGTAAAATTTTGCATTTTTGCATGTTTTTTATAAGGGAAAAAAATTATTTTGCAAATTTTTGAGAAGTGCAAAATTTTGCATTTTTGAATGTTTTTGATAAGGGAAAAAAATTATTTTGCAAATTTTTGAGAAGTGTAAAATTTTGCATTTTTGCATGTTTTTTAAAAGGGCAAAAAAAATTATTTTGAATATTTTCGAAAAGTGCAAAAGAATTTATTTGCTTATTTTTGAAAAGGTCGAAATGTTGTATTTACATTTTTTTGAAAAGAGCAAAATATATTTTTGATATTTTAAGTTTTGTAAATACTCTATTTTTGTTTGCTAAGCGTAGCTTTAGCTTTAGTCAAAAATGTGCAGTAATTAATTCGAATAAAAATAAAAACAGCTGATTTCTGAGTTATTTGTTATATTTGAGTCTATTACGGAGTACGGAATGCACCTTTTGTAGAATTTAATTTAAATATGAATTTTCACAAACAAAAAATGTTTCTAATAAATTTTGTAACTATACCTGTGGCTCACCTTAAACGTCTTTAATAAATTCTTCACTTATATTGTACTTGTTGTTTCTTGCTGAGTGTCTGAAATGGAAGTAAAATTCGTGCAGTGATTTTAAATGTTATGCTCTACGTAAGAAAGAGGGGCAACGCCAAATCAAGAATTCAATAAGACATCAGATGCTAAATATGTGTCAATAATAGTTTGCGCTCATTTACTCCCATTTCCCATGATTCAAGTTTATTTTGATTTTTCATCATCATCCGTAACGAGAACCAGAGCCAGAACCTCAGAACGAGATTTAGCATTGGAGACGGAGACGGAGAGTTCATTGATTTGGATTATTGATAAACTCAAAACCAGATTTATAATTTCCACAGGTTGTGGTTTTGGGATATAGACATTTAAACAGTGGAAGTGTTATAGCTATATAGTGTATTGTCAAACTTGTGAACATGAATGCAGCGAGGTCAGTGTCAGTTTCAGTTCAGTAGCTCAGTTCATAGGGCTTGAGCATTATATTGCTGTAATTATTATGAATATTAACTCAGCTTGAGACATTATAATATAGCAGCAGTATTTATTTGTAAAACGAGTTTTTCTACGCTGCACATTTCTGTTTTGGTTTCCTGTAGTTAAAGTTAAATGTTGAGTCTGGCTTAGTGATTCTGACAAAAAGACGACCTTTAGTTGTTGCAATATATTTATCCTGATTTATTCATTTTCTGTACAGGTATACTATGTAATTATCCATAATATGTGCGAAATGATGTTATTAAATCTGTATGCAGTAGGACAGGTGGGAGATGCTTTGTATTTAATGCAGTCTTAAGTACTTATGATTAGTCTGTTAATTGAATAAATAATCAATTCAATTTTATTGCTGTATTTTTTAAAGTTATGAATTTATTAAAAGTATGTACCAACTTAAACACTTTTGCATGTATGTTTTATGGAGCTTGCCAGTAAGCAGTGTCCATCAGATAAATTTTCTATGTATCAGATTTTATTATCGAAAAGCTTGCAAAAAAAGCATAACTATTAAATTTCATTTTAAATATTAGTTTTACATTTTATTGAGTTTATTGCTTTAATTGTTTTACATATACAACTTGACAACTTTAAGCCTAATGAATTTTATAATTTACACTTAATTAGGTATTTTTAACTGCCTACTTACTTGCAAAATAAATCATGCTATTCTTCTACTACTAAAACTCAACCTTTTACGTACCTTACCAGACAGGCCTTACCTGCAACGTACATATGTACGTTTTCATTTTAAATAAAACAAAAATCAGTCCACAAAATTAAAAAGTCCATAGTGTTAATAATTTAGATGCTAATATTTTTTTTACATACTTACTGACAATTTTAATGCAAAATAATTCCAAAAGTTACTTTTGGAATTATTTGCAAACTAGAATCTAGATCAGTAAAAACTAATAAATGGAAATGAAAAATTAAACTAGATTAATAAAAGTATGAAAAATTAGTAAAAGCGTATAAAATAATTTATAGTATGTAATAACGTTGGTAATATTCTTTTAGTCGAAAGTCTCGGGATACTAATTTAGGTTGCTAAAATTTGCTTTAGTTAAGCATTCACTGTTAAAGCATTTACTAAAAACATTCCACTAGTAAAAATAATTTTAAACGTACAAAAATAGCTTTTAAGTTTTATCACATACCTTCCGCCTTCCATAGACATAGACCATAAATGTAGGCCGCTTTATTAATACATAGTGCAATATTAATTTAAGGCAAAGGTGTGTTATTGACACAGTTGAGAGCATCTATTTCGCCCCATCCTGCCCGATTATTAGGATACCTGGACCCAGACAAGGCGGGACCTCCACAGCTAGTAGTTGAATTGCCTCCTTGAGCCAGCTCAATATTCACCGTCGACTTGTAAATAATGCTACGAATCTGATCAAAGGGTAAATTTCTATTCTTAGACCTCATGAGTGCAACTACCCCTGCAGCATGTGGACAGGCCATACTAGTCCCACTCAAAGTGACATAAGAATTATTATTTAAATGGTTTGCAGATACAACCCTCACTCCAGGTGCAACAATGTCCGGCTTGGGTTTTGCGTTCAAAGTTCTCGTACTATTTCCACAGCTGCTAAATCTCGCTAAATTCCTATTATTGTCAACAGCGCCAACCCCTATGACAATGTCATACGATCCTGGATCTCCCGCCGTCCCGCAAGAAGGCCCGGAGTTCCCTATGGAAAATACAGGGATAATGTTTGCCATGTGTATGGCGTTAATTTCACTGTAGAATGGGTCATCTCGGGAATTCTGTCCACCCCAACTGCAGCTCAAAACGTGCGGCGCCTTGCTACAATCTTTTTCTGAGAACGTAAAACCCGAGTCCACGTTCGTAATATTTCTGGTGGGACACATGATGTATTGGAAGCAGAGGGTGATCATTGAATCTGGGCAGCCGCGAGTGGCGCTACATCCTTTGCATGACATCCATTGCGCATTTGGTGCGACGCCGATTCCTTGTTTTCCCGCCAAAGTTCCCATTGTGTGGGTGCCGTGTCCTTGGTCGTCGTAAGGGAAGGCTGTTCCGTTAAATGGGTCATACCAGGAAAATCCATCATTGGCGTAGTTGTCTCGAAGGGCCTCGTGGTTCCCGTTTACGCCTGTGTCTATTGTTGCGACGCGGACATTCTCGCCGCGGTTATTGTTCAGCGCCCAAACGAGGTCTGCTCTGATTTGGTTAATTCCCCAGGCAGTTTCTTCCCTTTGGTTTCTGTTGTTATTGTTGTTGTTGTTGTTATTGTTGTTATTGTTATTATTATTGTTATTATTATTATTATTGTTATTATCGTTATTGTTATTGCTATTGAAGTTAAAGTTATTATTACCGTTGTTGTCGAAGTTGTTATTAAAATTTGGATTATTAAAGTTATTATTAAAATTATTATTATTATTAAACGGAATGCTTGGAAAAAAATTACTATTATGAAACGGGTCAACAGTTTCAAGCGTAATTATTTTGTCTTCACAAATTTCCTCAATGACGTGATTGTGTGTAGTTGCAATTTGTTCGACTGTAGCTAAATCTGCTCCTCTAATAATTATTTTGTTTGAAATCCAAGCTGTTGTGTACTGCAAATTCATCTTTGAATTCACGTTCGAACTGGAATTTATGTTTTGACCAGATGATTTTCTTTTTGCATCAATAATGTGGTCCAAATGGTCACATACTTTCCCTTGTGTTTCATGAGCGTGACTCTCAAGTGCCCGGACCAAAGCTGCAATGTGGGCTGCTCGATTTGGATAGTGTCGCTTTTGGAGCCCGGGATGATTTAGAACTTCCGTTGTTCCTTTTCGCATGCGCATTATCACTGTAGTTTCTTTAGTGGGAGATTGCTCGAATTCTCGTCGGAGACCAGGTGTGATTTTGTTGCTTGATAATAGAAATGAAGTTGGGCTGACGGATTCCGGAGTGGGACCGGGACCGGTTCCGTGGGCGACAAATGAACTGGTTGTGCAGAGATTGAGTGGAAATAACGTGATAAGAAAGAAGATACAAATGTAGGAGGTGTGTAGGTTGCTTAAAGTTGCCATCGTTAAAGCCTTTTTAGGAACTGCTTTTTGCTGAAATTCCAAACTGAAAATATTTTTAAACTTTGTGTGTTACTTCAAGGCAAAATTCAATCAAAATTTTGAAAATTATGTAGAACTAATAAAATATGTTATTTTGCTGTTGAAATATACACTGCACATTCCCACACTAGACTGTCAATGCTTTTGAATTAGACTATAAAATATTCAAAATTTAATATTTCAAAATCTGAATTGCTACTACAGTTCTTAGTCTTTGGCTCTTTCCCATTTCGGTTTGGTAGGTGTTGACTCTTTGGATTTGTGAATATCTTAGGAAAAGCTTTACAGTGATCGATGTAGTAAACTCTTGACTCTTGACTCGTTTACAACAAACAAACGAATACCAGTAGAAAAGTAGAAACATTTATACCACCTATAGATATATTTTTTTAGCGCATAGATTATATAAAAATGCATCCAGGCGTAAATTCGTAAATCACCAATTATACTGGCTTTATGCTTGTACTTATCTCCGATGGATTTATGTATTTAGATGTACAATTTTCTTAAGTTTGTGTAAAACAGTAGAAGATTCTTTGGGGGTTAAACAAGTCAAAATATTAGTCATATTCACTTACAATTTTTGAAACAGATTTAACTGTATTCATTTGGTGTGAAAATATTTGTAGGTGCAGATATTCTCTGTCAAATTGTACGGGGGCTTGTAAATCGTAAATGCGCTACACAGTAATTGAGATCAACGAAGCATTTCATCTCAGTACAAAATTCTATTCGTAATATTTGTGATTCGTATTTGTGACACTAAAAGAGTCAAGAGACTGGCCTTGGCCATTATGCCATAAAACTATTTGACTATAGGAAGTGATTTTAAAATGGAACGAAAACTGAGAAAAAAATATTATAAGAGATATACATATACAATTATATAGAAATATAAAATTTACTGAAATTTTCTTGTGTTTGTATATTGTATATAGCTTGTTGTAATTTGTAGAATTCATATTAAAATTTTATATTTGCTTCCCACATTACAGTACATAAACAGAAATTGATGACATTATAACCGGGAATTATATTTAGAAATTCGGATTTCACTATAGGTCATTTTAATCCAAAAATACACATATGGTTGGTAAAGATAATATTTTGTATTTTTGATATTGCTTTATGAAGCAAAATTTCATAGCAAGCTCACTACAAAGTTTTGATTATTATATGACGTGGTACAACTTTATGCGCTACTTACACTGTGATGATACTTTACACACTTATAAATATGTATATGCAGGCGCGTAGGAACCACGGGGACAATATGGGCAGCGTGCCCCCCCCCCCCCATAAAATCAATGAGGGGGGGGGCAAAATATATCGTTTTGCCCATGTACTGCATGTACTGTGGTTATACTTGAAAAGTTAGGCTGCTCGAAAAAATGGCAAAAGGAAGAATGAAACTTCCTGCTGGGTTTTCAAATTCCAATCAAATCTACTTTCTGTCGGATGATTGAACTTGTATCTACTGGCATATATCAAAATTGCAGCTTAATTTCAACTCAATGTGAATCTAAAGTAGATAATGGTGGGTTTGATACGATTATTAGGATGTTTTATTTTAAATGAGTAGCTCAATCAAAGTATTCTACATGCCGTGATGTAAGCATTTCAAAAGAAAACAATCCAAAGAGTCAACACCTACCAAACCGAAATGGGAAAGAGCCAAAGACTAAGAACTGCAGTAGCAATTCAGATTTTGAAATATTAAATTCTAATATTTTATTGTCTAATTCAGTATGTCTTGCAAAGGACAACCACATTCTGATAAAAACACAAAAACTGAGAAGATTAGATTTTTTTTTCCAAAAGAAGCAAAAACTACATAGTGAAAGCAGTGACCGCCCTATTAAAGTCAAAGATGATCAGAACAATTCTAAATTCTAAGTTAAATTCAAAAACTAGTTACTACTAATTTACATTTACATACAACAGCTCTGATTGGAAATAATAATAAATTCGTGTCATACGGATACCCAAATCTAATACTTCTAAAATTAATTAGATTTATTATGTTCCTATAATACAAATTTTCAAATTATTGCAAAAATAGTATTCTTCTTTTCAAATTTAAAACCGGAAACTCAGCGTACGATGTTGGAACTCAACGAATTATTAAAAATACTTTTAGTAATTCCAATAAGTTAAGCGTCTTCTGAACGCAGTTTCTCTATTTTAAAACGCATAAAATCCTATCTGAGGTCAACAAAGAATCAAAATCGTCTCAACTTTCTTGGTATTTTGAATGCTTATCCACAGCTTATATGTAATATTTGAATGAAGGAAATATTCACTGAATTTGTTAGCAAAGAACCTCGAGTTTTACCTTCTGACGTGGCTGCCAATAATGGAATGTAATCAAAGGACTTTATACCTCTGGGTGCGGTCACACTTAATACTAACAAGATAATGGTTTCACATGGAACCCGCCAATTTCAAAAAGTCATATCTACAAAAATCAGGCTACTTTTGAATAGTGGGGATCCAAAGTAACTCGAGTGCATTTTGCGTTGTTCGGTCACAATAGCCCGCCAAAGTTTAAAAAAATTCAAATTTTGATAGTTTGCGACCCTAGTACTTTTACAGTTCTTGTCCGATTTTGATGAAATTTCGTTTTTTGGGATCCTTACGCTTTTTACTGAAAAGCAGTTTCAGGATTTTGAAAAATTCGAAAATTTTCATTTTTTTGAAAAAAATCCAAGAAATGAGTACCGTATTTGCTCTAATAGTACGCGGGTCTCTAATAGTGCGCGGGTCTCTAATAGTACGCGGGGGGTAGGAGCTCCAGATTGAATAGTACGCGGGGCGTACTATTAGAGAAAATACTTAAGGCCCAATTTTTTAACACCGTTTTTTCAAAAAAATGAAAATTTTTGAATTTTTCAAAATCCTGAAATAACTTTTTAGTATAATTAAACCCTAAGGATCACAAAAACCGAAATTTCATCAAAATCGGATGAGAACTGTAGAAGCTACAGGGCGGCAAAATATTAAAATTTGAATTTTTTTAAACTTTGGCGGGCAATTGTGACCGAACAACGCAAAATGCACTCGAGTTACTTTGGATCCCCACTATTCAAAAGTAGCCTGATTTTTGTAGATATGACTTTTTGAAATTGGCGGGTTCCATGTGAAACCATTCCCTTGTAAGAGCAACAAGACCTTGTTGGTACCCTTGATCAATGGCACCTACAACGAACTTTCGAAAGGGTTTTTCTATAAATGACGGTTTAATTTTCGATAGGGTCAAACTAACTGACAACAAATAACTATTCACAGACGATACAACTGTGACATATAGCTGTCAGTTGAAAGTATTTAAAAGTATTTAACGAATTAAATTGAGATGGTAACGTTTGTGAACAACATTGGTACGTAATATTGCTTTACAAATGCTTTAACTAAAGTTAATCATATGTAATTGTTGTTACAGTAATATTTTGCTATTCCGTTGTAGCTTATATTTGCTAAGAGGTCAGCATTTACTTCAGGCTAACGATGGACAAATCAAAGAATACCTCTTGAGGCAAAATTGAATAATATCATTGGAGAGATTTGCATATTTATATATTCCTATAGGATTGGACTATTTTGCGTGTGCCAAAGAAAGTGAAGAATTTATCATAAATAATCTGCCGATACCAAAAGCTTCAGTACATTCATTGGAATCATGTATAAACCTTTGCTTCTTGATTTAATTAAAGCAATTCGTTTTTTTTTGCGTATTAAAAATTGAAATGACACTGCAAACACTTTTTCTATATATCCTTGTTCATAAGTAAAGACTTGATTAAATTCAGCCTTCTCTAATGATCTAATAACGAAAAATAAAGTAATAATTTACTATACCTTTTCTCCGAACAAAGAAAAAGACTTTTTTCCTTCAGCTGTTAAAAGTTCAATACATAATATTCTAATGCATTATTTATTCGGAGTTATGATTATTGCTGCGACTTATATTGCACGTGCAACTTTAAATAATTTCAATAATGTATTACTAACAAGTATCGTGAAATGAATACAACACATGTAGCACGTAAGCATAGTGTGTACAAAGCCAGCGCCAACTTTCGCAACCATTAATAACATATTTTGTTCTAAGTTCACGTAAAATTTTGTATGTAATCTAATTCTTCACAAAATGCAAGCCAGCTTATATGCATGTACCGTATTTTCTCTAATAGTACTCTCCGCGTACAACTCAAACTCCATAGATTCTTACCCCCGCGTACAATTACAGACCCGTGCATTAAAAAAGTGCGACACTTTAATTATAAAGACCCGCATATAATTCAATCTTGGACGCCTACCCCCCACGTACTATCAGAGTCTCCCGCAATAGTAGAGAAGAGACACGTACCGTATTAGAGAAAATAGGGTCGTTATCGTATGAGATTGTTCAAATTTTAATGCTCGACTAAAACGAAATTTTATTGTCGCTAAATAGGCAATTTTGTATGTTTTGTTCAAATCAGGAAAATCTGGAACTGTTTTAGTTTGAATTTTACCTAGTTGCTATTGTCGTAAGGAATTGCATTACAACGACAAACTGGTTACGACAAACTGCAGAATGCATTAATTTTTATTTAACTGAGCAACATAAATGAACTGAAATACCAGTTGGTAAATAAACCACACACACAATAAAATCAAACAAAATAGTTCATTCAACCATCCGTTAGCTCAAGGTTATATATCGCCAATATAGAGGCCTATAATGTCCAAATGCATAAATCTATTATAATAATATTTTGTTGGTACATTGCTACAATGTTATCATTGTAAAGCAAATTGTATTATATATAAACACCAATAGAGTGCAGCATGTGGTATTTACATTATTAGTACAAAATGTTATAATTACGCTACTAATGTACACTACGCGATATTTGAATTTTTCAATTGTTTACCCGTTAATGTTCTCGTATAAAAGTCTTTTACGGATTTTGGGTAGCCATGTTACGATTATGAATTTTTTCCCTAAAATACTTGTTTCAAAATATTTATTGAATTAAAATTTTACGCAAAAGTGAACATGTTTTTAATGCAATCACAGGAATTTTAGATAATTTCTTTTGAAAATACATATTCAGTTAATGAGTAAATATACTGGTTGACTTAGTTTTAATACATCTGTATTTGTTTTTACTTTATAGTATTACGTATTTGTTGCCAGATTTTTCTTTTAATAGTAATTCAGTTTAAACAGTACTGAAACATTGTAGTTCTGAATTGAAACCATATTCTAGGGAATCGGCTCTAAACTGGGAGTACATCAGTGTGGTGTAACCATAAACCTGGTCAATATCATATACACAATACTTAAAAGTCGTGAAAGAAATAGCAAGTAGGTAGTTTTTTTTCGGTTTACAAAATTACCTCAGTGAAAGTATTGATGCATGCATTTCGTTTGCTATAATGTCCACGACCTTCTGAGAGGGAGCCTTTGCACGTTGGGCACGTAAATGTCACTCTGCCAGTAGCCTGGTATAAAAATAATAGTTACAAAATTGCAACAAGTCAACAACAATATAATTAGTACCATTTTATTAAAGTTGCTTACAAGGGAATGACGCGACATGATACACCCGAATTTCAAAAAGACCCATTTCAAAAAATTAGGTTAGTTTTCAATAGCACAGATCCAAAGTAACTCGAGTGCATTTTGCGTTGTTTGGTCACAGTGACCCGCCAAAGTTCAAAAAAATTCAAATTTTGAAACTTTGCCGCCCTATAACTGCTACAGTTCCCATCCGATTTTGAAAAAATTTGATTTTTGGTGATCCTTAGTCTGTTATCTAAACAGTTATTTCAAGATTTGGAAAAATTCGAAAATTTTCATTTTTCTTTAAAAATCACAAAAAAATTATATTTTTGAGGCCCAAAATTTAGCCCCATGTTTTCTAAAAAATGAAAATTTTCGAGTTTTTCAAAATCTTGAAATAACTGTTTAGATAACAGACTAAGGATCACAAAAAATCAAATTTTGTCAAAATCGGATGGGAACTGTAGAAGTTATAGGGCGGCAAATTTTCAAAATTTGAATGTTTTTGAACTTTGGCGGGTCACTGTGACCACACAACGCAAAATGCACTGGAGTTACTTTGGATCTGTGCTATTGAAAACTAACCTAATTTTTTGAAATGGGTCTTTTTGAAATTTGGGTGTATGATGTCGCGTCATTCCCTTGTTAGTGTATTACCTTTATTGCAGGTTTTTGAGTCAGATACGAAATTAAAAAATTCATGGCCAAATCTTCACAATTCATTAGTCTATCAACATGGTCCCGAATCACTTCCGGCATCTCAAACGTGTACATATATGCATAATACTTGTGAAAAAAAGCAGCCCCTGGAGTTAGAAACAAATATTTTTACTTAAAATATCTATGCTAATTAGTTTAAATGTCAGTAAGCAATTTGAAGAACGCATTGGGAGTAAAAATTAGGAAAATAACCTGTTAGCACCATTGAGTGCTCACACGACCTTCCAGGCACATATTTCCAACTTAAACTCTCTATATCCCACCCATGAAAGCGACTTGGAAGTCCAACCAAGCGATCACGATTTTCTCGCCAAACTCTAAATGTAAAAACCATTTCTTCATGTGACATGGCAGTGTCATCATCTAATGAGAGAATTGCATCCGTCTCAATTACGTCATATGGAAGAAATCGATTATTCAGACTATTCTTTTCTGATTTAATTACCTGTCGAAATGGGAAACATAATAATATTACAAATTGATTTTACATTTATTCATTTAAAATACATATAGACTAAATAATCATGACACTTGTCATTTAGTAGAGAAAGTTACGTGAATAGGAACTCCAATATTCGGCCACGTTAAGTTGCCCCATGGGTCATTAGGTGAGTTCCATACGACAACCACACTATTTAAATACGGGACTCCGACAAGACTTTTTAATTTATTTATCAGAATGACTTCCCTATTGTACGTAAGCATGACAATTGTAAACTGCTCTGGAGGAATGTTACCACCTAAAGATTTCCAGAACTGTTTGGTATCCCCACCGTCGCCCCCAAAAGTAGGACGTATTCCAGACTTTTTGCTTCTATGATTCTCTACAAAGATATGAGCTTCAGAAGGAACGGAAAAGTCCCATGGAGTTGATGGGAGGAGTCTAAACGGTTGAAAGTGGGTGTTCCATAACTTGTATTTGTCCAAAAATAATGAGGATGTTATATTACGCTCAAATTTAGGGGATGGTAAAGGCATCTGGAGTAGCCCTAAGGAGTCTGTTAAATTTTTGACTTTCCCCTTTTCTAAATCCAAATCAAAAGAATTATCGACTGGTTTTGGTTGATTAGGAGAGTAAAGACTGGGTGCTGGGATTGTCCTAAATGAAGGTGGTGGTACGCCAATCCGCGTTCTTACACCTGCCAGCACGGTTTCAACTACTATATCGACTGAACTCAAATATTTCTCAAAAACTCTCCTCCCATTTCTTCGAAAGGTTATTATGTCTGAATCTGTAATAGCTTTTAAAATTTGATGCAACTCCCCCAATCTTCCTAATGGGAATTTTAGTGCCACTTTAGACCAGTCAATAAATTCACTGAATGGAAACTGAAAAATTGATCCTATAACAACTGGAATTGCACCACATTTTAAAATATTATAAAGTCCGTGTTGAAGTGTATCAGTAGTAAGGACCGTCTCTTCACTATTAAGGAAAATGAAAGAAAATATTGAGTTCAACAGAATGTCTGTATTCTCTTCTAAAACTGTGTACTCTTGTAAATATGGTTTTGCTTCGGAGGCACTAACTGATTCAGTATCAGTGCCGTCCACATTTACTTCTTTGGTCAAGCCTAATTTGAACATAAATAGACTGGAATCATTAAGTGACATGTTTAACAACCATGATAGTGGTTCCGAAGGCATGATGGATCCATCCCCAACGTAAGATGCAAGATATTTCCTTCTAGCTGGTGTCAGTGATGGTAGTTTAAGTGTATTGGTTTTGTTGTCGCTTAAGTGACTCACAATTAGATCAAACTCTGGACGAAATTCAGATTTTTGGAATGTTGTGCTGGCCACCATTGCCTCGCCAAAACTGTTTTGTTGTCCATTTGTATAGCGTTGTTGGTCCGCATTTCTTATACAAGGTTCACAAACTGACCAGATGAAATGATTTTTGCCACCAAAATTAAAATTTCGCTTAACATCAGAATCAAACCAATATTGAGGAATTTGTTGATTCAAATTACTGGGTATTTCATCTTGTTTATGATTCGTGCTATTGGAACTTTCTCCAGTTTCACAACTAATATCACACAAATTGAGAACAATTATAAAAATACATGCATCATCTGGATTATTTGTCACTTGGGTATTGTTTGAAATTACACTGTGGATTTCAGTTACGAAGGAATTTGAATTGACTGCACTTGAGACGGGCATAATCAATTTTTCGCCTGAGCTTTTCTGGTAAAGCGTGTAAATAGAAGGATAAAGGTAGACTCGAAAATTTTCAGTAATTGGACACAAACTGTAATTAAAGCAGTGTTCCATGTTGCAAACCTTCGAGTTAGCATAATTAGCTTCCGTGCTCCATGATGTTTCTAGTTTGTGTTCCTATATATATTTCAAGTCCAAACTATTAAATGTGTATAGTTACGTAAAGCTGTAAAATCTTTAATTTTAAATTTAACAATATTTATATTTCTTTCTAATTTATACACCCTTGTGTTGGTCTTTTAGGAAATTCAGTATGTATTGATGCCATAATTAATTACTTACGTGTTTCTATAACTAAACAATCTCTATGTATATTTTAATTGTTTACTACGACAATTATTGCGTTTGCATGTTTAAATAAGAAATTGTTTGGTAAATACGAGCTACAGTAACTAGGTTTAAACTTTTACTGCCGGATAATGTCACCAGCGCAGGCTGCATACATTTGAAAAAAAACATGTAAATAGAACATTTTGCAGTCTTCTAAAAATATATGAAAACAAGTAACCCGGCCTGTCCTACGGACATAACTTGTAGAATCTGGGGGGGGCTCACAATGTTAAGAAGATAGGAGCAGCCATCTTGGAAAATGGCGGCTCCTATGTTCGCAATGTTAAAAAATTCTTTTCTGGGGGGGGGGGGGGTAAAGCACCTTAGCCCCCACCCCTTTTGATGCGCCCTTGTATGTGGTGCCAAAATGTAGACAATTTAATTTCCTATGGAATGGTATACTGCGCGATTGTGCAGTATTCTGCAAAACAGGAGGTAACAAAAACAAACTGTGGCAAGGTTTTTAAGTTTTGTAAGTTTTTTGGGACTTAATTTTTTCCTCAATAGTAGCACAATTAATTTGCATAGTTAGCTCATTTTTGCTTGATTCTACGGTTATATACACCCCCATAGTTAGGGGTTAAAAACAGATAAGGTAACGCAACACGATACCGGACACCGGACACCGGACCCCGGACCCCGGACACCGGACCCCGGACACCGGACCCCGGACACCGGACACCGGACACCGAACACCGGAGACTGTGATTTGAATTTTATTATTATGTAGATATGTGAAAACAATATTTTGACTTTTTTAAAATATGTAAATAGAACATTTTGCAGTTTTCTAAAAATATGTGAAAACAATATTTTGACTTTTTTAAAATATGTAAATAGAACATTTTGCAGTTTTCTAAAAATATGTGAAAACAATATTTTGACTTTTTTAAAATAGATAAATAGAACATTTTGCAGTTTTTTAAAAATAGGTGAAAACAATATTTCGACTTTTTTAAAATATGTAAATAGAACATTTTGCAGTTTTCTAAAAATATGTGAAAACAATATTTTGACTTTTTTAAAATATGTAAATAGAACATTTTGCAGTTTTCTAAAAATATTTGAAAACAATATTTCGACTTTTTTAAAATATGTAAATAGAACATTTTGCAGTTTTCTAAAAATATGTGAAAACAATATTTTGACTTTTTTAAAAATATGTAAATAGAACATTTTGCAGTTTTCTAAAAATATGTGAAAACAATATTTTGACTTTTTTAAATATGTAAATAGAACATTTTGCAGTATTCTAAAAATATTTGAAAACAATCTTTTGACTTTTTTAAAACATATAAATAGAATATTTTGCAAATTTCTGACTTTAGTAAAAAAAAAATTCCACTTTTCGAAAACATGTAAATACCACATTTACATTTTACTTTACCAAATAAAACTTATATGAAATCAAAATTGTGATGTTTATATAAACACAAATTGCTGCTCGAAAGCGATTTCTTTGTCCTGCCCTGCTTGGTGTTCATGCAGCTACTACACAATTAAATAAATTCTGAAAAGAGGAATCTAACTGACATAACCGCTTTGCGGTTTTTTTAAAAAATAACTCAATAAGTCACTATGAATGCATGTTTACCATATACTTTGTTTGAGAGTTAGCGCCTTTAGTTCTTACTATGAGCTGTGTCATTGCAAGTTGCAATTATTCAAATTTCACTGTAATTAATTTAATGTTAAATTGTGTTTAATTGTTTTAATATGTAATACAAGGTAATTAAAAACATAAATAATAAAATAAATGCAGTACTGCTGGCAGGTATACATCCGTTGCGGTCTTCATAAGAAAAACAAAGAAGAAAAATGCGACCATTGTTAAAACCGCTAAACTTTTGTTGAATTGAAAAAATAAGAATTTCATTTTGAGCGTATTTTCACAGTAGGAGCTGAATCTTGCGGAATTTAAATTAAACACTGGACTTTCACACGACTCACGCGACTTCTTAACAGTTCATATGCAAGAATGATCACAATCACACTGTAAACTGTCTCCTAAAGGTTTAATATAAAATTAATATACAGCAGCAATCCTGTTATTATGTAGCTCCTTTATTGCATTTTCATCTTACTCCCTGTTAAATTCTACTATGTAATAAAATTGCTTATTACCAGCACCAAACAACTATGAAAAGTTAATTCACTCAGGTTACTCTTATGGCTTCTAATGCCAATTGCAATTATACTTTTGTTATTTTCTGACGAATGGCATATTTTAAATTAAAAAAATTAAATTAAGTACTGACACTTTGAAATCAAATAACAACGTCAACTGTTGACACGGTGAGATGAATTGTTTGTGTTTTGTGAATGAACACATGTTTCTTCTATGCTTATAGTTATGCTTTGAATAAAGCAATAACACCGACAAGAGCTTTTATGTTTGTACATACACGTTTATAATTTGATTTACCTAATTGTCCTTGAAAATGTTAAGTACTGCATTTTTATTTTACAAAAATAATAGGTTTTAAAAAAATTTGAAACTTTGTTTTGTCGTTGCTTACCCAAGTTTAAAAACGTTTAACCACTTTTTCTGCAGCTGTTAAAAGTGCACTATGATATACTTTATTATGTGATGTGACGTTTGTACACATTTGGGAATTACTACTGGTTTAAAAAATTTTTTAAACAATTTACATATTGTAATACCAAAACTTGCAAAATACATAGAACATATTTAACACGTACACAACCAGGGCATTTTTTTAAAACTAAATCTATTTACTATCTGGTATGAAACCTTAAATTTTTTAATCTTTCAATAATGATTTATTGATAAATCAATTTAATTTAAATTAATAAATTAGTTCGTCATTCATGAACGCATGAACTAGTTCATCAACTTTTACACTTTTGTTAAAATCAGAAAAAGCTGGAACTTTTCTGGTCGGTCTAAATTTTACATAGTTATTATTGTTGCAACTGTTGCAAGGAATAACATTATATTAACAATAAGATTATTTATATGCATACGTTTGACGTCAACGCCAACACATACAATAACCTGGTTATGATTTTATGATAAAACTGTCAAATGCATTAGATTGTATTTTTCTGAGCTAGCTAAATTATAGCTAAAATACCAGCTGTTAAATAAACCACAAACACATTAAAGGTATACTAAATAGTTCATTAAACCATTTGTGAGCTCATGGCCAAGGACAACCTTGACTGAACTATTTCTATTATTATCTGTTATGATTAAAATGAGGAACAAGTTCAACATCCATTTGAATTTGTTTCCACATACTTTGCTGAGGCTTTCAATAGTTTGAGATAAGGAAGAAAAAATTTGCTTTTAATAATAATATTTTTGAATTAATAATTCAGTAATAGAAAAGAAACGCATTCTGGCTGGGATGAAGCACATATGTACATATTATACTATTGTAAGTTGAACGTTGAACATTGGTTCCTTGCCAATTTACAGTATGTTTCAGCAGAATACAATCACCACGGTTCACGGTGCAATTTTATCTTAAGCATGAATAATTTGAGGGAGATTTAACTAGTTGTCCATGACGACTCACTATTTACTATGTTCACACGTTCTTTGACCTAGTGATTTAGTCATTCAGTTATTAAATGATGAGATGACCAATTAGTTTAATTAAAAACACATTTGAACAGACGAACAAGTTTGTTGCAAAAGAAACATATAGTATGCACTTAAATTAAAGATGCTTTAGGGTTTGGTTAATACAGAGTATTTAAGTACAAATTCAGTTTTCAAAACGCATTTTATTAAACGTTTTTGAAAATTGCATACTTTGATTTAGCATCTTAGCAGTTAGCGCACTGCTTTATTCTTTTCAATAAATATGTACACATACGTAGTGAGTAAGGAAGATCTCAACTGGAAGTTGAATTAACGTGATAAGCTGAAAATGTAAACTTATTAATTTTAAAAGAACATTTTATTGATTCCAGAACCATTGATTCTTTTTCAAGCACATTCCGTCATCACTGCTGCTCCAATTAAATATTTCAAACGAGTATTCATCATTAAAATGAAAATATGGAAGTACAGATTCATCTCCGCTCTTTGCATGGTTTTCTTCGTTTATATTTTCCTGAATTTGCTTGTTTTTAGTTATGCTTTGGACATGTAGAAAAGCACATGCTTCGCAGAGATAGTTATTTTGTTCGTTTTCATAAAGCCCCTTATCTTTCCAACTAAAATAACTGTTGTACAATGTGTCATTATTATCGAGCAGATGCAGATACTCGCCAAGCTTTTGAATTGAGTCGAAGTCTTCAATGTGAATATAGGAATTATTATCGGGTGCAATCGCTTTGTAGTCGGAGGGATGGGCTCCCATCACGATTGGCAGAAGGTCATTACTTTAAATCACAGATTTTCAAATATTAAAATATGTGCCGAATAATACTGTTACCTGCATAAATGTAATGTTTAAATTTTTTAAATAAATTAAGTTAATTATATAAGGTAATTTTTAATTTTAAAAACTTACGAAAATGCATTTCTGAAGAGTTTTTCTGTTATGTAATCTCTGCAGTTTGAATTCTCAAAAGCTAAGTAAAATTTGTAATCTTTTCTAATGTGATTAAAGCAAGCTTCTCGGTCACATTTGAGAGTACCACAACGACCGTAGACATCCACACTAATGTATTTTTGTAGTTCTTGCACAAGGCCAAGACGATTATTATTAGCGCCACAATTTGATACGACAATTGCTGCCATTTTCGACCGTCCTTCGGCATAATTTACTTTAAGTAGGAAAAAACGTTAAACAATTTTTACAAAAATCAAAAAATAAAATAAGTTATAAAAATGTTGCTAATAGAAATTACCTAGAATTGTATTGGCAGCTGATACAGTTTTGTTAAAAGGTTTGAAGGCAAAGTACGGCGAATAAATATCAGAGCCTCGCCAGTACGTTGCCAAATAATCTCTGGATGGGTCAATTGCTGACTGTTTAAACTTTGGCTGAGCTAGCATACTGAAAGAGTTCGTCCCAAATGGCGCTTCTGCCGTCCAGTAGATCAGTTTTGGAAGGGATATTGCACCCCCAGGACCGACGTCTCCTGTCACATTATTTCTTTTTTTACTCACTGCTACATCCAATAGTCTCTGAACGTTGTCTGTATGTACATAGTTTCGTAGTATAAGTATTGCATCCACAGTTTCAACCAGATTTTCAAGTGAATTGGATTTGTTCACATCTTTAGATATATCAATAAATTCACATTTAAATTCTTTATCTGCGTTGAAGAGTGGACAGTTTGTATTTTTCCATTGGCCGGTCAATGTCGTAAAGTAGAATTCTTTTAGTTTGTGTGAACCATTCAATTGGAACCTCCTTTGTTGTAGATAAAACATTTTTCCAAAATTCGGGTACTACTTGAAATGTAGGGTTATATCCGAGCCGATTTTCGTCCGAACTTTTTATTTTTGAATCCTCTTGAGTTTCTTCAATCACGTTCTTCCCATCATGGGGCCCGTTTTGTGATAACGCTAAGTTTGGATTTTTCTTAAAATTGAGCCCTATCCAAGTTGCGACAATACTGACACAAAATATAAAAATGATTTTGCTGCGAAGATTTCTCATTTTATTTCTTCTTTAAATTGTCTTTTGAGTAGGTCGGAATTCTAATCATTAGGTATTTGAAGATGTTTTATTATGAAGCAGAAAATAAAAATTTTATGAATTTTCAAAAATAAAGGAAATAAATGCACGTTTTTAATCTGACTAACGACGCCATACACGCCTAGTGTGTATATTTACTTTGTAAATTCTCTACTGTGAAGCGAGCGTGACGTTTTCAAGTTGTGATTATATTTAAATACATGTATGAAATAAATACAGTTTAGTTTTATTTAGTTAGGTAGGAAAAAAGTTTTTAGAATATTGTTTTTATTTAAATATATACACATCTGTGCAGTTGCAGCTTGCAGTTGTGCACGAGCACAATCCCTATAGCGCATACAATCAAATCAAATGAATGCTAAAGTTATTGTCTTTTTTGTTCTATTATGGATAGAAGTTTAGTATCCGCAAACTATGAATTAGTAATTTGAATACAATTTTAAAAAATACAGATTTGCATACTTTTTAAAATAACTAAAAAACTGCTAGAAATATGAAAATGGGAGAAATCTTGTATATTGATACAGCAGTTGAATAGTGTGCTACGCTTGGACAAGGAAGACGTAGGGTGTGGAGCTGTCGCTGTGTGCAAAATATATTCTCGTATTTACAAGCGCAGAATATCCTGGAAGTTCAAGAACTTGATATGCATGTTATTTCCAGCAACGTTGATAAATTAGATTCATATTCAACTTCAAGCTTAAATAGAAATAAACTGGGTATTCGAACTTTTCTACAGTTGCATATGACAATAGACAAAATCTATAGAAGCAGCACACATAACATCTTTTGAAATAAATATTTAGATTCATGCTCACATTTTAATACAAATACTAAACATGTGTGCGAAGTTGGTGTGTCAAACGAACAAAAGCACACTAACTATTGACTTTCAGAGATAATGCATGATAATAATTCTGATTTCATTTAGCTGTAAATAGTTAAACGTTTCCTCGTTTTACTCAAATCTTTCCTTACAGCTTTGGCCGTATGGTTTTCATTCCTATGATGTCTTCTCCACTTGAGCAATTTGTCATTATTGAATAAATTCTGTGACTTCCGTTTAAAGCCTGATAACTAATTTATGTTTTTCTTTAACTTTATGAAGTACAAAGTTTGTTTATAAATCGCGTCGCACTATAAAACGATGTATAAAGAAACTCGTACAAGTTACCCCTAACAGATCAAAGACAGAATTATTAGCAAACTTTGTTTTACAATCACAAGCCAATTTTAGTGTTACGTTTAACAACTACAAAGTGTTTTTTTCTAAAATTGCTCTATTTTGACATCATCAAAATTTTTAAACATTTAGTATCTACCTTAGAATGGCTTGGCCAAAAACAAATTGGTTGCGTTTTGCTGCTGTAATAGCGTTTGGGCTAGGGCTCACCTTCATATTTCTCCATGCAACTAATAATGTTCCAGATAATTTTATCATTTCTCATAATTCTTTAAGAGTAGTAGGAAACTATATTGGCCTTTACAAGACGGAAGCTCGAGTTCTTTGCTGGGTTATGACTTCCCCCAAAAACCATAAGAAAAAAGCGCAATATGTGAAAGACACATGGGGAAATCGCTGCAACAAACTTTTATTCATGTCCTCGCAAAATGGTACTAATAACTTTTTGTTTGTTTATATACCTGTCTGTGTATTTTATAGTTTTTGTGAACGTAAATGACTAAAAGTATTTTACAATATTAAGACACAGAGTTTGGATCAGTGGGCTTGCAAAATGTGTCCGAAGGACGAATCTGGTTATAGGCTAAGACAAAGGAAAGTTTTAAGTACATTTGGAAAAATCAGCGGAATGAAGCGGATTGGTTTTTAAAAGCTGATGATGGCACATACGTCATTGTTGAAGATCTAAAATTCCTTCTAAGCAAGTACGATCTAGAGCTCCGTACGGTCCGGGGAATTGCATTCCCCGCCCCGACCCGAACATATTCCTTCCCCGACCCGAGTTTCGGGGAACGGGGAAACCCTTTCTCCGCCCCGCCCCGGACCGTTCCCGACCCGGACCGACGGGGAATTTCCCGAAGAAAATGAAAAAATTTTTAAATTTAATTTTGATTCGTTTTAAATTTTGAATTTTCTGATACACTAATCACGACAAGTAAAGTAACAATATTTTTGACTAGTAAATTGTTTATATTGACCAATCAACTGTTGACGTTAGAATAATCAGGCTAAATGCAAGTATACGTATATTCCCGAGCACCACTATACTACAAACAGTACTGCTACATTGTAGTACTATGATATACTTATCAGCATTCAAATGTAAAATGGGTATATATGTTAAACTAATTGCTTCTTTAATTATTTTATTTTATTAATAACAATGAGATGCTGGTTAGTTATAATTGTTTGCAAAGTAGTTTACATTAAGTTTAAACAATACTTCAGACCATTTTCAATAACACCAATTTGATAAATGGTTAAAATATTCAATATCGACAAAAATTTGAAATTTCAGACACATATTTTTACTGTTTTTGTTTTAATCACGATTTAAGTTTATACCGCCGCAATCGGCATTCCTGCATCACAAATCAAGTGATGTAGGGGAACTATAATCATTAAAAATCATGAATATAAGAAATGTAGTAAATACTACTAAATACTAATTAAATAACTGATTGTGTTTAAACAATGTATATTTTTTACTGCTAAAAATTGTTTTAAACAGTTATCTACATTTTAGAAGAAATTTAAACAGTATTAGGTAGCCTCTAGTTGCACAATGTCAACTGCTTTTATGGTAACATAATTTGAATTTTCTATAAAAAGATACACTATATTATTAGAATAGCAAACTAAACCTGTTGTAAACTCCTGTTTGTAGAACTGATACCACATCGCTAATAAAACCTAATATTGTAACTAAAAAGTGTTGAAGTTCTACGCCACTCAGCTTAAACCTCTTTAAAAATTGCTTCAGAATTGCTTTCGGGAAATTTCCCGTCGGTCCGGGTCGGGTCGAGAACTGAATAACCTTTTTCCCGCCCCGTTCCCGGACCGCCCCGATCAGTTCAGGGAAGAAATATATTTCCCCGGACCGTCCCCGACCCGGACCGTTCGGTCCGGGAAGGTCTAAGTACGATTCAATGGATCCTATGTACTTTGGCTGTCATTTCTCACCCTCATAGGAGTTGGACTATATGAGCGGTGGTGCAGGTTTGTATCATGATATATTTGTAATAATTTTAATTATTTTAATTAATTTAAATCTCCTACACGATACTCCATAATAAGACTTAACATTTCGGAAACAGGTTACCTTCTAAGTACCGAAGCTCTTCGAAGGTTTATCGAAGCCGCACTTCCGGATACTGAACACCTTACACGATTAATAAGTTTTAAATTTTCTGTCGTATTCAAATCTTGACGCTTAACGTTTTTCAGAAAAAAAAGTAATAGATTTGCTTATTACATTATGTAATATAGGTAATTATTGACTTACTGTTGCACAATGTGCTATTACAAAAATGACGTTGGATTAGGCTCGCTCTTTTGTACGTTGTTGAATTTGACCTCTGTTTAGTATTTAAATGTACAAGTATTTGTTATATACGACTCGTGACACTGAATGAGATGAGTGTCAATGTGATCAGTAATTGTGGCATGAGATATGAGATGACACACTGTCAGAGCCATTGTTCGATCTTTACATCTGATTAAAAATAGATATAGAATCTTTCTCAAAAATTATCATTCATTAAAATTAGGACTTCTTTTACTTTCCTTTTCACAAACAGTAGTACGTGTTTACAAGTGTATTGTTAATTTTACAACTTGGCTTCATTTCACTCAGCTTAAATACCGAAATTGTGTTCAGCACATTGAGTTTCTAATAACAGTAGAAAACGTATAGAATCACATTGATATGCTATTTTTCATTATTCTTACAAGCAAACCCAGGCAATTGGTTTTCTAGTGAATTAACATTGACAAACTATTTTATCGTTAATATTTAACACATCAGAGCATCGTAAATTCGTATTACTACTAAATGTAATTAGTAAATTTGCTAATTTTATGTTTCAAAGTTTACGGTAAAAAAATAAAAATATTCGGACAAAATGATCCTACTAAATTGATTTGCCGTGCGTTGCACAATAGTTTGGACAAACTGTATTTGTTTTTAAACTGTAACAGGTATTAAAAGAAATATCGTTTTATAAAATGTTGCAGTAGCGCTACAGTGCTACAGGAAACTTGAAACAACAGCGTAAATGCTAAAAATTACAGGAACCGAGTTTGAATTTTATACAGGGTGGGCCATTTATTTCCGGCGATTCTAACAGGCTATAAAAGCCAAGTTTATTCTTCGAATATAATGAACAATATATCAAAATAAAGATAATTTCTGGGAGAATCGTTTGGCACCTTATATGTATTAGAATCGGCCAAAAATTGGTTGCAAAATGGGCTGACTAACAAAAATCACAGTTTTTACATTTTTTGGTCAATCCTAAAACCATGGTTTAACACCTTCAATTTAAAATTAAAGCGTCCAGACTAGACACATTGAACTTCAAATATCCCAACAAAAAAAACCTGGCAAATATTTGAAAATTCTCAAAATTTGAAAATTTTCAAGAAATCAAAATTTTAAATGTTTGCAAGGTTTTTTTCTGTTCGGATATTCGAAGTTCAATGTTTCTAGTTTGCACGCTTTAATTTTAAATTAAAGGTGTTAAACCATGATTTAAGGATTGAACAAAAAATCTAAAAACTGTGATTTTTGTTAGTTAGGCCATTTTGCAATCAATTCTTGGCGGATTTTAATGAATGAGGTGTCAAACAAATCTCCCAGAAATTGTCTTTATTTTATTACATTGTTTATTATATTTTAAGAATAAACTTGGCTTTTATAGCCTGTTAGAATCCCCGGATATAAATGGCTCACCCTGTACTTGGATTTGGCGCAATTCTGCGTAGGACAAATGGTTTTGTAGATTTTACTCCATATAAACAACTTTTGAATAAAATTGATCATTCGATGCCGAAACACATAAAAAGAAGCTTTTGATAATTTTGCATACTTTGTTATGAACAAAAATCGGTACCTACATCTTCTACACGGTTTAACTGCTGTTAGTTCTGCTACCCAGACGGCTGATCCTAGGACATTTCCTACCCACGTAAAAACAAATTATACGTCGCTCAAAAGGATACCTTCATTTAATGTTCTTTTTATTATTTAGAGGACCTGCTTTAAAAAATACATCTATAGACTTGCTAAGAACATAATAAATAACTTTTTTTCACTAAAACTGCAGCATTGTATTTCAACATTAGTCGCGGGTAAATCCTGGTTCTGTGGCTTAGAGGGGAGCTTGCTCTGTCCTAATTAATCCTCGCCTGATTCATTTTTTTTAATGCGGAGGGAACCTAGCTGGGTAGCAATCTTTAGAATCTTTGCCTTCTTGCCCTGAGTTTGCATCAGTGGTTATGGCTGGTGTGGAGAAGTGGGATTGAGATGCGAATGAGCGGCTAAAAGAGCTGGAGTGTGCGATTGCTGATAAGTGATGTAATGTCTGAGACCTAGGCGCTTCGTTCTAATGAAGTGAATTGACTCCGCTCTTCTCCTGTATTTCGTAATAGTTGCAACTCCACATCAATACATCCTACTACACCTATCACTGCAACTAGCTACTGTTTATTCTCGGCGTCCCACCAAAGGAAAGATTGTGGGTTGGATAGTTGAACGTATTACATTTTAAAGGGGCTTGGCAGACTCCGACTACTTGTCTATATTCCTCTACCTTCGCCTAGACAAGAGTAATTAGGTCTAAAAAATATATTACATGATAACAGTCGCAACTTACCCTTATTATTAAATATAATTAGTACTAGTAGTTGTAGATTCAATGAGTACTCTCACCATGGGATGTTCAAGAATCATATACATTCGTACAGTAATACAAGGTGCTGATATATCCCTAATTGGATGAAAGGCTATACCGTACATTTTTATATATCTTAGTCACCGGTAAGAAACGTCAGGCGTCGAAAAGTTCGAGTATGAAATGTCTGTGGTAGAATATGTCCTTGTAGAAAGTGTCTGTTGAACGCTATACTATGTAGATTTGAATTACATTTTTTTTCTAATGACGTTGTCATACTTCATCAATTTTCTTTCAATAATTCAAAATTAACAAATTTATATTATTTAAATCAGGCGCGGTCTTTTAAAAAAAATAAATTTAAGTACACTTTGCGAGCGATGTGCATCGCTTCATTTTTTTGGTAGGTATTCATTAGGCAAATGCCCTAGGCTTGATTGTGCGTTCCAGGTAACTATTGTTCGGGTGGAAAATGTTAAGGTTGCAACAGCCTGGATGGCTTTCCGTACACACTTCCACAAGTATAATTTGAAGGAGATGCCAAAGCACAAGCATTATTGTTGCATGCATTGACAGATAATAAACGTCATAATGATTTTTAATCATTGTATTTGCGGACATTTAAAATAAAATCATGATTTTTAAAATCATAATTTTAGTTTCTGCTAGTTATACATACATTTCAAAAGAACTACAAATAAAATTTTAAATATCAAAATTATTCCAATTTTAAAGATGAAAAATAAGCGTTTTGCTTCAGTATGATTTTTTAGTTGGTCAAAACTAGGGATGGCCGATTCAAAACTCCCAGGGAGTTTGGAAGCTTTGGGAGGGAGGGAACATTGGGAGTTTTGGGAGTTTTGACAAGCGGGAGTTTTGGGAGCGGTCCCTTTAAAAACTCCGTGGGGAGTTCTCTAAACGCCGGGAGTTTTCATGCTCGGAGTTTTGGGAGTTTTAAACGTGCAAAAACTCCCAAAAACACGGCATCTGTGAATTTTATGCCAAATCTTTACAGCAAGAGTCACTTCATAGGGATTTACATTACAATAACCAGCGTACAAAAAGGCGTATTGCAAGTTCATAATTATTTTTATACAAAATGTGTTGATAATTTTTATTACCTTATATGTACGCTTCCAAAACTCCTCTCAAAACTCGAGTTTTGAAACTAGGGAGTTTTGGGAGTTTAAAAAAAAGTTTTGAGGGTAAATAAAAAAAAATCTTTGTTTCATTTTTCAAGGGCTTTAAAATGAGCTATCACTCAACCAATTCGGTCAAGTATTTCAAAAGTGTTATAAATTATGCAGTTTGAAGTTCCCGCAAAAGTGTTGTCAAAATGTAAAATTTGATTTTTCGACCGGTAACTTACAGAATTTGCATACAAATAATACATCAATATAGCTGTAATAATTAGCAGAATATAATTATGTTGGATTTCACAGGTGATATTCAGTTTCGGAATTATTTTGAAAACACCCGATTTTCTTTCCAAAAAAAAAATTTTCGCTATAAATAGTATTGCATGGGCTAGAAGGGTGAAAAAAAAGTATTTTTTTCATTTTGCGAGGGCTTTAAAATTAGCTATCACTCAACCAATTCAGTCAAGTATTTCAAAAGTGTAATAAATTATGTAAATAGGTAGCATATATGTACGTACAAACCACAAAATCAGAGAATTAATTTAAATTATACTCAAACTTATAATATGGTGAAGAATACAAAAATCCGGCGCTTCGCGCCGGATTTGTCCACCGGGGGGGGGGGGGGGGCGAAGTAGATGCTGAGCTTTAACAAAGGCTCAAGATAATTCATGTAGCGCTAAAAGACGATATAAGATTTATGAAAGCTCCCCTAGCATAATTGAGCCATATACAAATGTAAATTGTTGATTGGATTGTGCATAAAGAAGTGACTGATGGTGCTTCAAAAAGGGTTGACATCATTTGCTGGCAAAAAGATCTATTGTCAGGGTATATTCTGGATCCCACAATACGTACGGAGTAGTCATGTCGTCAGGCGGAAGAAGTTAATATAGAAAAGCAGGCGCTTTACAACCCTTGCATTCCTTAAGTTTTACCATAAACTGGTACTTTAAACTATAAAATGTGAAACACGTCATTATGGACGAGCCGTCACTATCTATAGCTCATTTACTAACGCATGTCCATAAAATTTAAAGTTGGCATTGGGGGGGTACCTAAAACTATATTTGTGGGACGTCATTATAGACGATCCCTCAATACCTATAAACTATATAGATATATTTGTGACATGTAGTTACAATAGTTTGGAAAAAATTTAAAAGTTGGCAAAAAGCTATGATATTTGTGGGACGTCATTATGGGCGATCCCTAAACACCTATAAATCATATTGATATATTTGTTACATGTAGTTACAATAGGCTGGAAAAAATGTAAAAGTTGGCAAAAAAGTATGATATTTGTGGGACGTTATTATGGACGATCCCTGAACACCTATAAACCATATTGATATATTTGTGACATGTAGTTACAATAGTTTGCAAATAATTTAAAAGTTGGCAAGGGGGTACCTAAAACTATGATGTTTGTGGGACGTCATTACGAACGACCCCTGAATACCTATTAACTATATAGATATAATGGCATAGTTTGGAGAAAATGTAAAAGTTGGCAAAAAACTATGATATTTGTGGGACGTCAATATGGACGATCCCTGAACACCTATTAACCATATAGATATATTTGTGACATGTAGTTATAATAGTTTGCAAATAATTTAAAAGATGGCAAGGGGGTACCTAAAACTATGATGTTTGTGGGACGTCATTACGGAGGACCCCTTTGCAAATAATTTAAAAGTTGGCAAGGGGGTACCTAAAACTATGATGTTTGTGGGACGTCATTACGGACGACCCCTGAATACCTATTAACTATATAGATATAATGGCGACATGCAGTTAAAAATAGTAAAAACTAAAGTCATCAGCGTAAAAGATACATTTACATTTAGTGAACGCTTCCGGGAGGTCCTTAATGTAGATTGAAAACAGAAAGGGGGACAGGCAGCTCCCTTGTGGTGTACCTCTCTTAATGCACTTAGCTTCTGAGAAGCAACTACCAACCTTCACTTTAATACGACGCCTCCAAAGGAAACGTAGAACACCTAGAATTGATATTACATAAATAAAAGTTGTTTGATTTTGAATGAAATTTGATGGCTTGGAAGTAACGGTCAAATGATTGTAGGGTAACTCATGTTACTAGAAAAAACCTGTACGTAAACAATAGGTGCGCACTTTATCTTACCTGAGTTCAAGAGCAATTCACATTAAAGCTAATATCTTCTTTATATTCCCAGTAACATAATACGCAACAAGTAAAAAATAGTAATTTCTACAGTGAAATAGGTGCACATGTTGAAAAATTGACAAATTAGATCGATAATTGATACTTCAAAGTTTAATTTAGATAAATTATGTAGCAACTAATTAAGTACTATCTGTAAGCAACGGCCTCCAAGTAAACAAGTATTTTCTATACAAACCGCGCTTTTTTTACAACTTTGTTGTTGTTAAGATACTCTGCGTACTAAATCAATTGTACAATTATTGCAAAATTTTGAACCAAACGATTGCAAAATTAGCGACATAGGATAGAACTTGGGTCTCTGATACAACTTAGGTATCTCACAGAACGCGCAGAATACACAAAAGAGTTTCAAAACAACGCAACCCCTTTTATTAAAGCATTCACGTTACCAAAGATATGCACCATTTGAGTTAAGAAATGTAAAATAAATCGACGTAAAAATTTTCTTAATGCAATACTTGTCAGTATAAATAAGTCAATTAGGTACTCATAATGCTTTTGTAGTGCAGAATAATTTTATTTTACTTATTGTTATCCTATGCTACCAATAACAATACATAACATAACTAGCAAACAAAAATTTGGTTCAATTGAATTTAACATTAGAGTATTAAAATTGTTATAGTAATACTTCCGTTTAAGTACCAACAGTTTACAAAATTTTGAAAGCATCAATTTTTTTAAGCTTAACAGTTTAGACATTATTATCTAAAAACTTAAATATATTCAATATTAATAAACAAAATTAAATAAAATATTATTCTAGTGTTTATCTTTTAAGTAAGCATATTTTAACGAACATGCAGCTGTAATCAGCATATAGATACCTCTTGCAATATTCTTTTGCAGCTTGTTTGCAACCTTTTATGCAGCATATCTTTTATTTATATCTCTTAGATTTTGTGCAGATGTTTTTGCATCTTTTTTGCAGCTCTAGCTTTTTGACCAGCTGTTTTGACAGCTCTCTTAGCAATGTCTTTTACAACTTTAGCATTTTTTGCAGCTTTATTCGCAGCTGCGGCATTTGCATGAGCCTGTTCTGCATTTTTGATTGCAGCTAGGTCTCCAGGGTGTTTTTTAACTTCTTTGTCAGCTATCTTAGCATCTTGAGTTGCAGCTATGGCATACTTTGCAGCAGTTGCAGCTTCATCTTGTGCGTTTTTATATATCAGTTTATCTTTTTTCAGGTCTATTTCAGCTTTTTTTAATTCTTTTTCTTTTTTCCTTGCATCCCTTATCTTATCTTCTGTGGCGACAGCAGTTGTTGTGCTAGCGGCGTCGGTAGTTGGTAACTCAGTAAAACTTGAGGTTTGTTGTTCCGCTGGAGCTGCAGTTGGTGGTTCAGTTGAGACTGTAGTTGGTGTTTCAGTTGATTTTGTTGTTGCATTCTCAGTTGTTGACGCATCTGATGCCTCAGCTGTTGCCGCTGTTGATGCATCATTTGGAGCTTGTGATGGCACCTTAGACGTGGTTTCTGTTGTTGTAATTGCGGCGTCTGAAGTTGAGGATTCAGTCGAAGTTGAAGTTAGTTGTTCTGCTGGAACTGCAGTTGGTTGTTCAGCTGAGCCTGTAGTTGGTGTTTCAGTTGATTTTGTTGTTGCATTCTCAGTTGTTGACGCATCTGATGCCTCAGCTGTTGCCGCTGTTGATGCATCATTTGGAGCTTGTGATGGCACCTCAGTAGTATTTTCTGTTGTTGTGCTTCCGGAGTCTGTAGTTAATAATTCAGTAAAAGATGAAGTTAGTTGCTCTGCTGGAGCTGCAGTTGGTGGTTCAGTTGAGACTGTAGTTGGTGTTTCAGTTGATTTTGTTGTTGCATTCTCAGTTGTTGACGCATCTGATGCCTCAGCTGTTGACGCTGTTGATGCATCATTTGGAGCTTGTGATGGCACCTCAGTAGTGGTTTTTGTTATTGCGCTTGCGGCGTCTGTAGTTGGTAACTCAGTAAAAGTTGAAGTTAGTTGTTCTGCTGGAGCTGCAGTTGGTGGTTCAGTTGAGACTGTAGTTGGTGTTTCAGTTAATTTTGTTGTTGCCGTCTCAGTTGTTGACGCATCTGATACTTCAGCTGTTGCCGCTGTTGATGCATCATTCGGAGCTTGTGATGGCACATCAGTAGTGGTTTCTGTTGTTGTGCTTCCGGAGTCTGTAGTTGGTAATTCAGTAAAAGATGAAGTTAGTTGTTCTGCTGGAGCTGCAGTTGGTGGTTCAGTTGAGACTGTAGTTGGTGTTTCAGTTGATTTTGTTGTTGCATTCTCAGTTGTTGACGCATCTGATGCCTCAGCTGTTGCCGCTGTTGATGCATCATTTGGAGCTTGTGATAGCACCTCAGTAGCGGTTTCTGTTGTTGTGCTCTCAGCGTCTGTAGTTGATAATACAGTCAAAGTTGAAGTTGGTTGTTCTGCTGGAGCTGCAGTTGGTGGTTGAGTTAAGACTGTAGTTGGTGTTTTTGTTGATTCCGTTGTTTCAGTCTCAGTTGTTGACGCATCTGATTCCTCAGCTGTTGCCGCTGTTGATGCATCATTTGGAGGTTGTGATGGCATTTCAGTGGTGACTGCATTTGTGGTGCTAGCGGAGTCCTTATTTGGCAAAGTTGGTGTTCCACATGTAATTGATTCGGCAATGAGGGCTGCACTCGTTGGTTCAGTTTTTATTGTGGGTGCCGTTGTGGGTAACTCAGTTGATGGCTCTGTTAAGGGTTTGTTCGATGTCGCACTTTCAGAATTAGTTGTTGTTTCTGATCTGTCTAACGCAGTGGTTATTGGCGCAATGGAAGATATAATGGGTTCTTTAGTTGATTGGGTTGTTGCTTGTTCAGTTGAAGATTGACTTAGGGGCTCTGATGGTGACACAGTTGACATAACAGTAGGTAGATTAGTTGGCGCGTAGGTAGATGCAGCGCCTGGAGTTGTATTTTGTGTGGTACCTGATACTGTCACATTGGCCCTAGATGTTGTTTCTACAATATCTGCTGTTTGAGCTCCACTTGTTTCTGTTTTATTATCAGCTGAACCAGCAATGGTTAGGTTTTTGCCTTTGTGGTTGTGCATATGTTTGAAAATATATTTGTGTTCATGTTTATTATTGTTTTGGTCTTTGTTTCCTGTGGCTCCGGTAACAGTTTTATGGTTGTGAAAATTTTGATCAACTGGCGTGAATAATGCTTTAAGTTGTTTTTTCACTGTATTTATTTTATCTTTCATGTTGGAATCTTGTGAAATGGATGGTAATTTTTGTCGTAGTTGAGTTGCCATGATTGCAGGTATTTTTAGTGTGCCTGTGTTTTGTGTTAGTTTTGAAATGTATTAGCAAAATTGTAATGCATTTTTTATTTTTGTTAGGTGGTAGGATTTAAGATTTTTGACCATTACGATTTTATATTTACTAGAGTAATAGGATTTGTATAAACATTTTTTAAATTTAAGTTAGTTAACAATAAGGTACTTTTTTAAATTGTTGAACTTCAAAACTTTTTAAGTTTTATTTTAGACATGGTATATATAAATACTTACTTTTTGGTTGTTGAACAGATATCGGTTGTAGGACACCATTTACAAAATTCTATATATTTTTGCAAAAGCAACTCCATTATTAGTTTTGCAATTTACTCTAAAGCTAATTATAACTGTCCACCTTGTAAAAATACTAAGCTTTAATTATATAGTATCAATATTCTTTAAAAAAGTTATGACATCTACTTTAAATCTTATGATCATTAAAAGTTAATAATTTAAAGATTGTGTAAACACCGTTGTTTGGACTAGCTCATAGTTCAAATATTATTGCATCTAACGTAATTTTATAAGTTTTAAATTACTTACCTGAGGTTTTAATGGATTGTTAGATGGTTTACTAAACGTCAAATAATTGCTTAAGGCGACTGCCAGAGTCACAAGAAAAATTGATGCTCTCATTATGAATATAGATTTCTTGAAAATCGTATATTTGTTGTTGAAATTGCTAGAGGTTTTCTTCTTGTAAAAATATACAATTTTGATGTATTTGTTTTAGCTGTTTTTGGATTCTCAGTGTAGTTGCTATGTTGGATTAGATTGAAAGTGTTATATTTTTCAGCCAAAAGTTTCAAGTATTTATACTGATTTTAAAATAAGGAAAACTTAAGTTAATTTTTAGTTTTGTTTGGTAGAAATAGGAACAATATAAATTTTCAAACTTTTCTTCAATAGCGCATTTGTGATTGGGGATGAGGGGTGTAAAAGTCATTATTACAATGTACCAAGCTTTAGTTAAAAATTCATATGCAACTGCTTTGTTCCATTCTGATTCAAATAAATAATAAATCCCTTACATTGACTTTCCTTGAGGAAATAAAACAAATAAAATTCATTTGACAAAAACGTTTGCCATTGCCATAAAATCAAATCACTCCTATGCTAATAAATCTAGTTTTTCCTAAACAATACATCTACTGATTTTTACAAATAATGGATTCGTAGCTTTCTGCATGTGTGACTAAATTTTATCTATACAACCAAGTTTTTGTCTAAATAATGGTTTTAGAATTCACATGCACTAGCGTTATGTTGAGATATTTTCTTTTGTATATTTGTCATCATGCATATACCAATATTCATTTAGCAATCAGCTAAATCATTAAAAGCTACGAGGAAGTCAGAATAGTTAATTTAGTAGTAGCATTGAAGCATGCAAGACAAATCCATTACAATTGTGTAAATTCATAGATAATAGATATAAACAGATACCAACGCATATAATTAAAGTGAACCAATGCTCTTGGACTTGTGCTAACTGTTCATGCTGCTAACTAATTTACGTTGAAGGCATGTGCGTTAACAATATAATCAGGGCCGGATTAAGAAATTGCAGTAAGGCAGCAATTTGTTTTCATACAAAACCACCATTTTGATTTTATTTATAGTTTCCTTTGGTTAAGCCAAATGCTGTATTTGCATGTTTTAGAAAAGTTCAAATTTTTATTTTTACTTGATTTAGAAAAGTGCAAAATGTTCTATTTACATGTTTTAAGAAAACAGAAAAATATTTTAATTATATGTTTTTGTTCACAAAAATTTATTTGCACGTTTTTAAATGCACAAAAATTTATTTGCATGTTTTTGAAATGTCAAAATATTGTTTTTACATACTTTTAGAGCTACAAAATGTTCTATTTATGTAAATTTGTTTTGAGAACTCAAGCTGCGGGGGTTGCCTGCACTAGCCGCATTATCCGCCACTGATTTTAATAATTGGCTCTTGCTTAAATTGTGGTATCTACATCAAATTGCGCTTAAAATTTTGTAAAGTACAACGCTTATTAATTTTTGCAAGAATGTTTTTTAAAGTGCGTGCGCTTCATGGACTACTTTTTAATTAGTATTTTACACTTTAATTTACTGAACTAAAGCTAAACTAACTACAATGACTAGGCAGATATTATTATTGATATTCTAAATATCACTAACTAAAAATACGGAGGTTGCTATCCCAACCTTAGTCCTTGTCTCAATATATGCACATAGGCAGTATCAAAGCCAAATAATTTGAAGTGCATTGAAGATACATATAATACTGTTACTTTGGTAAGGAAAAAAAGGTTTAGAATTTAATTTTAGCCCAGTCTTTTGAAGATCGTTTTTATTAGTAGTAGCTATAGTCGTTTGCAACACACTCTGTTGTTGAGTAAATAGAAATTTTTTGAAAAATTTGCTTCTGTCATTCATCAGTTTGACTTTGTATAGCCGCAGCAGCAATAAGGTGAGCGTCACAAATTTGAAATAAAGCTTTATTACTACAACATGCATAATTGTAAATCGTAAAGCGTGCCTGAAACACCTGTGGCATCTACACAATGAAAATAAATAATTTTCTTCAGTTTTTTCCCTAAAACCTTCTATACTACAGTTAAATTATAAATTACCAGGAAAGTGTGAAATAATTATCTCCAGATGTTTCCTTATGAGCTGTTTTATTTAGACCTGGGGCGAATTTCCTAAAAATTTACCTTTGTTGAACAAATTTGTCTCTTACTATATAAAGTGAAGAAATTTCCAGTTTAGAATATAGCACTGAGCTATAGTTTTGATACTTTAGATTTTAATCAGCTAAAGCGTTTAAAATAGGTTGTATAATCCTGATTTAAATATTTGCGATACTCAAAATTTGAAATTTATAGAAATAACGTTTTATATACACTATTTATTGCATTTAATCTATAACCATTTTTAACCCAAAACACTGACGAAACACGAATTTTATTTTAAGTGACTATCTTGCGACCCAAAATCCATTGTCTATTACATTATAAATTAATTAGCTATCAGCCATATCAATTGCTTTATAAAGCATTTACTTGCAATTGCAAGCTCAATTTACAGTAAAGCCCAAAATGCGGCTTTAAACTCCTAATCTAATTTTTTAAGTATTTTTGATCATAGATATTAAGAAGAAACTAGTTTATTTATGTAATTCTTAAACGACGCAGGAGTAACTGATTTTTTGACACACTACAAATAACATTTACGTGTAGTAGGTACTTACGCGAAAATGGTGACAACCTTTCCACTCCCAAACAGCCTAATATATTTTTATTTTGAAAAGCGCATTTTAAAAAAAGTGAAGTAGCAAAAACAATATTTTACAATGCGCCTTTTGATTTGCGACAGTATATTTTAAAAATTTAAATATAATTTTAATTAAATTAACAAAATATTTAAATACATTTTTAGGCTTCAGTTACCACGTTCAACAACTGACTTTAAAAAAATTTGAAACTTTTTGATCGCTATGCTATACATAGTATTAACTAAAACACACTTGTGGGAAATTAAATATATAGAAATTTTTAAGTTTTTCAAATTACACTATTTTAAAATAATCTAAAAATTATAGCGTGTCTACATATATTTCAGAAAACTTATTTTTTTTAAATATTGTAAAACTCCATAAATATTATTTTTGGTGAAATTCATATTTTAATTATCAAAAAACTTTAAATCCAAGCATTTTGAAAATCGGATGAAAAAATAAGAAAAATTTAAACCGCAGGTAGAAATCTTGGACTTTTTTGTAATGCTCCGTATTTCCTTGAATTTTCATTCAATTTTTAAAACATTTGGAGCTTCTTGGTCGTTATAATATTCCCTAAACAAAAATACCTGGGTTATTAAAAGTTCGAAGCAAAATATATTTTAATATAAATATAGAAATGTTGTAACTTTTACTTTTTGCTAGACTTTTTAATAATTTTTTAAATAATGCAATGTTTATTAAATACTAGCAGGTTAGCAACCCGATGGGTTGCGTTAAAAAATTTAATAGATCTTTTTCACTTTTAGTTGTTATAGTAAATAAGGTTGTGGTCAAATCGACTTTTGGGTTGCCCAGTATAATAGGGCCATCCATATATTAAGTTTCAGGTTTCATGGGGTGGAGAGAGTTTTGGCCAATGACGCTTTTAAATGGCAGAGAGGAGGAAAGGGGGGGGGGGGTGCTCATGCGTCTGACGTTTCAGTCAATTGTTTGTGAATTTTAAATTTTTTGTTTCGGCAAATCAAAGTAGATACGGCATAGATAAAATTTAACATGTAGTACATATTTTATTTTTTCGAGAAAAAGTGAAAACATCTAGGAAAAATAAATTGTTTAAATTTTTTTATAAAGAGTTGAATCGTTTATGCGGGGGGGGGGGTTGAGAAATCACAGTGTAGTGACGATTGGATGGGGGGAGGGGTTTTGGCACAAAAACCTGAAACTTAATATATGGATATGGCCCCTGAAGGTTGAAATAAAGGCACTACTGGGTTGGACCGCGCAAGTTTTGACCTCATACTTGCCCGGGGTAAGCTTTAACCTCAACTTTGAAAGGGTTCAGATTTTCTCATAGACGTGGTAGGAGTAGTTTTTAACCAGAGCCTTGTCCGGGGTTAAAGTATGGAATCGGACTTGCTCGGGGTAAGTGCTGATCAGTGACTTGCTCAGGTAACGCAATAGTGAAAGACTTTGATCAGAGGCTGGCACGGGAAAAGTTAAACCGTAGCGTTGGCTGGCTTAAGCATTTACCACAGACTTTTTAAATAGTTGTTCAAAGAATTTATTATATTTTCTAAAGGCTTATATATGCATTTTTCCGAAAAGTGAATATTTACATACCACATATTACATTTCCACATATTAATATTGTATCTGCTTTAATTCGCCGTAATAAAAATTTAAAATTTACAAAAATTGCGTGAACCCCCCACCCCCCTGCTGATTCAACGCGTCATTAGCCTGAGCCCCCTCCCCCACCCCCATGAAACCTAAAACGTAATGCATGGATGGCCCCAAAGGCTTAACCGGGGCATGGTTTTGCCACAGGCGCGATCCAGGTATGTTTGGATCAGAAACTTAACCTGATTACGCTACGGTCACCGACATATCTGGGATCAGTTTTAATTTCAGGTTAGCCCGGAATTAAGGCTTTAAATTAATTCGGGTTAAATAAATCGTATTAGTCGTTTTCACGTTTTTACGCAAAGGGTAAGTAAAACCTGATCGTGCGTCTTTTGTGCAATGTAAAATTTACCATATTTTGTTGAATATAATATTTTACTTCCGGCTGCTGCATGTACAATTTTTTTGGATCACAGGCTTGGAAGGTAAAAGACTTTACGAAAACCTTGGCTTGCAGACGCGTCAAATGGTACCATGAAAAGTGGAAATGGTTGAAAACTGAAGCGCAGACGTAGTGGCTTTTAACAGGTGCCATCCCAAGACCAATCATTATACGGACTTTTAATTAAGAGATTAAAAAAATAAATTATTACTGCTAGGGAATTAATATTACGAAGCTTAGTTTTGACTTGATTGCAGGTGCAGTAAAGCAGAGTAAAGAGTAGACATGGATACGATGCAGTTGTAAGTTATACAATAGGAAACTTTCGTTAAACAAAATTACAAAATTAGATTAATAATTTTCTGGCCACGTTCCAATTTTTATTTTATCGGCTTGCACTTTTTTTCTCTAATTATGGCGTTCAAGTTAGAGGTATTTGCAATTAATAATCCAGCTCTGTACCAATCAGGACAGGACTCTAGAATTTTTAAAAATTCGAATTTCAGGCTGTGATTGGTGCAGAGCTAAAAAGTTAAAACGGGAATAATTCAAAAAAGTGTCAAAACACTAAATTTTCCAAGACCATGCTGGCCTCCGCTTGACCAAGGGCTGTCTAATGACACCCCAATAAGGTGTAAATTCATAACACTGTAGGAGGAGTACACTGTATAAGTTGGCAACCCCCCGTAACACTGCACGCGTTAATTATTAGATAACATTTTAGTATTTTGAAATTCCCACACATTTCTGTATAGATTTACTCTACTCACCTCTTTTCACATGTTTTTTTCAAAAAGAATATATTAGGCAGTTTGGGTTGTGATCGTTTCCTCGTTAGTCAACGGATTTAAACATTTCAAATGCATGTAACTTATTGTACAATATCAGGAAATACAAGGTGAGGCTACGCATCTAATGATGTAATTACCGAATGACCGTATATCGTGGGATAAATCGTTCTCAAATTTGAACCACTCAGACTCGAGTAATGTAATTTAATAGTGTGTCAAATAGATTCGTATAGTATTCCAATAGAAACCATTCGGACCCACGTACTACTACAAACTCTCGTAGTTCTACATACCCACGCCCTATTGCCGTTACGAGAATTTGTCTCTAAAAAAAGTTGAAAAGTGCTCGTTAATTTATTTTATTGAGAAGATTACTTGTTAATTCCCAAGAAATTTTTTTTAAATTACAGCTAAAACCAAATACAACAAACTATTTAAATTTTAAATCATCAATGCAAATGACAGTATTAAACTAGCATTGCGACATCCAATTTTCGTTAGTAATCACGATGTAATTGCCCAAACGGCAGCGTTGCAAGTTTTGAAAAATATTTAAAATTTAAATTCCAAAACGTTTTAGGGTTTTGAAAAAGACTAAACCTAATGTATGACAATGTTAAATGTAAAGACTAAAGAATTAACTAAGTAATTAGATACTTTTAGTTAATTTGACACCTGGAATATCTATCCTATTTGTATTTATAATTACGTATATCTTTGACAATTATTTTACAACAGAATGTCAAAGGTATTTTTAGTCAAACCAAATAATTTTGTAAGTTTAAAATTCGTACATTTTGTATTTTGTAAGCCTACAGCGCATTTGCTATTCCACGTGCTCTCAAAAATGTCAATATAGGGCCCTAAAAATTTTGTTATGATTCACATTTACGCCTGTATCGATATTCGCGACGCGCACCCCTTCTCCTAGGTTCCCATTAGTCAACCAGGCCAAACGTGATCTATGCCCTTATTGGACATAGCACCCCCAACAGAGCGTCCACCCTCTGGTTGTAGTAGCTGCTATTAATTGCTGCAATATTCACTGGGCTGGAGCGTGATCTGGATTCCAGCATAATCACAGCGTCCTCACGAATCTCCTCATTGTTCTTACTGCACACGGCTGCAACTCCAAGTGTTTCAAAAGTAGACATGTCCATCCCTCGTGCCATTATTTTGGTCAAGATCCAAATTGGTGTGTAGTCAAAATTAGATTTTGAATGAAAATGGTGTCTCGGAATTTTTGCCTTTGCTTCCTTTATAGCATCCACATGGTCGCATACTCGCTTTTGCGTCTTCTTTGCATGGTCTTCTCGGCCTCTCTATTCGGATAGAGCTGCCTTTGTAAGTCCGGATGGTTTAAAATTCCCGCTGTCTTTGCGCGCATGCGTATTATTACAGTGGTTTCCCTGATTGGGGACTGGGCTAGTTCTCGACGGAGACCAGCAAAGATTTTGATTAATTGTGGCTGACACTATTGGATTGCGTGTATACTGCCTAGGAGGCGCCAACTATGGCGAGCGCTGATTGGCTTAGGAAGCATTAGGCGGCAAGAACAAAAAAAGGCGGCGTTAGCGAACACATATTTTTCTAAAAAATTATAAAATCGTTTGGTGGTTTAAATCGCTATGGTTTAAATAGCTTTAAAAAATTAGTGTTTGATTTTTATATTAATAATTTTTAAATGAACTAAGCCCTAATAATTCTTACTTTATGAGTGTAGATATTTTTCGCTCAGTTGTTTGTTTGGTGTGAATTTATTTAAATAATTAAAACTTCAAGGAAACTCAGACACTTGTAAAAAATATTATTTGCACAGGCGGAAAATTTCTAATTATATATTTTATTCAGTTTATTATGTAAAAAGCTTACAAAGCAATGCTGGGAAATTCTGCCGGATTTTCTTAGCATTTGAAGGCAACACGTCTCAATCCCAATGCAGTGGCACGCGGTAAAGTTTTTTTTACAGATGCTGATTTTTAAGAGACGTAATTTATTTCTAAATGATCCTAAGATTAGTCGTGGACTGTACTGCAGAGTTTGGATCTGTTAGAAGTCTATACAAATAAATAATAAAAATAAATAAATATGTTTATATATGCCTGTAAATGTAAAATGTGTTGAGTTTCCGTTGTTATAATAATGGATATATGAAAATGTATTTTTGGTTTCTAGTGTGCATCTTAATTGCAAAGGGCATTGCGAATTACGATTAGTGGATAGCTTTTCTGTTGTTAATGTTAGACTCAAAGACACTGCGATTTAATTACAGACGATTAAATTATAACTTAGATGAAACTGATCGTGAGTGTTGACTTGTATTGTATGCAGGTTCAAATTGTGAAGTAATTATTGCTACTGAATTTGCTTTAATTAATCGAAATCAATAATTAATAAAAATCAAATAACAATTCTTTTATTTTGAACAGGGGAGCAAATAAGTAAAATAGAAATAGAATAGAATTATTTTAACTTTTTGTAGTTGTTCGTAGATACAGTTTATGTCTGCATTAAAAATTGCATGCTAGTTAAACTTGTCTGTCGGTAAGTCATAGGACTTCTCATGTTGTTCATTTAAAAAAGTTTTACAGTTCACAGTGCTTGCTTGTATGAAATATCTTAACTTTTTGGTTTCGCGGGAAATTCAAAGACACCAATTTTTTATAAGGTCACCAAAAAAATCTATTTTAAATTTAAACTATCATCACCTATTTATCATTCCATACAGAATTATTACTGACTTAAAATCTTAAAATCTTAAAAATTTCAATACAAATTAAATCAACACTAAAAGAAAAAAAAATAAGAAAATCCATGCGGTATTTGTTTTGTTCAATTTATAGAATGAATGTCCATATACCCTTACGTGTAGTTAATCATAGCTAATGTTGTGGATTATTCGTGAGGTAGTTGATGGTGGCGTATGCATTCACAAGTCTAGCGCCGGCATAGTTGTCTGGATTTGTGGAGTTGGAAGTGCCACCACACATTTGAGATGGGTTGGAATTGTGTGGGGTGCCCAAGGTAGCAGTCTTACATGTTAGACATGGCGCTTATGATAGCTGCATTTGTCCAGCTTGAATTTGCAGCTCTTGCGAGGGCATATACGCCGCAGTAATGAGGGCACTTCATGCTAGTTCCAGACATGGTTGCAAATGCCCCGTTGTTCATGGTGGAGTTGATATTATATCCTGGACAACTGTAGTTTGGTTTGAATAGTGACGCGTTTCCAATGCTTGGAGCTGAAGTAAGTCTACGTTGTTGCTGTCACAAGCACCGATTGCCACGGCCATTGGCTGATCTGATGGAGACAAGGCAGTGCTACAATTGTATCTGTTATTGCCACAGGCAAACCCATGAGCAATCCCAGCTGTTGTCCAGGCTGCAATTACATTATTAAACCACGTCTGGCTCTGCCCACCCGCCCAACTGTTACACACAACCTGAGATGCAACGGCACTATTGTTATTGGGGGCGCACACCCATTGCCCACACAGAATCAGTTTCGATTGTGTACAGCTTGTACCGCAACAGCCTTTGCAGACAATCCATTGAGCAACTCATTGATGATCCTTTTGCCGAGGACATTCGGCTCAACTTATTAAATGTGTCGTCGTACGCTTTGCCACAGTGGTCCTGCATTCCCGTGACAAGTATGTCAATAGTACAATGTTATTACACTGAATTTAAATGGTTTCTTATATGTGTGGTACAGATAAGCTATGGAGTACCACAATGCATTACCAACAAAGAGGAAGCCAGATATGTGGTCTCTTAATAATTAAAATTGTACATGTATTTCCATTTTCAGTCAAGAACAAATTACACTATCCACGAAAAAATAATTAAAAAACCTTGAAGTCATAAGTATATAAAAATACTAATGCATACAAAAATGTTTTAAAAATTTCAAAACAACAAGTGAATAGAGTATTATTCACTTTTCGTAAAACTTTCGTAAATACCTACAATATTTTTCGCTTTTAAAACACATGTAAACAGAATACTTTACATTTTTCAAAAACTAGTAAAGATAAAATTTTACGTTTTTCAAAAAAATGCGAATACAAACATTTTCGACTCTTTAAAAACTTAAAATTAATATTTTACGCTTCTTTTTCATTTAAATGTTTTTGACATAGCTCATTTTTATTTTAGGATAAAAGGTATATTCTAGCTTGGATATGGATAATTTTGATTCTGTACTGACGGTACATGTCTAATTTATTTACAAAACGCAAACAAATATGCATATTGCACAGTGATAGAAACGTTTAAATTTGTATGTTATTAACTGTTTTGAAATATAAAAGCATTAATATTTCGTCACACTGTCACTTACAATTAGTGATGTATCATTAAATTTTTTTTTCAATACTGTCAATGTATATTTAGTATGCATGTGTTTAGCAAGGACATAAATGTTAATTCGAGTTAACATTTTTTATACAAAATGTGTGCATTAATTATTGCTCCATTTGGATGCATTTACATAGGCAATTTTTATTCTTCACTTAAGATTAAGATATGGTTTCTACCGATTTACATAATTTATTTATTTCATTATTTATATGCATTAAGTAATCTTGCCAAATTTTGAATACAATTACTATAGGTATAAATAATATTAATGAATAACTCATATAGCGTAATAAATCCTTATTGTTCCATTTTGTTCTACAGCTTTAGTCTAGTTAGCTAGTTAGCGTTTCCCGTCGTGTGCTTAGGTGTATTAGTGACACACTTGAGTGCATCAATTTCTCCCCAACCTTCACAATTATTTGGATACATTGCCTCATTTTTCGAAATAGTATGTTTTGCACATTTCCAAATAGGATTAGCATTCAAATTAAAGAGGTCCTTGCCATTTCCACTGCTAGTACCATTATTACCAATAGAAGCAGGATTCCAGAGCATAGATTTCCTAACAGCCGTATCGAAAATAATATCCCGAACTTGTTCAAAGGTCACATCTGGATTTTTAGATCTCATGAGGGCAACAACTCCTGATACATGTGGACAAGCCATACTCGTCCCACTCAAAGTCCTGTAATTGGTATTATTCAAATAACTTGCGGATAAAATACTCACACCTGGTGCAACACAGTCGGGTTTGATTTGTTTAATTTTACTATTTCCCTTTGAAATGGTAGAGAACGAGGATGAAGTTTCACTCATTGTAATATTTCCACAGCTGCTAAAATTTGCTAATTGTCTCGCCTTGTTAATTGCACCCACTCCCAGGACGATATTGTACGAGCCTGGGTCGTTGGCTGTCTCACAAGCGGGACCATCATTCCCGATGGAAAATACAGTGATGATGCCAGCCTTGTAGAGGGCAAGAAGTTCGTTGTAGTGGGGCCATTTGGGCGAGACTTTTTCGCCCCAGCTGCAACTTAGGACAGACGGCGCCTTGCTACAGTCATGGTGAGTGTCGCTGAAGTAGCCAATTTTTCTTGTGCTGTTTTTGTCGCTAGGGGTCGTCGCTGTAGGCGTCGGCGTGGGGCACAGAATATATTGCAAACATGCGGACAGAGTTGATTCCTTGCAACTCCCTTTAATATCACAGCCTTTACATGCCATCCATTCAACATTGGGCGCGACTCCAATTCCAAGTTTTCCCGCCAGGGTCCCCATTGTGTGAGTACCGTGACCATTGTCGTCGAAAGGGACTGTTGATGCATTAACGGCGTCAAACCAGCCGTAGCCGTCCTTAACGTAATTTTTCTTGAGAGCCACGTGATGTAAATTGACGCCAGTGTCAATGGTGGCAACGCGGACACCCTGACCTCTGTTGCCCTGAGCCCACACTTGGTCTGCTTTAATGTGAGTTATGCCCCAGTCTTTTATATTTGAAGTTCCTCCTGACCCTGACCCCGAACTCGATCCGCCTTGGATTCCAGTTTGTTGTTCTTGATCCGCCTCAGTAATGGGATTCAGGGTAAGTACTCGATCCTCGTCCATTTCTTCAATGTCGTTGTGGTGAGCAGACGCGATTTCTTCTATGGCTGCCAAGTCCGCATTATGAACAACTACTTTGTTTGAAATCCACATTGGCTTGTAGTGAAATGCACAATTTGGATTCCGCGCCGTTTTCTTGGCTATGATTGATTCCAGGTGCGCACAAAGTTTAGTTTGAGTATTCTGCGCATGAGTTCCAAGGGCGGTTGCAAGAGCGGTGCTATGCTCTAAGCTTGAGGGATAGCGATGCTTCTCGAGATTTGGATGGTTTAAAATTGGCGCTGTTCCATGGCGCATGCGTATAATGACTGTTGCCGTGCTTGTTGGGGATTTGGCTAGTTTTTGGCGGAGGAATGGCGTCATTTTGTTGGGGTAGTTTGAGAAACTGCTCATGCTTGCGCTTAGAGGTATGGTTAGAACGGTTAGAAAATAGAGAAACATGGAAAGCATTAATATGGGTGGTTTCAGTATCAAGATTAGCAGCAGCATTTTATGTTGGTGTAATCCCTATAATGGGAAAAGTTTTTATTATCTATAGCAATAACATGCATAGGAAAAAATAACATATTGTAAATTGTATAAATATTTTTTACCGAATTAATTCAATTTTATTAGTAGTAAATTGTTAACATGTGTATTACCTGTATAAAAGGTGAATTCAAGCTCGAGGTTAGCAACCTTACAGTACTATTGTAATGTTAAAACTACGTATGTATGTATTGTGTGTTAAATTAAATTCTGAATAAAATCACACAAGTTTCAACCGGGCAGGAAAAATATGACAGATTTTCATAGCTCTTAAAAACCAGCATAGTTTGTTCCATGTTTGCATTAGGACATCCTGCAGTTGTTATTTTATTGTTAGTATAGGCACACAATTATATTATTTAAATCAAATCATCATGCAATATGTGCAATATCTACATTTTCAGCTGAATATTTACATTGCGTTGCGAAATAAAATAGTTTAAATCATTGAACTGTGTTGAATTTGTATGCGTATGGTATTTATAATTATTTTAAAGGCTGAAGGTGAATTAAATACGAAGTGTATTATATGGCAAAGGTTCGTGGCAATGTCATTGTAGTAATTGGACTGGGATTTGTAATATTTTGCTTACACCACATAAATTTAAATTTAAAAATTATCTATAAATATTTTTATTATTTAATACAGATTATAGACTATACTTTTAAATTATTACAACATAGATGCTATAGACTTTGCACTTTACATAGCTATAAGGAGATCATTATTTTTGAATTAACATTTTTGACTGTCTTTTCTTTTATGATTTTCTTGAAGCCAGTTTTATACGATCGTAAATTTAGTGCCAATACATAATATCGTCAGTGAAGAACCTAAATGATCAAAATCCAATTTAAGCTAGAATCAAAATGAGTTATCTCATAAAAACAATAGGAGAAACATGCTTAAAATGTTAATTAAATAGGAGTTTTTAAAAAAAGCAAAATGTTTTAATGACATTTTTTTGAAAAGAGTAAGGTTTTCTATTTACACAGTTTTGAAAAGTGAAAAATGTTCTACTTGCATGTTTTTGAAAAACTTAAAATGTTTTATTTACACGTTTTGAAAAGTGTAAAATGTCCTATTTAAATGATTTCAATACATTTTTCAATATTTTTGTAGATATGAGATGCTGCTTTTAGCTAAAAATGGATGTGGGTCATTTTGGTACTTCACAGACGATATCTGAATCAGGTAGTAGAATCAAATCGGCCTATGTACCCAACTTAAGATTGAATTAATATTCGTTTTGTCAAAAGATAAAAGAACACTAACAGGAAATAAATGATTAAATTGCTAGTTACCAGCTTTTCAAATGTACAAAATGCTCTATATATGCATGTGTTTAAAACTTTGAAAATGTTCTACTTACATGTTTTTGAAATTTACAGAATATTTGATATTTATGTTTTTGAAAATTGTTAAATTTCCTATTTTGCATGTTTTTGAAAAGTATAATACTTTCTATATTTACTTGTTTTTGAAAAGTGCAAACTGTTTTATTTGAAGGTTTTTTAAGAGTTTAAAACGTTCTACTAACCATATTTTGTGTATGTAAACTAAAAAGCTATAGAACATAATACTCACTGTGTATGCAATTAATTATTATTATAGTTTGAAATTACAGTGAAATACAAAGTAGCAGAAAAGAAAAATGTTTCGTTACGTAGGGAATTGTTGGTTGAGGACAGAAAAGGCAGTTTTCTATTTTATATACGTTAATTAATCGGTACTTACACAGTCACTCATTTATTTAAAAAAAAACATTTTATTAATTTCATTATAGTCTATCATGTCTATTGAATGTAGAATAACTGATCGAAATTCAAACCCGTACGTTCAACAGTTCGTGTGATATACTTACACAATTTTTGAAATCATTTACTGTCACAAAAAAGTGCCCTGAAAATTAAAATTTAATTATAGCTAAATAACTATTATAACAATTTACGAGAATCTAATTTTACTGTCAAAATCAGTCTTCTGCGTTCACCGCAGAAGGGGTGTCATCATTACCATCATTTTCTTCGTCTTCTCCTTCTGCAGCAGTACCAGTTTCGCTCTCGCTTGAATTTTCACTTGTGCCCTCAGTCTCCGTCTCCGTCTCTGTCTCCGTCTCCTTCTCCGTCTCCGTCTCCGTCTCCGTCTCCGTCTCCGTCTCCGTCTCCGTCTCCGTCTCTGTCTCCGTCTTCGTCTCCGTCTCCGTCTCTGTCTCCGTCTCTGTCTCCGTCTCCTTCTCCGTCTCCGTCTCCGTCTCTGTCTCCGTCTTCGTCTCCGTCTCCGTCTCTGTCTCCGTCTTCGTCTCCGTCTCCGTCTCCGTCTCCGTCTCCGTCTCTGTCGCGTTTCCAACCGCAACACTATTATCTTCGCCGCCATCGGCATCCTTGTCTCCGGATGTGTCAGCCTCGTCTTCTGTCCCATTCGTCGAAGCGCCATCGTCGACAGCTGCGGCAGCGTCATCCGTATCTTCAGATTCTTCAGTTTCACTTGTGTCTTCCTCCGATTCTGAGCTGCTTTCTTCCGAAGATTCCATTTTAAAACTAATTATTACATAAAAAAAAACGGTTTTAGAAACTTAAAACATTTTAATAAAATATTCTTATTCCAGTACTACGCATTGTAGTGTGTGTAATTTCTGGATTATTACAAATTACAAATAGTACTTTGGGAAGGTTTTTAATAATTAAATTGACATTACTAATATTTTTCCTTTCAAAATTTCATATTTTTTACAGTATTCCCCGATTAAAAAGTCAAAAATTCTGGATTTTTCTTTTAATCCGTTTTCTTGTGTTAAATTATAATTTTTTCCTGAATCAAGTAGGCGATTATATAATTTTTCCTGATTTTTGAGATTTTCAAAACCAGTTTTAAATTTTTGATCATACTTAGCAAGTAAAAAATATTAAAAATGAAGAATTGAAATGAATGGCAAAATTAGCAGTTCATGTTTTGTATTGAATTCCATGTTTGCGCCATAGGTTTAGCATTAGTCAAAGCATTATAGGGCAAACCCTCAAATACAAACCGCAGTAGTACTTTACAAAATTATTAATCTGATAAATACAAGTTAATTAGCCTATTATATTTGCACGGCCTGCTCATGGACTTAAAAAGTGTGTTGTCAAAATATTTCCAAAAATACAGCGCATTAATTTCAAATTGTTAATACATTAAATTAGTAAAGTTCCAAAGTAACTCGACTGCGTTTTGAGTAGTTTGGTCACAGTAGCGCGCCAAAATTTAAAAAAAAATGGAACTTTTGCCGCAGTGTAGCTTCTACAGTTCTAATCCAATTTTGATAATTTTTTTTGTAATGTCTAGACTTTTTTCCAATAACTCATTTTGGAAATTTTTAAAGTACAAACATTTTGTTTGGTGAAAAAATTAGGTTTAAAAATTAAGCCTTAAAATTACAGTTTTTTCAAATTTTTTCATACAAAAAATTTAATTTACAAATATTGTCCAATGAGCATGCCATATAGCTCTAATATGCTATACTAAAATCTATAAATGAATTTTCTTTACATTTGTTTCAATCTCCTTGCAGCAGCCATCACATTCACACACCCAGCCCCAACAATGTTATTAGGAATGTCACTAGAGTTCGTCCCGCCACAGTTTTGATCGGAAGTGTCAGGTAGTGGCCTGGCCGTACTGACAAGGGCATCTCGAAGCTGCTCCATGCTTGCATTCGGAAATTTCGCCATTAGCAATGCCATGCAGCCTGCAACATTTGGAGTGGCCATGCTCGTCCCGGACCAAGTTATGTAACGCCCGTCGTTAAAACAGGATGTGATTTCGTCCCCTGGAGCAGACAGAGTGGGAAATCTCCTCCCATCCCCACAAGGACCGCGACTACTAAAATCAGAGACATCATCGTCCGAGTCAATTGAGCCCACAGAGATGCTTGTAAGGGGACTGCTCGCCGGGTAGAGATGAGTACTGCAAGCGTCCCCATTGTTCCCCGCCGCAAACAAATACATTATATCACATAAATTCCAGGCCTTGAGATAATCGTCGAAGTCATTGCTATTCGGTTTCATACCCCAGCTGTTGTTGATAATGTGAGGGGTCTTGGAACTGTCCCCATTTTTCCCAGCTGGGTCTGTAGGTTGTGTGAACCATTGCATACAAGTTTTGATCTTCCCACCTGAGCAGCCTGAAGGAGAACAGGCCTTGCAGGCAATCCACTCTGCCTCCGGCGCAACCCCAGTCCCATTAGTACCACAAACAATCCCGGCCACGTGGGTTCCGTGACCATCGTCGTCCCAAGGCTTAGGGGCTTTGTTGTAGCAGTCATACCAGGCGTAGTTGTCTCGCATATTGGTGACCAAGTCAGGGTGGTTCCACATCACTCCAGTGTCCAGAACTCCCACAGTGACACCTTTACCCTTAATACTATACCTTTTCCAAAATTTTCTTGCACGCACTCTCTTTGGACCCCACTGCAAATTTTTTGTAAACTGTTGTGGATTGCCATCGGCATCGGCACTCCCTGTATCTCTTTTATGCACAATTTTACTTATTGGTCTGAATAGGGTAATCATTTCATCTTTCTTAATGGCTAAAATCCCTGGAATTGGGACCAGTAGATTCATGACATCTAGCGTAACATGTTCTAGGTAGATCTCACAGGACATATGGAGCTGCGTCATTGCCAACACCGGGTTGAGTAATTCTAAACTGGTTACAAGTGCGACTACCTTTGACCAGATTTGTCCACAGTGGGCCTTGAGCGCCACAATAAGGTTGTCGATTACTTTCTCCCGCGGGAGGCTTAATTCCGTTTTTTGTTTCAATATTTTGTCATGAATCGATTTTGTATCTGTGTCTTTGAAGGAAACTATACAGTCCACTTTTTTCCCAAGTAGAAGGGGAGTTATTAGGTCAGCGTCTAATAAATTTTTCGCTTGGGTGGATAATAATCCTAGCCCAGCAGTTGGCACGGCTTGGCTTGCGAGGCCGACGAGAAATAATAAAATAATTTTCATTATTTTGGTTATGCGACTAGCAAAAAAAATTATTAACTTATAGTTAGTCTATTGTAATAGAGAGAAGTAGTAGGCTTGATAATTACAAATGATAGTAAGATTAAATGAATATTTACAATAGTATTTTTTTTCTTGTATCGATGCGATGATATGATTTATTATAAATATCCCGTCAGTTTATTCTTTGACAGGAAGCGTATAATTATTACATAGCTAATAAGATTCGGGAAATTAGCAAGCACATTTTTGTTTTCTACTTTAGATACCATTCAATTAATTTTTTTTATTACCGTCATAATAGTTTTAGATTCCCGCTTTGAACATGCAACAGGAGTTAGCATTGCAATCTTCGTAAAAATTAATTGCAACATATTATTTTAATATAACTAAAAACAAAAACAAAATATTCATCACAAACTTTGCAGTTAATTTACATGACTAAATATTACAAAATATATATAGTTTAATTAAGTAATTCTATTAGATTTTTTTAGCTGTAAATTAGCTGTATCGTCTGTGAAGAACCAAATTGACCCATATCCATTTGTAGCTAAAAACAATATCCAGTATCTACAAAAATATTCAAATATGTCTTGAAAGCATTTAAATGGAATATTTTGCATTTTTCAAAAATATGTAAATTGAACATTTTACAATTTTCAAAAACGTGTAAATAGAAAATTTTGCACCTAATCGAAAACATTGAATTATAACATTTTGCACATTTTTCAAAAACATGTAAATAAAACATTTTACAATTTTCAAAAGCATGTAAATAAAACCAGTGCACCTGATCAAAAATATGGAATTATAACATTTTGCACCTTTTTCAAAAACATGTAAATAGGACATTTTAAGCTTTTCAAAAACTCCTAATTACCATTTTGCGTATGTTTCTCATTTTGTTTTTATTACATAGCTCATTTTGATTCTAGCTTAAATTGGATATGGTTCATTTTTTTCCTTCACACACGATATGGATTTTCAATTAACATTTATTTGGATCATGAGAGGAGCAGAAGACATCATCCAAATAGCAGTCACCAACACAACGGGCTGGAGGGAGATTTCGACATTCGCAAGTCTTGAATTTCCCGGATGGTTCACTTCCCATATTTTGGGGGAATTCAAATATTTTGTCTCCACTTTTATGCTGGATCTGACGAGTTTCTTCGGAATCCCTCCTTGTGGATCGAGCTGAAGCCGGGAGAAGAACGAGGAATAAAATAAAAATGGTACAACTCAGCCTTAGACTTCCAGCACTTTTCCCAATATTTATGTTTTTCGACATTTTGATTTTCTGACTTTTCTGCGATATCTCGGATGCAGAAGTGACGGTTGAAATTAGAAATCCAAAACTGTAATTAAACCACCCGGTAAAATTAAGGAATGAATTAAATTATTACAAAAAAAAACTGTGCCTTAAAATTGACAAATTTATTACGAATTTAAAAGTTTTGTAAAATAAAAGTGTCACAAATTTCTAGAAATTATGTAATAATTGCTAATGACTATAATTATTCTAGAAAAGTAAGATATACAAAACACGGTTTTTAACTTACCTGAAAATATTTGTTGAGCGTGCACTGTTGACTGCAGGTAGAACGGCACGGTACTTGAATTACTTGAAAGAAAAAGGTAGTATGTAATACTTTTACGACGAGTGCATCGCCGACCTGTTGATCTATGTAATAACGGTTTCCAACTGCAACTGCAACCTGCAACTGACCAAGTTTTTACTTTGTTTACATTTCCTTGTGTGTGTGTGTGGATGTTTTAGATCCCAATTCATGTCCAAGCGGAACACGTAATTTCGACTAAAGTCAATAACTTATGTTAATGACAAAGAAGCGCTGTCTACTTATGTATTTCCCTGTTTCTACGTAACTTTCTACTAGAATTTAATTCGCAGGTTAAAAGAAGAGCTTTTCATAAATTACGTTTCAAAATTTTGTACTTCTTATGTAGTATTTTTTCTACACAAAACACACGCTATTTTAATATGAAATGAAAACAACTCAAAATTTAAAGACGTGAAATATTGACAGCCCCTCTAAATCACGCACACCTCGCCTCATATGTAATTTACATTGTTGAAATTTGACAGACAAAAATCCGGTTTTGAGTCAGTTCAATTGTACAGAGAAAATAATACATCTTTGTTGCGGTTGTTTGCAAAAGCTTATATTGGTAATGGTATCGTATTAAATTAAAGTGGTTACATAGTATAATTTTATAGGGGCATGAATGATTACTGGTTATTACACTGTGTAATATGGTTTCCATTTGAATTTCATTATGTTACATGTGATTAAGTATATATATGTACCTACGTACACACACAAACAGTCTTATTGGCTGTGTAGTAAAATTATCAAATATTAAAAGAAGCCATGCAATTTGTTGCTGTTATGTACTTTCACTTTCCAAAACTAGTATAATTATTGTTTAATACTGCTAAGCACATTGTTTGCTGGAGTATGCATATAGGCAACAGATTTTAATTCAATAATATACGTAATAGTTCATAGATAAAAGCAGATATATGTTTGGCAAGTACGCGCGTCTACACAAACGTGCCCGCAATATCAATGTGTTATTTTGATTCATCTTTACAGACGATCAGACGACATGAACTTGTAAGTGATACATTTATTATGAAAATTGGTTTTCGATGAATTGTAATTATACACTTTTCTCATTTTTCGCATATATCAAGCTTTTGAATTCGGAAACAGTCAAAACCAGGAAATACCTAATTAAAATTTCTGACAACTTCCTATATTAATTTTCTTTAGATGATTTTAAAACACAAAGCTGCATTCAGTTAAGGCTTTAATTTCCGTATGGTGAGGGTATGTTTCAGTCTAGTGGCCCCACGCTCCCGTATCCGTATAAGATATGTATAAGAAACAGAAACAGGGGGCCCATCGGGAACTTCCCAAAATTCCTTATGGCCAGTCTGTTCATATGTTCCAGCCGTATACTAATTGTGACCACTAGCTGTATATATCTGATACAATTAAGACGATGTATTACAAAATTGTATTTTTGTTTGTAAAGTTCGGCTTACCCTCTACACTGATTCCGCAACTGTGAGTTTCAAAAGTTGGCAAACAATACTAATTTAATCCACCTGCTACAATTAGCCACCCTCACCCTATGTGAACATATTAGTATCTTCATTTCTTTTGATTGTTACTTGCACTATATTAAAGCTGCATTTACATATCGTCTGTGAAGAGCCTAAATGGTTTATTTCCATTTCTAGCTAACAACATTATGTACTATCTACAAAAATTATTAAAATGTGTCTTGCAAACATTTAAATAGAACATTTTACACTTTTAAAAAACATGTAAATAGAACATTTTACGCTTTTTAAAAACATGGAATCAAAACATTTTGGACTTTTCAAAAACATGTAAATAGAACATTTTACGCTTTTCAAAAACATGGAATCAAAACATTTTGGACTTTTCAAAAACATGTAAATAGAACATTTTACGCTTTTCAAAAACATGGAATCAAAACATTTTGGACTTTTCAAAAACATGTAAATAGAACATTTTACCCTTTTCAAAAACCCTCCTCATTAAAAGTTTACACATGTTTCTCATTTGATTCGTATGACGTAGCTCATCGTCAGTTTCATTCGAGCTTAAATTGAAAATGGGTCATTTTGGTTCTTCACAGACGATATATACATTGTTAGGCGGATGAATATAATTAATTTAGTTATTTCAGGAAATGTTCTTTATACTAAAAAAATAACATAAAAAATTAACAACTAAATAACATAATCAATACAATTTCCTGTACATATTATTAACTACTATACGTACCTACCTATGTTCGTTGCATTCTACCATTTCTTTTACCAGTGCTCCAGGACACCAGACCTTAGAACCAGGACTAGGACCACAACAAGATAACGGAATTTAATTATTTTGTTGTTTATTTTTTTAAGTGTTTTTTGCAGAATGTTTTTAGACTGTTTCCGCAAAAAAAATATACCAAATTAAATTATACTATACATAGGCAGCATTGCATCGCATCGGTGCAAAATTACAAATTTTGCAACGGTATTGTATATATTACTATAAACTATGGCGATTTACTACATTGCAGTATAGAATAAATTCAGATATACTGCGATCATTTCCGCCTATAATTATACGATAATACGATCAATAGCATCCTCCTATCCTACTACTTAATGCAAAGCGAAGAAAAATGCCAGTATAGAAAATATTATACTGTCGAATTTATAAGCGGAGATAACAGGGCAAGCCTGTCCAAAAGATTTCTTGCCCCCGCCACCAAGTACACACTACAGGGTTTGGATTGGACACCTTGCTCAGATATCTCCAATTCAAAATTCGACAACATGTTTTGTATTGCAGGAATCAGGAATTAGTATTGACTGTGCATACATATTACATTATGTGCTATATAGTCAAGGACGCAAGAATATCAGGCAGAACAAGTTTTGAAGTTTTGTTTTTGCACATTTTAAATGCAATATGAAAATCATACAGTTTCCTATTCATATAACATCAGCATTTTTATATAGCAATTTTTTTTACTATATATCTTAACTTAAAATACTTCTTAAAGTAACTTATAGGATGCGAAAGAATTAAATAAAGAATGTTTTTCGAATATAGTAACAAAGTAATTATGCAAATATTTATCTGTCCGTCCAAATCTATGTCCAGTGGGGTCAGACTCCAGTGCACTTTTCACGCTGCGTTACCAAGTAGGAGTATAAATGGCCAAGGCAATTGCAATGGTAACGTTAGTGGTTCAACGTTCTGGACAAGCACACACAGACACACACACAATTAACAAAATTGTCAAATTATTCCAAATCAAACAAAGTTTTTAATAACCTCGTGAAAACTTGTCGTTATTAACACTGAGCAAATTCTCTCCAGACAGTGACACACAGCTTGTGACATGAATTCTATTTGCAATTCACGCACTTTTTTCACCATTATTCGCCGGTTTCAGTCCCTTTTAATAGCACTGTTATTAATTACATCGAGTGTGGATTTTATTCAAGCTAGGCGATCCTATACGGACCAAGTAAGTGTTGTGCCATATACGGTGCATTATTAAATTTAGTAAGGGTTGAAATTTATTAAAAATATGTAAAGTGGCCCGTTTTACGGACGGTGAATGGTCTTCATCAGTTTTTTGCAAGAAACGATTTTAGTAGATTTTTAAATATTTTCCTTCAGTCAATGCATTATTTGTTTATGGCTATTATTACAAGCCCAGTTAACTAGTAACAAAAATCATATCGTCTGTGAAGAAACAAAACGACCCATATTCAATTTAAGCTAGAATCAAAATGAGCTATGTCATAAAAACAAAATGAGAAACCTGCGTAAAGAGCGTTAAGAGTTTTTGAAAAGTGTAAAATGTTCTATTTGCATGTTTTTGAAAAGTGCAAAATGTTCTATTTACATGTTTTTGAAAAGTGTAAAATGTTCTATTTACATGTTTTTTAAAAGTGTAAAATGTTCTATCTACATGTTTTTGAAAAAAGCAAAATATTCTATTTAAATGCTTTCAAGACATATTTGAATATCTCTGTAGATAGTGGATATTGTTTTTTGCTACAAATGGATATGGGTCATTTTGATTCTTCACAGACGATATTCACTTTAAGCAAATGTAATTATCGTATATTTACCAATGTTGAATTTATTATAGAGCTTGGACACATGGGAACCACCATCAGAAATCAAAAAAAGCTTTCCGTACTATTTCACTGGGCGTGACTATGATGGACAGCCTGGTAATATATAAAAGTTTTTACACATTTTGATCTGAAATTACTTTACTACTTAATACTGTCTAGGGGTCGTGCATAAATTGTAACCTCGAAACCTACCGATTTCTACGACACTATGCCTGCATCTGCTAAACCATTGCGTTAATGGATATCTTGAACATAGGATGTCACCAGTACCAGTATCCTAACACACCCATTGACCCAATCCATGACATCATTTATGAACGATCCCTTACTAACAAGGGAATGAAGCGACACGCAACACCAAGATTTCACAGAGAAAAATTTCAAAAAATTGGGCTACTTTTCAATAGCACAGATTCAAAGTAACTCGAGTGCATTTTGCGTTGTTTAGTTACGGCGGCCATCCAAAGTTTAAACAAATTCAAATTTTAAAACTTTGCCGCCCTATAACTTCTACAGTTCTCATCTGATTTTGATAAAATTTGATTTTTTGTGATCCTTAGCTTTTATTCTATAAAGAAATTTCAAAATTCGAACATTTTAATTTTTTAAAAAAAATGTTTTAAAATTGGGCCTCAAAAATATACAGTTTTTGTAATTTTTTTAAGAAAAATGAAAATTTTTTAATTTTTTAATATCTTAAAAATTCTTTATAGAATTAAAGCTGAGGATCACAAAAAACAAATTTCATCAAAATCGGATGAAAACTGTAGAAGTTATAGGGCGGCAAAGTTTTAAAATTTGATTTTTTTTTAACTTTGGCGGGCCGCTGTGACCAAACAACGCAAAATGCCCTCGAGTTACTTTGGATCGGTGCTCTCTGTGACATCTGGGTGTTGCATGTCGCGTCATTCCCTTGTAAGTATCATTAATATTTCTGAGTTATTTTGAACCTTTTTAAAGCCTTAAATTCTGTCACTTTATTACCATAGTTTTTGTGATTGAGTTTGGGAAATGGCCAATTCGCAAAATGATCGAAGACGCGAGCGAGGACCGGAAGCAGGATATGGACAAGTACGTGGAGCAAATGCTCTACACTTGGCATAAAATTGTGGCAACATACACAAATAAGACGGAGACGGGTCTGTATGGTGTTATTGTGGACATGGATGGCTATAATGCTCATGAAGTTGCTCACATTCCAAGTAAAATACGACTAAATGATAAATTCTAATTAATCAATATATTAAATAAATAATGAAATCTTACATTATATGTTATTCTTGTATCCCTTGCAGCACTCAATTTTGGACTCAAAAATATCGCACAGAGGTTTACTAATGATTTTTCAAAAGACTTGGACTATTCTTTTTTAATTAATGGTAAAATTTTTAAATATGGTTTTTGTTTACGCTATAACACTATATCTTTGTAAGTTTATCAAAAAATTAAAATAGAATCATTTTAGTTCTTGTTATTTAGTTAATATTGCTAACAATACAATATAGCGTCTGCCAAGAACCAAAATTGCCCATATCCAATTTAGGCTGGAATCAAAATAAGCTATGTCATTAAAACAAAATGAAAAACATGCGTAAAATGTTAATTAGGAATTTTTGAAAAGCGTAAAATGTTCTATTTTCATGTTTTTCAACCAAGCAAAATGTAATATTTACATGTATTTGAAATTTGAAAAATTTTCCATTTACATGTTTTTGAAAAGTGCAAAATGTTCTATTTTCATGTTTTCAACAAAATGAAATGTCATATTTACATGTAATTGAAAAGTGCAAAATGTTCCATTTACATATTTTTGAAAAAAGCAAAATGTTCTATTTTCATGTTTTTTAAAAATGTTATGTTGTCTTATTTATGTTTTTAAAAAGGTGCAAAATTTTCCAATTCCTTGTTTTTGAAAAGGTGCAAAATGTTCTAATTCCTTGTTTTTAAAAAGGTGCAAAATATTCTAATTCCTTGTTTTTCAAAAGGTGCAAAATTTTCTAATTCCATATTTTTGAAAATAAGCAAAATGTTCTATTTAAATGCTCTCAAGACATATTTGAATATTTTTGTAGATAGTTGATATTGTTGTTAGCTAAAACTGGATATGGGTCATTTTGGTTCTTCACAGACGATATGTGATTTGTTTTTAATTTTTCGTGTTTGATCCCCACATATATAGTTAACTACGTTGCACAGACAGTCATTGAAACTCTGGCAAGGCCGATCCTCGCAGAGACGTTTACGAAAATTGAAATTTTTGGAACAAATAAAGATAAATGGATTCCAAAACTACTCCGAAAAATTCCACGGGAGTCCCTACCTGAATGGTATGGTGGTTCCAAGGATTTTAAACCTGTAGCTGTCTATGGGAAATAGGACTAGATGTGGTTTTTAATGATTCAAGTGCTAAATTATTTTTTATATTTTATGGTAACTTAATGTAATTTAATATGTAATAGGCGTTAGAACTAGATTCGTACAAGAATGGTTGTTGCAGAAAATAAAAATGAATTTTGTAATATTAATACAGTAAATAAAGTCAATCTCATTAAGGCGGTAATTATATAATACACTAAAAATGGATATCCTATTATATGACAATTAATTTTTTATTGAGCACAGTTGCAATTCCGCATCCATCAATTTATTCGCCAAAGAACATCTAAAAAGACAGCCAAGAAAGATATCGCACTGATATCAGATGATAACATACAGCACAATTTACAATCAAAAAATATTTTTCAGACAGAAAAATTCGAAATATAATTTTATCGAATACGCAAATACAGATACCGATATCAAGAAAACTCTTTTTAGTAATTTAGTAATTGTAATAATTATTACATTAAAACATTCGTATTTATTACAAATATACAAATCAGTTCATTGTGGTTGTTAGCATAAAAATACTCACCTATGAAGATGGCAGATCCATACTCAAAACGCAATACTAGTGTTGGTTAATTTACATTTTAGTTTTACATTTCACTTTTAATCGATTTTTTCCTCCTGGCAAAGAGAAAGTCCCTTACAAGAGATTTAACGAGTTTAATTTCACCTGCAAGTTTATTTTTCTGTGTAAGTAAAGTCTCATGCTCAGCTTTTAAATTTTCTAGTGTTGTGAGGAAATTTTCCATTTCTGTATTTTGTCTCCTCCGGTAGCGCTTGGAAGCTTTTCGATTAGCTTCCTTCCTACGATGGATTTTGACATCTTCGTTTGGTACGGTTCCGGTTCCAGGCCCGGGTGAAGGTAAGGGTAGGGGGAGGCACGCCGTGGATTTTGTATAAATTCGCTTAGGCTTTTGGAGGTCAGAAGCGTAATAATGAAAAATTGTTGGGGTTGCGTTGTGGCTGGAAGATGATGGCTCTTCATCATTATTAAATTGTGAGTGATTCGAATTCCATGGCGATGTGCTGCCGCTGCCGCTGCCATTGTAGCTGGGACTGGGGTCATAGTCAAGATTAGGGTCAAGGTGGTATGTAGGTTCATCAACTTCAGTTTGTCTTGTTTGCACTTCCATCTCCATCTCCAGTTCCATGGCAACGGTCACGTCCGCAAAAGGATCCTGGTCCTGCTCGGCTGAGTCAACATCATTGTCATTTAGGGTCAGGTCAACTACATCAGGTTGAGGTTTTAAAGGAACTGATGAACCAGTCGATATCGAAGGCGATATTGCACGTGGTGTAAAGTTTGGTTTTGATGAAGAACTATTGGAACAATTTGGTAGTAATTCTGGTAGTACTGCCTTCACGGATTTATCTCCTGCTTGATTATTTTGAATTCGGTTTGTTGGAATTGTATTTTGAAATTTGTGGGGTTGTTGGTGTTGAAATAATTTTTCCTGCTGCTGCGTTTCTAAATGTATAGAAATATAGGTAAAATTTTTATTAACAATCTTTAATTTGAAAAGTGAAATGAAGAGATGAAGACGAGATTACATTTATTGTTTTTATTTGTTTTCATATTCTTTTTATTCTTACCCAAAGTGTGTGCTGTTGACCTGAATCCAAGCTTTATCCTCGTGTCGATGTCGGATCTCGAAGTAATTAGGCTTGAATTCTTGGTGCGACTTTTGAGTAGGTGTAATCCATTGTTCGCCCTAATGATTTCAGTTTTGGATTGAAGGCTTTTTTTGGAATTAGTTTGGATTCGTATTTCATTTCCAATTTCTTTTTCATTTTGGACGTCGTGAACTTTTGAGTGGGCTTCTAAATCTTTTGAACCGACGAAGATGCAAGAGCACTGTGTACATTGCCAGAGCAACGCGGATTGTTTTTTAATACCATTTTTGCTGGGGTCAGTGGGGTCACTACTCCGATCCTTTACATGAACTTGGATGATGTGCTCTTCCAACTGACTTATGGAACTGTATACTTTTTTATTTGTAGAATTGGCTCGAGCTGGACACAGGACGCACTCGCATTTCATTTTGTGTTCGAATTTAAATTCTATAGAGAATCAACAGTTGACAGCTTTTAAATATCCTATATACTACTATCAAAGAACTGCCAACATTTTTGGTATTGTTTGTGTGTTTTCAGTTTTGGGTTCAATTTGTTGAATCGTCAGTATTGTACCTTCTCCTTTTTACCTTTAGTTTCCAATCTTTTAGTTCTTTAGTTGCTGGTTATATTCTTAACGACAATTATAATTATTGCTACTTTCAGTCTGTTATTAATTGCCGGAAATTAAAATTCCAAAACATTTAATTCCCGTGCACGAATTTTCGTACTTTTAATTTTCCTTTTTTTTTCGTGCATGAATTTCCTTCTTGATTCTAGTTTTGCCGCGTGAGTATGGTTGATGTAAAGGAGATCTACAAATTTCCATTCTAATGCCTATAAGCAAAAAGTCAAAAAATTTAAAATAAAAAATAAAAAAGAATAAGCCGAAGGAAGGAGAATGTATGTTTGTAAATTGTAAAGGTGTTCATTAATTACTTACGTAAGTAATATGTGCCATGAAATAAATAGCGAGGAAAATCATATGCGCTCTATGCATTCCTATGGTTTTTTTTTCTGATTTACGTTGAACAACAAAACTGGTTTATTTGTGGATTATATAAATACAAACATTACTTACATATGACACATAAATTCGAATTACATGGGAATACAATAATTAGTAAACGTATATATGTAACTATATATAAATACTGCAATTTAAAAGTACTTTATTATAGTACGTATACTTTGCAACCTCCTTGCCATAGCATTATTACGTAGTACTCAAAAATAAAAAACAAACCAAAAATGGCAAGTCATCGGGCAAACTTTAGGAACGATGATCAATACGCGAAATTTTCACTTATCGTTAGTAATTAAACGAGACATTTATATAGTTATTATTTCGAACACAAAAACCTAAAAACCTTAAACACTTACATAAGGTTTAAAGGTTTAAAGGGAAATTATAATTCTAAACTACAAAAATCACGATTCACGCAGAAATAAATGGGCATCATACATTAATTATTACAAAATTAAAGTAGTTGAAAGTATAACGAAACGGCAACGGCCCACATTTGATTACCTATAACAACAATAGGACACAGGAAGTTAGTAATACAGGGTACCTACCTAGGTACATACAAAAATTATTTCTAGAAACTTGTGCCTAGGTATTTTTCATTTTTATACACATTTCGTCGTCGTGGGTGAAAGACCCAATCCATAAACTTAAATAACTTCGATACTTATATTCTTCGCTGAAAACAAATCCATATTTCCTTCCAATTTTTTCACTAAACGCAAAAAACTGAGTGTTTTCTTAAAGCTACCTATATAATATATCAATTGAAAAGAATGCGGGTTTGCTTTTTGCGAGGAATGAAAGTACATATCGTCTGTGAAGAATCAAAATGACACATTTCAGCATTTTTAGTTTCAAACAAAATGTACTATCTACTGAAAACATTAAAATTACATGTTCATGAAAGCATGTAAATAGAACCTTGTGAATTTTTCAAAAAACAAGTAAATAAAATATTGAGCACTTTTCAAAAAGTATGTAAATTTAACACTTTGATCTTTTTAAAAACAAGTAAACAGAATATTTTAGACTTTTCAAAAAACAAGTAAATAGGACGTTTTAGGCTTTTAAAAAACACTTAATTAAAACATTTTGACCTTTTCAAAAAACAAGTAAATAGGACGTTTTAGGCTTTTAAAAAACACTTAATTAAAACATTTTGACCTTTTAAAAAACATGTACATAAATAAGACATTTTACACTTTTGAAAAACATTTAAACAGAACATTTTGACCTTTTAAAAAACATGTAATTAGAACAATTTGCTCAATTTAAAAACTCGTGATTAGCATTGTAAGCATGTATCTTATTAAGCTCTAATTTTAATTCTAAAGCATAAATTGGAAATAGCTCATTTTGGTTCTTCACAGACAATTTAACTATGACCACCCCAACTGTGTACATTAACTGCCTGCCTCCTATTAGCACTATTAGCAGTCAATCCTATAGAAGCTGTAGCTGTCTATTCTCTATTACACGCATATCATTAATTTTACATGGTTATTTTATTTATTGTGCTTTCACTTTAATACATTCGTTTTGTAACTAGTAGATTGAGAGTGATGTAATAAATTCCAAAAACTACACACACAGTGCAGTGTAAATTCCTATCCTTTCTATAGGCATAATATAAGGCTAAAGGTAGGGCTAATTAAATGTGTACACAATTAATTATTTCTAAATTATTATTCTACTTAATCGTGTTTACAATAATTTTTCATAAACTACTGTACAGGAATCATTCAGGCTTAATGAAGTAAATAATAAATAATACAATTATTGCTTTAATATTATTTAGTATTGGAGGTATAGGTATCGTATCACTATATCTCACTGACTTAGATACTTTTAACCGAGTCCATTTCAATCATTAAAAAATACACCAAGTTTATGCACAAAACTACTTAAGATACTTAAAAACCACATTTCGCTGTGATGTATTTGTATTGTCTATGTTAATAAATATTTAATTGTGTAATATACGTTACACAGTTCAAATAGTTTACAGTATTAGTTTTAGTTGTCGGTTTAGAAACCGAAACTTACAACAATTTATGACACTGTATAACAAACAAAAATAACTTAACTGATAATAATAAAATTAATTGGCAATACAGCTGTGGGAATTTTTGTTACATGTTATAATTAGTTATAAAAAGAGATACAACACGACATGGTAAACTAGTATGCACATATGGTTAATTGAATCATTGTGTCTTCAGTCTTGGCATTGCTCTGTGTTGTGTGCAGACTTGGCTCATTATTATTTCTACAATTACCTAGTTAATATTAAACACAAAATTACAATAGCTATACATATTAAACAATACTTTAAAATAAACATTATATTTTAGTTTCATTAAAATTGTAAGAAGAGACAGAGAGAGAGAGCGCTATGCTTTGAAGATTATTTCGTTATGTTATTCGTCTAACTACCGGACAATGGTATCGGTCGGTATAAATATTGTTACAAAATAAAATACACTAATACAATAATGTCATTTGAAAGAATTCTCTGGATTTTGGCAAAGAAACAAAAAAAAAACTGCATACAATATTATACAACTATATAGAAGGGCTTTTAGAGATTCCACAACAAAAATCGCACGTGAAAATATAAAATGATATGTATATCCATTTTTTCCCAAGAACGAAATGCACTATCTACAAAACATTAAAATTTCACCATCACGAAAGCCCGTCAAATGAAACATTTTGCAATTTTTTAAAACATGTAAAATAGAAGATTTGACTTTTTTCAAAAACATGTAGATAGAATATTTTGCCCCTTTTAAAAATAAGTAAATAGAACATTTTACACTTTTCAAAAAACAAGTAAATAGAATATTTTGCACCTTTCAAAAACATGTAAATGGAACATTTTGCACTTTTCAAAAACATTTAAATAAAACATTTTGCACTTTTCAAAAACATGTAAACTAAACGTTAAAGCATATTAAATTAGGTTAAGAGACTGGTACTACTTTCAACTGTAGTCAAGTGTAAGACAATACAATACAAAAATTAAGAAAGCGCGCAGTGTATTATTGGCAGTGCACTTTTCTTTTAAGGTGGGTCGGTGGGTTACGTATCTGGTAGCATATTATTTTGTTTCTAACTATAAAAAAAGTCAACATTAAAATGCCTTCATAATATTGCACCTTCAATTCTACTGCAGGCAAAACTAACCATATATAAGAAAACTGTAAATTCGTGTATAAATTAATCAAGATTAAAAGTGAGTGAGATTACAAAAAAATGATTAATTGATCTCATACTGTAATATTACACTCGTAATCGGAGATCATCATCGTTCACGACGACATCACTATGCAGCTTACTGTAATGACATTTCAAGCCAGAAAACATTTTGTAGTATTTAATTGGTTGGCACAACCCACATTTAAATAATGCTCTGCGGGAGCTGTCGGGACTTACTTCTTTATCTTTTTGATTTGAACTTTGACTAGTATTAGTAGTCGTAGTCGTAGACGTGTTACTTGTTGTTTCACTGTTTTGATTTTTTCGATTTCGTCTAATTTTTCGTTTTTTATTGTTGTTTGGAATTATTTTGTCCTGTTTACCACCACCGCTCTCGTCGTCTTCAATTTCGATACTGCCCTTGCCCCGGTCACTCTTCAAACACTTCCTCTTTTGGGGGTTGAGAGACACTGCAAATTTTTTGAATTGTGCCGCCATTATGGAATGTGCCTCTCGCAAATGCGCCTTGATCCTGAAACTGCTTTCAAAATTAGCGGAGCAAACAGAACAGCTCCAGCCCCATCCCTTGTGTTGCATTCTTAGATGCTCTGAAAGGAATGTTTCCCGGTCAAAGATCTTTTCACAGTGATGACAGGGATACTCAGGGTATAGATCTATGAGAGGGACTTTTTGAATTTCAAGATTATTATTTTCCCCTGCTGGATTTTTACTAGAACTAGAATTTGAATTTGAATCGTGATCCTGATCCACATCGATACCATCAATATCAATCGTTTCCAAGACTTTGCTAGGAACTGTAATTTCCGTCTCCTTCTCTTGAACCATATCCACGTGAGTTTTGGCATGTTTATTGAGTTGACATTGATTTGGGAAGGGCTTGAAGCACTTGGAGCACTGGACTTGATTCCGGACCGCGGACGTGGCAATGTTGGATCCGTTCTCAATCACAACTTGAATTTGGAGTGGTGCACAGTGCTGAGTGTAGTCCTTCTCATTCTCGAATGAATTTTGACAGCCGGAACATAAATAGTCTCGCCCGTGTTTGGTTTTCAAATGAGATTCTAACGGTCGAAATTTTGAGTAGCGCTGGGGACAGACGTCACAGGCGTAGCGGAGACGGTACATTTTATCATGGATCAGCATATGAGTTTTTAACGTTTTGGCTGTCGTACACATTTTAGAACAGATGGGGCATTCGTACATCCCACCGAATTTGTTACTTACAACTACAACAGCTGAGTTTGAATTAACCATTTTTGGGGTTGGAGCTTGACCAGGATGGTGTTCGTCTTTTTCCGGACTCGAACTCGGACTGATGGGGCCATCTGCGCTGGTGCTGGTAACGGTGCTAGTAGAAGAAAGGTTCACCACTTTCTTACTAGGCACACGAAATTTTTCGACATTCATTTTTGGCCACCAAATCTTGGGACTGTAGGATGTAAATACGGGCGATGGAGTTGAAGGGCTGGAGTCCAATTTTGAAGCTGCATTTGATTCTGAATTTAAATTTTTGAAATTTTTACTTGCCGTATTTTCATTTTCCTTTTTGATCTTCTTTGAGGTTCTGTGAAAGATGTGGCCCTGGCTCTGGCTCTGGAACTGGTCATGGCTTGGATTACTTATTGTACTACTGAAACTGGTGGCGCTGTTTTGGTGGCGAGCCTGGACATTTGTTACTATTACTGAAGCTGGTATGGCACGTTTGGTTTTGTTTGTAGCTGCTGCTTGAGGTAGTGATAATTTTCGTTGTAACGGGGGTGGTACTAGTTCTGGTTCTGGTTCAGATTCTGGCTCGGGGTGAGGTACCAGTACAACTGGCACTGCTGGTAATGCTACTGGTGGTGACGGTTCGGATTCTAACCCGGATATTTGACCTTGTGTCAACACATTTTTTGTATCCGGATTGGTATTGTTGTCTTCATCCTCGTCCTCGCTTGTCGAAGCAATATCAATCGTTTCAATTTTGTGAGATTTCTTCTTCATGATTCTTGTTACAGTCAGAGTTGACAAAATTGCTTCTGTTACTTGGTTGAAATCTGCTGGAGCTGGAGCTACTGGGTTCATTGCATAAAACGGATGTACAAATGGATAATTGAGATTCTGATGTATTCCATAGTTTGCTGGGTGGATATTATTTCCATAATAATGATAATTTTGATTGTAATTTTCCGCCATGGCTATAATGATGATTAATTTTCATTTAGAAATTTTGAATTATCGTGATTGTAGTAGAGGTCCAATTCGCACTCGGAAATCGCTTTTCTGGAATAAAAAAAATAGACAAAATGAATACTTTTTAAAATGGTTAGGCATAATTGGCTACTTCCAAGAAATACTATGTACTGTGTAAATAAAGCCGTCTTATGTAGTATATGGACTAGCGCCAAATCAACGATATTCAATACGCTATTATTTTCATAATAACACAGACGTGATCAACTTGCTATTTTATATTAAATCCACTCACGAAACTAAATAATAGAAGTTTATAAAAGAAGATTGAAAATTGAAAGAACCTGTTTATTTTTTTCATTCAAAAAAAGTATATATAAATATTTTTTCTTTCTTTTAATACATAAATATCCTCCTTCCTACATCCGCCAAACTGTCTAAACTGTCAATATTAAGTTTTACGTCATTTTATAAAAAAACCTGAAATTCCAGGTTCTTGCACTTTTATTAAACTTGTATAATCACTTGGATTGTTTAATTACATTTAAGTTAAGTATATACACGCATACATATCTAGTTTAGTTGGAATTTACCGTATTTTCTCTAATAGTACGACCCACGTGCCCATGTACGTACTATTTGAATTCGAGCTTCTAATTGTGGGTTACAATTACAGACCCACTATTAAAGGCTCACTCACTAATTCTTAAGTTAACCCCATTAACGCTTTTAATAACTCCTGGGATCTTTAGCGTGGAATTAAATGTATGTACACAGTTAATTTTTGCTCAGAAAATATTTATTTTAAAATGCTAAATTATTTTTCAAAAAGATGTGTTCATACTTACTAGCAACAACACATAAAAACTCAATACTATGATTATTAAGTTATTTTTTTAATTACTGTGGTTAAATTATGTATGTATATAGTTCCCACGTAGTTACTGCATGCAATTATTGTAATGTGTACTACACATATTAAAACTTGATTAACTGCACTCACTGTTAGTGTTGTTGTTGTTAACACATCTAGTCAGTTTTTAAAAAATGTTAAAAGTTTAGGAATAATGAATTAATTTGATTTTAACCCTTATATAAAACACTGTTTAATTCGGACGGAGACTTTTGGCACTGTACAATTTAATTATATGTACAAGTCTGTAAAAAAACAGAGAAAAAGGACGACTGACTGACTAATAATCTGTAGAGGAAGAGGAAGACCCAACCCACACACACATGTTACTTCGTTACTTTGGTTTGGTAGCTTCTGCTACCATCATCACATTATAAAATACAGATTAAACCGTCTTCTATCAGTATCAGCATATATGACACATGTCATGGGTATTTGATGTAGCCAGTGGATTCTTCCGTTGCCCTTGCCTACAACTACCCCCTTTCCTCACAACATGAGCAAAAAAAGGAAAATGTTTTACATGGAATATAAACTTGCATCACTACTGAAGACACAAAATTGGCCATCTTCAATTTTCTTACTATATAATAGCCAAATCAGGGCCGGACGAAGGAATTGCCTGCAGGCAGTAATTTGTTTCCATACAAAGACCACCATATATTTATTAATTATATTGACGGTTTTCTTTGGTGAAGCAAAATGCTGTATTTACATGTTTTAGAAAAGTTCAAAAATGATCTTTTTACTTTTGATTTAGAAAAGTGAAAAATGTTCTATTTACATATTTTGAGAAAAGTGAAAAATGTTCTATTTACATGTTTTGAAAAAAGTGCAAAATGTTCTATTTACATGTTTTGATAAAAGTGAAAAATGTTCTATTTACATGTTTTGAAAAAAGTGCAAAATGTTCTATTTACATGTTTTGAGAGTGCAAAATGTTCTATTTACATGTTTTGAGAAAAGTAAAAAATGTTCTATTTACATGTTTTGATAAAAGTGAAAAATGTTCTATTTACATGTTTTGAAAAAAGTGCAAAATGTTCTATTTACATGTTTTGAGAGTGCAAAATGTTCTATTTACATGTTTTGAGAAAAGTGTAAAATGCTCCATTTGCATTTTTTTGAAATTTTCAAAAATATTTATTTTGAACATTTTTGAAAAGTCAAAATATTCTTTTTACATATTTTTGAAAAACTGCAAAATGTTCCATTTACAAAATTGACGTACCTAGAAAATCTACATTTTTGAGGCCAAGTTAATCACAATTTAAAAAACAATTTTCTTTAAAAATGAAACTGTAGTTTTGAAAATTTTAGTGTGAACTACACAACGGTAACTTTGCCATGGCATTAATAAAAATTTGAAATGGGGAATTTTGCTACTTCAGTAGCTATCGAGATATAAAACAGTAGACTTCCTGTCCCATTTATTAGATTAAGCAGATGAACTACGATCAGACTACACCCAACACTTAGCTATAAATTCCGATTCCAGGCTTTGCATTTTCTACATTCTAATTCTCTTCGATCCCCTGTTACTAATTTGACTCGCAGAAATGCAAGCAAGCGTTTCTGTCTGGTCGTAGAAGAACTTTATTTTAAACATTATAAAATATTTACAGGCCACATAATTTTTAATTATTCTACAATGTCCCGCATTAGCAGGTGTCTACAAGGAATGCAAAAGGTACGAGATATTGGACTGGAATTTGCGTTTATCAGCAGAAAATGGGAAAAAATGTACCTAATTAAATTATACTGATAAAAGGGGAAGAGAGAGAGAGTCAGTGAACTTTTAAAGTTTTAAACCTGTTTCAATTTTTTGTTTGCATTGTAATACCAATGTAGGAACTTCGTTTCCTTGGCCCTATTAACGATAAGTACTAACTAGTAAGTACAGTCAGGGCAGTGTATAAGTATAATCTTACTTTTTTTGCATGGAATTTATTGCAGCGGAAATTGCAGTATACGATAAATTCTAGACTATAGAATGTTTCTATTAGTTTCAGCAGTAATCAGCACCCATTCACTCAGCACGAGTACCAGTACGCCAGTACCAGCATCAGCCGTTGGTGCATGTAATAAATTATATAGGTACTGGTACTTGTGATGTATCTGTAAGGAAAATGATACTAGCTTTGCATCTATTTGCATGGGGTATAATATTTGAGGGAGTGAAGAATCAAAATGACCCATTATCTTTAAATTTTGAGCAAGAATCAAAATTAACTATTTTCACACACACAATAAAATGGACAAGGGACAAACTGTTAACTATATAGTAGTTTTTGAAATGCTTAAATTTTCCTAGTTTTTCATGATTTCAAAAGTTTAATGAAATTCTAAATTGAGGTTTTTAAATGTAAGTTTTAAATTTTTGGTTTTGGAAAGTGTAAATTGTTCTAAATGCATGTTTTTAAAAAGTTGAAATTGCTCTAATTTTATGTTATCTAATCTAATATAATTTATTTTCATGTTTTTGGAAAGTGCAAACTGTTCTAATTTTATGTTTTTTAAAAGTGCAAAAAATTCTAATTTCATGTTTTTAAAAATTGTAAAAAATACTAATTTCATGTTTTTGAAAAGTGCAAAAAATCTAATTTCATGTTTTTGAAAAGTGTAAAAAATACTAATTTCATGTTTTTCGAAGGTGCAAACTGTTCTAATTTCATGTTTTTTAAAAGTGCAAAAAATCTAATTTCATGTTTTTGAAAAGTGTAAAAAATACTAATTTCATGTTTTTGGACGGTGCAAACTGTTCTAATTTCATGTTTTAAAAAAGTGCAAACACTAATTTTGAATTTTAGAAAAGTGCTAGCTTTAAGTTTAGAAAGTTGAAAATATTCCGATTTCACTTTTTTTCAATGTAGAATATAATAAATAGCAATCATAGCTACAATCTTTTTAAATTATGTGTACATAAAAGGTATTTTGATTTAAGCTGAAAATCGGATAAATAGGACATTTTGAACCTTCACTAGCGATATCTTATTCACAAGTAAAATGTAAGAGATTATGCAGTCAAGTATAGGACCCTCTAACCAGGGCTAGCAGCAACTATATAGGGCTATACTGCTATATAGGGCTATACAGATATCGCGTTCATGTTTATTGCGAATTAAAAAATAAAAGGGGTTCACCGTGTCAAATAAAACCAGACCAGTAACTAACTAGTACTTAAGTATGCAGAACCAGAAACCGGCTGGCTCACCATCAATACCCCTACAACCACAGCACAGTAGTAACCACATCAATTAATATCAATAATATATCAAGTGCTTACTACTAAACCACTACCCAACTACCAGCAAACAACACAGTACACACTCATTCATGGCCATGCCTCACTAGTCATTCATATACAGTATAAAATACTTAAATACAGAGTAGAAAAAAATTCTATCGGAGTAAAGTAGACTATTTTATTACGCCTAAATTGAAGCTAATTATATTCAAACTGAGCCACTGTTAAAATAATTAACTGAATATTGAATGACTGCGGAGTTAGTGTACGGTGTACGACTCAAAATAGTCAAAAATGTATTATTTTGTTGAATTTTCTAATTTATATACATTAACATGGTGTGAGCGTTGGCGACGAGTAATTGACTAAGAGATGTGTAACACTTTAATTCACACACGCAAAAGCACAATTTGCATATCTGTCTGTAGTCTGTCCTTACTACTATATTATTCGCTAACACGGATGTGCAATAATAATTGCTTAATGGTATCAATAAAATTCGCCCTGGGCTTTAAACTGTCAACAGTTTAATATTTTTAATTTTTTTATGTAAGAAATGTGTATTCCAATAATTAAATTTCTTGACGGTTACATCATTATTTAGGGCACATTTAAAAAACTAAATCAATAACTTTAAAACATAATTAAAAGGTTATTGCAAAACTCAGTATTAAGACACACAAAAAAAACCTTGTAAAAACAACCGTAGGAACTCGTTGAATATTATTGCTCTATATTTTTTTTAGCTGTTTTGTCTACCATAAAAATCAAAAATCTTAATGAATCGAAAGTGTTTCTTAACCAATAATTAATGTGTACTTTTAACTTAGTAGGGAGTAACCGTAGCTTTTTGATTTTACCAATTAATTACTATAGGAAATTTGTTAATACCGTTATAGCCAGTGCACGACTTCTCGAAAACATTTAGAATTTAGGGGCTGTAAGTACGAACTGTGTGGAAGTGTAATTATTATTAATGTTATTGCTATTGCAATAGTCAATATAGCGTTAAGAGTAAACTATAAACTATAGAGGCGAGACAATAGACAATAACAACTAACCTCAAAATAATATGTATACAGCATAATAATTACAATTACACAAAATATTGAATACACATATTAACCTTGGTGGTTAGACACCGACAACCTTGGCCATGAACTCTTCAAGTTTAATTAAGTTACTGTCATACATCATACTTAAAGTTAGCTGTCATTTTAATTACACAGATAGCGTCTTGATCTCAAAAGTATAAGCTATGAAGTTATATGTAAATTAATTATACGGATGTGGTACATGTTAAATATTTTACGAATTACGATAACTTCATACAAATTAATACAGTAATTTAAGTGAGTGTTATATACTAAAGACAATCAGAATTTATTCGAGGCGTAAAGTTTACTATTATTTTATATTGCATGCATAATATAGGTACTTTGTGAGGTATATTATTCGATCTTCAAGCCTTGTATAACATTAAACTTTAAGCAAGAAAGGGTGTAGTAAGATGAACAGGATTTTTGAAAAATGTAGATTTTTAAGAAATGTAGATTTTTAAATGTATTAAAATATAAAACAAGGCACACGGAATACGTGTTCAAAGTACTTCAAAGGATTAAGAAAATAGAAGAAATATATAATTCATTACATAATCAAATCGTTTATAATTTTTAAAAACTTACTTTTTTCACCATTTCATCGAGTGATGAATCCACCCAAAGAGAAACCCATTATGTGTTATGTATCACTACTGCGACTGCACTTTGAGTCGACATAATTAACAGTCTTAACACTGATTTTTTTAAATTAGACTATCAGACTATCAGTTATAAAAGGTGTGGGCTAATAATTTTTATAATTTACTAGATTGATTCGCAAGTTTAATGAAGTATTATATAATAAATCATTTTCACACTAAGTTCGTTGTGTGATTGATTGCAGGTACCTACCTAGGTTGACGGACCACGGACTGTGGTTCAGATATACCAATTTTTCATTTTCAAAGTACATGTTACTAACACAACCTTGTTATAGCTATGGCATGGGACATATTATTTAATAATGACGAACTTGACTTTCTTGAAAACAAAAAAAGTCCATTCTATTGAAAATAATACTTTTTCAAAATTCATTTATATCACTTTTACATTCTTAAAAAGAAGAAAATGAATACTTCCAACTTCTGGTTAGAAACGTTTGTTCATAAATGACTCGATTTAAATGCTCAGCCTCTGTTACTCGTAAATGCGATTAATGGCAATTGATAAATATTGACAAATGACACCAGAAACAAAAAAATTCCAATTACATTGTCACAGTAATAGGATCAAATTACATCCGATAAATCATTCTATCCTATTTCTTATTTCAAATTAAAACTATACAGCACTGTGCAAACAACTAAATACACTGAAAAGGAACTGAAAACTGATGACTTATGACTGAGTTTGGCTTTAGAGATCAAAGTAATAAACACGGATGACGGACAATGGAGAAACCCGTAAAATTAGAAAACCGAAAATCAGTCAGTCAGTTGTCAATTGTCAATCCAGTTTTCCAACGACAGTAGCAAACTAGGAAGCAAGTGCCACTGTTTAATTATGTATGTTGTGTTTGTTTTGAATTTAAATAGAATACGTACAGCAATTTAAAATTTACCGCCAACAAATAGCCCTTCTTCACTGCTAATTAAATTGCTACTTTACAGCACTATAAAACACGCATCACGCCGCTAAAACCCGCTCTTAAGCTTAAGCTATTAAGCCGGAATCACCGGCGCCGCCGGAAGACCAGAAAAACCCAAAAAGGCACTGAAAATGGAATACTGATACACTGTGTTATATACGCAATGCTACATATACTGGCAAAAATATTTTCAGATGTAGCTCCGTCCATAAATGACGTTAGAACTTACATTTTTCAAAATTTCGTTGCCCCACCCATCAGCATAAAACTCAAAGGCATGATTAATAATAATAATTTTCTATTTAAATGGTTTAGTAAAAAATATTACCCTACCCCGATCCACCAGTTTGACCATGACGTCATTTACGGACAACCTCTAGTAAAGGTTTAAAATTGCTAAAAAGTTGAATGCTGAAAAGAAATATTCTCAACCTGCAAATTGTGGCAAGTGAAAAAGTGTCTCCTTGAGCATAATGCAATTCGATCTTGAATCTGAATGGAATATACTGACTACCATAAGCCAGTCGTCAGTCCCAGTCAGTCCACGTCTTAAGCCCGGATCCACTTGAAAACTATAATTATTTTTTTTTTTTATCCCAACCCTTTTTTCCCAGATGCAGATGTATAGCCATTAAGTACAGATGTGAGATGTACTCTCAGATTTCCTATATAGGTGTAGATGCTTCTTCATTCAATCATCATTCAACATACATAATAAAATTAAGGCAGAAGACACAAACCCACGGCAACACCACAAGCCACAAGCGAATTTTAAAGCTTCTGCTAATGCTATGCTGCTGATTCGAATTCGATCTCAGGTAAGAAAACTGTGTAAAAGCTTTCCACTTTACTTCTTGCAATAAAATGCAGTAGAGAACTCGACTGTATGTTCAGTGTAATTGTATTGTAGTAGGCCACGGGCCATCCCCATATTTTAGCATACATTACATTTATAAGAGAGCATTCTTCGGCTCGGCATTCAGTCAGTTTTGTGAGTATTTAGTTCATAATAATAATGGCATTATAAGTATATAGGGTTGCCAGACGTCCTGATTTAGGGGGGACTGTCCTGATTTGGGCTTCTATGTCCTGCGTCCTGCCTAGATCTTAATCAGGACGCAAATTGTCCTGATTTGGACATAATCGTATTTGTGTGCTAAAATAATGCGATTTTGTCTAATTGGTGCACAAAATCAAAACTCCAGTCATTGTTGCGCACTCTATTTTCACATATAGAAGTTGCATATGCTCATACAGTGAAAGTACTTTCATTTGCAAAAATGAGCTTTGCGCGGTAATCGTGGCCTTCGAACTTTGTGTAAAGTAGTAACATGGTGCACGTAATGAGTTTGGGTCCATAAAATATTTTTTCGAAAACAGGAAAAAGGCTTCAAAATGGATTTTAATTCTAATTTTTTTTTTTAAAACGTCTCAGGCATAATTTTTTAAAATTTTGTATAAAAAAACATTTTAAAATATTCTAAATTCAAAACCAAATTTTGAATTTTTTTTTAATTTCAAAAAAAGTGTAGTTGTTTTTGAATTCAGAATATTATAAAATGGTTTTTCATACAAAGTATAGTAATTGGCTTTAAAAATATTTTACATGTTGATAATTAGAACTAACAAGGGAAGGCCGCCGCATGTACTCTTTGGATTTAAAAAAAATACCCATACTAGATTTGACTGCACTTGGTTACTACAGATCTAAATTAACTCGACTGCATTTTGCGCCATTTGCTCACAATCACGCGCCAAAGTTCAAAAAAATCAATTTTTTGCAACTTTGCAACCCTGTTGCTCCTAAAATTTTGGTCGGATTTTTAAAAAAATTGTAGTTTTGTGATCGCTGTAACATTATCTAAAAATTTATTGAAAATTTGAAAAATTTTGGTATTTTGTATAAAATTGGGGTATTTTGAGTGCCTTTAAAAAAACTGGTTTTCAAAAAAATTTCAGAAAAAAATATAAACTTTCGAAATTATAAAAGTTTTAAATTTTGTTTTAGGACAATGTCCTAAAGAGCACAAAACTTCAAATTTTTTGAAAATAAGACAAATATTGTAGAAGTTACAGGGTTGCAAAGTTGTAAAAAAACGATTTTTTTGAACTTTGGCGCGTGATTGTGAGCGAACGGTGCAAACTGCAGTCGAGTTACTATAGATCTGTAGTAACTAAGTGCGGCCAGATTTAGTATGGGTATTTTTTTTAAAATCGAGAGAGAACATGCGGCGGCATTTCCTTGCAAGCTTTTACTATAGTTTCTATGCTAAAATACAGTATCATGATTATCATGATTATGCATGACGTAATATAAAGGGGGGGGGGGGCGTCAGAGTGCTTTATGGAAAAATGTCCTGATTTGAGATCTTGGAAATCTGGCATCCCTATAAGTATACTAAAGTAAAGTAGTCATATAGTAGTGTGAGTCTTGTCAGGAAATGTTCCCCTTGCAAAAATTACACAACCAAGAGGAAAACATCCCCATACCATAAAATCCCCCCCATCATCATCATCATCATATCTTATGGTTAAGGCTAAAAGCTTGAACCAACAGACAGAAAAGTGTATCTACCTACCTACTAAATTCTAAATACTACCTACTAATTACATTCAGTTGCCCTCCTCAACCTTAAAACCTAAAAGCCAATAGAATAATCACTCCCTCACACATTTCATCAAATTTTAAAAATACACACACATAATATTTATTGTATACGTTATTATTCTCTCGTTTCCTTCCCCATAAATTTTACAGCCCCTCGTCCTGGTCCTGATAATCTGGTCATCTTTTTTCTATTCTCAAGTTTTAATGTTAATTTAGTTTTAAATTTATTCCATTTAGTCTCCCTCATGAAAAACTAATTAGGGATTTTAAATTTTTATTGTATAGCGAAAAATTTATAATGTTGAGTGAATAGTGTAGTGACCTAGCCAAAAGCCAGTGACAAAAAGACCACAGCAGAAGAGAGAAAGACGAAAGTAAAGTGGAATAACCTTTAGCTCATCTTTTCCTTTTTTTGTTGGGTGTTTGCCAAGCCATATTGACATGCAATATATTCGCACACTGGTTCCACTATACTTGGTTATTGGTGATTAGTTATTTAATTTTAATCCTAATTATTTATTTATTGATTGTACATTTTCCTGTTTTCATTTTGAGCAAAAGTATTATACGAACTAAAGGTATACTTTTGTATTACTTGTTGAATTATAGGTTGTGAAATGCTAAATTACTAGTGATTGGTGATTCGAAATTTCAATCTATCTAGAGTCAAAAATTGTTTTTCATCTGATTTTGCTGGAGTTCAAGAATGCAGAACCAGCAGACAGGAGTTACCTCAAATTAGAGGTGGTTCTTGGTCTTGTCTTTATTGGGTGTAATTAGTTAAATTCTATTTCCTGCCTGTGGCCAGTGCTCAACCATTTCAAAAATTGTTTGGAAATTTATTGTCAGTATTTGTAATTTTAAGTTTGTGCCAGTTGCCAGTTTTGGCAGTACCATAGTTGCCAGTTCCCCTAGTTGAATTGTTGATTAAGCTGAAAAATATGAATCTATAATGTGTATATTATAGAGTTAATAGTTTAGTTAATTAGGTAAGCATAGTTGTTAGCTCATAGTTGTTGTTGTATAATTAATTCCTTCCTAAAGGTAACACTCGCCATTTGGATTCGTCATTCATCATTAGTTAGTTATAGATATGCTACAAATAGTTGATAGTGTATTCGTGGCAGTGTTGTTAGTCCATTTTGCCTAATTGCCAGTTTTTATTTAATTATATTGTTATAATTTTAAGTCAACCAGTGTTATATATCTTTCCTACAGTTTACTTTCTGATTGACTGACTGTCTGTAAAATTTAATTAGGATTTAGTCATTACCGTGATTAAATTAAAAATTTGTGAATTGTTATAGTTCCTTTTCATTTGTAAGTCTTCAAACCTTGTCCTATAATTAAGTATAGTGCTGAAATTGTTACATGCTTTAAGCTACAATTTTTTCTATTCAATTTGTTGTCAATTTGTTATTTTACTTTAATCATTCAAAAATTTTGTACTATAGTATAGTACGTGCCACAGCTGAAAATAAGTTATCTAAAACAATATAGGAAAATTTCACAGTTTAAGCTAAACTATATTGATTTTGCAACCAGTGCCCACAAAGTCACAGGATTCTATTACTGTATAGTTTACTGTATTTTAAGAAGATAAAGGTTTTGATCTGCCTAAAACTATAGATCTGTATGTACATCCAATAGGAGAGACAAAAGTTATTTAAATTCGAAATCAAAACAGTTTCAAGATTGCTATTAAAAAGTGCCCTAATAATAAAAATTTTAACCAAGATGAAATAATCAAAATTCTAAGCTGCCTTAACTATATATATATGGGTAGAAGAACTACTGTATAATTTTAAGTTTAAGGGAAAAGACCAAAGTGCCATTAGCCATTAGTAATTGCTATATTATTTTGTATGTACATTTAATTAACTAATCAAGAGTTAGTTTCGTAATTTACGGTTCAACTATATTATATACTTTTGTCCTTGGGTCAAATTATAGTTTTCAGTTCAAAATTGAATATTCCACTAATGATAATAATTATTATGTTCCTATACTTTCTACTTTTTAAAAATAACTGAATTTAGAGGTAGTATATAAGTTATTAGATTTAAGTAATTTATAATACGTCTACTACGAACTTTCCAACTCCCGCTTTTTGTTAATTCAAAATTTGAAGCAAAAAACACTGTAGAAGTCAAAAGAAAACGGTGACGGTGGTGACTCAAAAATAGAAAATCCAAACCGACCGTTCTTAAAACCCTTATAAGAAAATTAATATTCAAATTTCACCTGAATTAAATTGCATACACAGCAGCTACAAGATTACAAGTTAAATCCCTGCTCCAAAATCATCAAAAATTTCGTTGAAAAATCAATTGCCTATACATTGGAATTTACATCCCGTTGCCGTGCCCACTTGGAACCTATAGAATACTGAACTCCAGCTGGTATCGTCGAAGCTCAAAATTATAAAAAAAGTCATTAAAATAATTTAGCAGATTATACAAAGTATATTATAAAAAAAAATTGTAAAATGGATTCGTCAACTTATGAAAACCTGAGAAATCTGACACTGCTTTTCTTCATTGAGAAACTGGTGGAGAAACCGACGCGGTCTCTTCATGATCTGAGCTGTCAATTCGGCTCAAAAGGATTTTCTAGAGAAATGCGTCAAATTGCAGGGGGCTCCCAGTCCGGTCTCAAGAAATTCCTTGCTTCTTACCCCTCCATCTTCACCCTGGACAGTGACAATGTGACCTACACCACCACGGCCCCTCAGTGCAAGGACTCCCGCTCCTCAAATCTTGACTATAACACTCAAGCCGTGGAATACTTCCGTTCTCGTCTTATACAGTAATACTATTTCTCATTAAATTAATTACAATTAACTATTTACTGCCGTTTTTACCAATTCTTATTTGATTAGTCGTATAACACCATTCGTATTAATGTGAAATCAAGGATTGCTGCAAAAACTACATATTTTTATCTTCAGTCAAAACTAGTTAAGTATATTTCATGATAATTACTAAACATTTTCGTAGCCTATTTGAGAATTTGAGTACACTGTCTCAAAATTGTCAATTTTTGTATATTTCAAGTTTTTAAATAAAATATAAATGTTTCGTTTATAATTTTTACAGTTTTTTCTTAAAACAACTATATAAAAATTCTACACTTTTTTTAAAATTATATTTGTTTAAACTAGATAGGTAGGTGATAAAAATACGGTTCTGGAAACTAGCAAAATGTTCTAAATTCTATTATTACAAATATGAAAAATTTAAATAACTGTTTTGAAAAACTGTCAAAAATTCTAAAAACTATATTAAAAAGGAGGGAAATTAGAATAGGTCTTTTGAAAAAGTGTGAAAAAGCTTGTTATCTGCTTTGAAAAAGTCCAAAAAAGAATTACAACTGCTTTGAAAAACTGTGAAAAATTGTTACAACTGCTTTGAAAATGTGCGAAAAATTGTTTTAACTGCTTTGAAAAAGTGTGAAAAATTGCATTTTATTATTGGTTTGAAAAGGAGGGAAAAATAAGAATATGACAGCTTTGAAAAAGTAAAATAACTGCTTGAAAAATTACAAATTAGGTACAAGTACAATGCACAAGCCAAAATGATTTAGAATGCTCGAATTTTAAAATACTTTATTCCACCTTCTAAAGAATAGATGAGACGTTAAAATTATTACATATTACGTTCTTAAAAACAAAAAATAATGTTTATACGTTGTAGCTTAATGAAACTACAGAAATGTTTTAACTGCTATATAGTTAAAATGGCTCTCGATTCTTGAAGCAATTTGTTATAAGAAATGGGAAATTTTCCAGCTGTATGACTAGTTGTAATATATTTAAAATATTTAAAATAATATGTGAATCTTTGATATTACAAAATATTCCAAAATCAATTTCTAAAATATTTTTTGTATTTGAATGCAGGTACGGCATCGGAGTTCAAGTCCCAATAAAATCCTTGCTCGGTCACCGTTCCCAAGCCTCCCCGCAAGTTCGTCATATCTCAGGTCAGCACATCAAAGAATTCACGAGCTTCCTCGCAAGTAATCCCGTCGTTTTCAAGATCATCGACGATGAGTCAGTCCTCCTCGTCGAATTCGAGAATCAACATCAGCCTGGGATGCCGCCCTTAGAATATGATGAAAGTGTGGGTGGGATTAATATGAAAGTGGATCGAAGTATAATCTGTAAATACATTACATTCTTTGGGGATATTCTCGGGAAACATGGTCCGCTCCTCGTAGATCAGCTCCTCGTCGGCATCGGGAACCAATTCCCAGAGTGTAGTGAATTATTTAAATCCGTCCAAGACCTCAATGTCTTTCTCAAATTTCATCCACAGTGCTTCTCAGTTCATTCTAATCTCGTCACCCTCACGGATAGCTATCATATTGCTCTGGAACATTTACAGCGGCAGAGCGCGGAGGCAATTAATAATAATAATAATATGAATAATAATTTAAATAATAATAACAATATTAATGTTAATATTAATTCGAGCACTGGGACCAGCTCCGGTTCCGGCTCCGGAACCGGTGTAGTGGATGACCTGAACAGTGAACAAGTAGTTCCGTCCTCTCCATTTTCCGATAAATCCCCACCAGTCGAGAAAATAGAGAAAACTATACCGCCGTTGATGGCATCAAAATTCCCGAGTCAAAAGTCGGACTCGTCACCAACCCCCCAACCTTTAATACCTTCACTCATGCGCTCAAATTCCAATATTGGACCTGGCAGCTTAAGAAAGACAATTACGAATACAGGTGAGTGGGCAATGTATTATTGCTGTTAGTCACAATGCTTAAATAATATGTCGTAAAATATTCTTTAAGTGTATCATGAGTGAAGAATCAACATAAATCATTTCCATTATTATTCATTTTTGTTCCGCTGGAATCAAAATAAGCTAATTCCGCAGAAAAAAGATACAAATCGCAAATGTTAACTACGAGTTATTACAAAGTGTGAAATATTGTCTAATTTATTGTTTCAAAAAGCTCAATTGTTATAATTTCATGTTTTTGAAAAGCTCAATTTTTCTAATTTCATGTTTTTGAAAGGTGTAAAGTTTTCCAATTTCATGTTTTTGATAGTGTAAAAATGTTTATAATTTCATGTTTTTGAAAGTGTAAAAATGTTTCCAATTTCTTGTTTTTGAAAGGTGTAAAATTTTCCAATTTGATGTTTTTGAAAGGTGGGAAGTTTTCTAATTACGTTTTTGAAAGTATAAAAATGTTTTAATTCCATTTTTCTGAAAAGTATGAATTTTAAGTAACTTCATGCTTTTGGAAAATGTATTTTTTTGTATCACTTGGTCTTCAAAATTTGCTTATTTTTCTAAACTACACGATTTTTCTTATAACTAATAACTAATACACTAAAATAAAGCTGAAAATAAAAATGCATAATTTTGAATCGCCACTAACAAAGTATGCCTCTAACACTCTTAAATTAGTATTATTTTAACAAGACTAATCGTATTTGCTAGTTTGAACATAGCAGTAGCTACAAAACTAATTTACTGGATTGATTTAATATGCATCCACTAACTGAAAAACTAATCAATTTTAAAATTTTAACACCCAGGTAACTCTGAGATTACAAATACAACGTCAACTAACAATGCATCTAACAAGTCTGAAAATTCCAATTCTCCAGAAAAGAAATCTGATGAAAAAGAAACTGGAAGGTCCGTTGGAACTGGAACCGGACCTGGTAGTGGGAAGTCTCCATTAGTGAAACGAGAGTCCTCGTCCCTGAGTCAAAGGCTAAATTCCATCGTCATGAAAACCTTGACGGAAAATGTATCCCGAGATTACAATTTAAAATCCAAGGATCAAGTCAATACAAATAATGAGAACGTTCTGGATCTCATGAGCTTGTGTAATAGTCAGCCGACGGAGGGGAATTTAGAGACTCTCAAAAATTTCATTGTGAATAAGACGAGTGTCGTTGCGAATGTGCGGAAATGTAAAACAATCGTAGATGAAATGATTAATGTGGGTCAGCCCATTAGTGTGGACTGTGAAGGGGTTAATTTGGGACAGAATGGGAGTGTGACGCTTCTGCAATTGTGTAATCAACGCGGAAGTGTTTTCATTTTTGATCTAATGAGTGAGCCCAGGATGGCCACTGTTGTCCAGGAATTACTATCCTCTGAAAGTGTAGTCAAGGTAATAAATTAATAAAATTGTCTACTTAAAATACTCGCTTAGTAAAATGTAGTACATGTATAGCTATTTTAACCAATTTTCCTGTTACTCCGACGCCGAAACCACAACCGATGTCGGTCAACAGGAATTTCGGTTTAGGATTTACCGAGTTATAATCATGTAGGACTGACAACTAGTGAGTTTACCGATGCATGGGTGGGCACACGCGTTGATTCAGTTGAGTTGGAAATTTACCACAAAATCTGTAAACCATACTGATAACATGTTAAAGTTTGTTTTTGGCATACATCACTGTTGCTTGTGTCTTACCAATTTCCCCACTCGAAAATTCTAATATTTACCAATAAACCTGTAATAATTGTCTTCTATATCGGTTACCTGTCTATATGAAAATGATTTGCTAATTACGTTGTTGTTTTTTATTTTCCTCGATTTGTACACAGATAATGCACGACTGCAGGAATGACAGCGTGAACATGCATAATCAGTTTGGAATCAGTTTGCAGAATGTGTTTGATACACAGGCAGCTCACGTCGTCGTCGAGATGAATGAGGGGAATGGGAAGACGGAGTCAAAGGTCAAGAATACTAGTTTAAATGGATTGTGTCAAGTCTATGCTGTTCCATACAATCCGCTCAAAGACAAAGTCAAGGTAGGTAGATACCATATGTATATCGGCGGTCGGTCTCGGTCTCTCGGTATAGAAGTAAACCCATTTCTTTCTTCTAAAAGTTCTAAAAGGGAAGATGTAGTTTTACTTTTAGGCATTATTTTGGAAAGATATGCGGATTTGCTTCTGCACCGACACGATGGAGAATAGACAATAATAGACATCTTTCAACATTTATGTATAATGAATAACGATGCTCTTTCAAATATGTTACAAAATTAAAATGCACAGTACTTTAGTAACTAAAACGGAATTTAATTTCTAATTTGTTTTAGAGTGTCTACCGCCACGATCAAAAATACTGGTCTCGACGTCCTCTCACGAAACAGATGATTGCCTATGCAGCCTGTGACGTCCTCATCCTCCCCTCCCTCCATACGAAACTCACAGCTAAGCTCAAAGATGATCAGCAGAACAAAGACCTTTTCATTGACCTGTGCAATGAGAACATTATGTGTCACATTAGTTCTGAAGAAATTAAATCCCGACGACGAATGAGAAAAAATAATGCGGACCTCATGGAACTACGGGCGAAACTCGATTCTGCAACTCCTGCTAACCTAGTTTTGTCAAACAGAGAAATGAGGCTACTCAAGTAATTGAATCTGTGTTAATTAGATTTTGGAAAAAAATATTTTTTACGTTATTTACCACTAGTTAGCTATAATCATTTTTCACGGCTAATGCCACTTTCAAGCCAAACCGTGTAAATTATATCTTCTGTGAAGAACCAAAAAGGCCCATATCCATTTTTAGCTAAAAACCAAAGCAGCTATCTACAAAAATATTGAAATATGTCTTAAAAACATTTAAATAGAACATTTAAAAAATTTTAAAAACACGTAAATAGAACAGTTTGTACTTTTCAAAAACATGGAACAAAAAAATTTAAACATTTTACGCATTTTGTTTGTATGACATAGCTCATTTTGATTGTAGCTTAAATTTGATATGGATCATTTTGCTTCTTCACAGACGATAAATAGGTATCTACAATAATAAATAACGATGCTAATTTTATTGACATTCTAATTACGTTTTGGCAGACATTTGGAACTGACTGGAGCAGACAAGGAAAAACTCTCCTCCTCCATTAAGGTGGCACGTAAATTAGAAAAATTATCCTCACGCTATGAGTCCTCATCCGAGTCAAATGATAACGAATCAAATCCTCCAAGTCTGGACAATACTCTCAACATGAGTTTATCTCTCGCCGATGAAATGGACTCTGCTGGAGTGGTCCCCTTCCGCCATGGTCCTAGCTATGAATATGATCACGGTCACGGTCACGGCCACAGTCATGGTCATGGTCACGGTCATGGTCATGGTCACACAAGTAGTTATAATAGTAGTAATTCGAGACAAATGGACTTGGACACTTTGGATGCGATCGTCACATCCCTTCTCACTTCAGAGGCTTCCACACAAACCGTCATCACTATGGAATTATTGGATAAACTCAATCTAAACCTTCCAACTGTCGAATAAAAAGCTGCGGACAGAATGATACACTTTTTTATTAAAACTCTAACTTGAATATAAAAGAAAACAAGTAATTAAATCAAGATAGACGGGTTTTGAAATTATTCCGAGAAAAAAATACTACAGACTACAACAGAAAACAGAACTGCAGATATATAATAATTAAATATATAATTTAAAAATTGTACTCAAAATTTGCTAGTTTATATCTAGGCAGAAGTATATATACACTGCAAACTGCAATAATAATTACATATAAATATTTCTAAAAGTATAAAAGAAAAAACAAACAGAAATATTAGAAATCGAATTGTTACATACAAACGGGAAAAGAGAAAAAACTGAGAAAAGAAACCAAAGCCGAATTAAATTGAAATTACAATTTTACTCAATTTTTACTCATATCGCAAAAATATAGGAAAAGCAAAAGAATCAAGATGAAGCAAACACGTGCTAAAAAGAAAAGGAAAAAAGCTGAAACTGAATTAAAAGTAATTATAATTGATATTGATATAATGCTATACATTGATTGTCGTTAAGCCATAAATAATTATGTATACAAGAAAAATTATCATCAAGAAATATCTCAATTTAACGAAAGTGATTAATATATTAATTCTGTAATAATTATTAAACAATTAAATGAAACTACATAATATACCTACTACTAAAATAATGACTTTAACAGAAAATTGAAATGGTATATAATTAAATTTAAATAAGTAACTCCATATTTACTAACAATTTATCGTTAAAAGAAATGAAAAAAAAACTACTACATATAACTACCTATACAAAAACATACAGAAATTACTAAATTCGTGACATAAATTACGCGTTTTTAATTTTCTTGAACTGTTGTTTTCATTTTTACACAGTAATTTCAAGTAAACTATATTTATTATGAAAAGGTACCTTTATACTCTAATTTCAGTTGTAATTTAAGCTCAATGATATACAGACCTGATTTTAAAACTTACCTCCTCCACGAAATTCTGAATTCCTTAATTCCACCACCCCTAAGAGGAATATTTGATTTTGGACGGTTCAGAATTTTCAGGATTTTGCTAATAAAGGACAAGGACGAAGCGCAATACATACAAGTACATATTTACACAATAACGAAGAATTTTCAAAAAATAAGTAAAAATATATACATAAAAAACTATAATATCGTCTGTGAAGAACCAGAATAACCCATATCCAATTTAAACTAGAATCAAAATGAGCTATATGTCATTAAATCAAAACAAGAAACATGCGTAAAATGTTAATTAAGAGTTTTTGAAAAGTGTAAAATCTTCTATTTACAGTTTTGTAAAAAATATAAAATGTTCTATGTACAGGTTTTTGAAAAGTATCAAATGTTCAAATTAAATGTTTTGAAAAACCGTAAAATGTTCTTTTTACATGTTTTTAAAAAAGAGTAAAATGTTCTATTTACATGTTTTTGAAAAGTTAAAATGTTCTATTTACATAATTTTCAAAAGTGCAAAATATTCTATGTAGGAGCTTTCAAGACATATTTCAATATTTATGTAGATAGTGGATATTTGTTTTAGCTACAAATGAATATGGGTCATTTTGGTTCTTCACAGACGATATTTAACATATTAATTATTAATTACTAATTACAATAAATTATGTTACGAAGCACGGTCGGTATGGTATAGGATTTTGAAACGCTTTCCTTTTATGTGTGTTAATTGTTTGTTATATCGTCACTATTGTTTTTTGTTATTAAGTATTTGTGCTATGATATTATTCCTATAACTGTAAACTACTACATGCTAATTCACATTTATTTTACAAATGTTTGTTTTTTTTGCTTTATGTTTTTGTAATGTATAGTCCAGCTTTGTAGTCGTTATGCTTTTATGAACCAATTTATTACATTATTATTATTACGATTTAAGTAGTGTCAAATGTTAAATAATATTTTAGGGCAGCATATAGCAAACAGTATGATTTATGTATAACCATAAGTATATACGGATTTAATTGTATTGTAAATATTTGTTGTACTTCTATTTACATTTAAAATAATGTAATAATTTATTTTAATTTCGAATAATTCAAATGTGATTTTTAAACGCAGCTAACAATTTAATAAAAAGTTGTGCTAGATTAATAATGAATACTATAAGTAGATTGTAGGTAGGTAGCTTATCAATTTTTTATAATTGAAAGCACATTTACTGCTATATGTAACTACCTAATTAATTAATTACATAATCGGTATGAATACTAAAAGTATGTAAGGAATCATAATAGTTTGTATTATTGCGTTTGGTTTAGTTTTACATTAGGCATGTATAGTAAGCCTTGTGCTATATTGTAATATACCAAAATTAATCCATCCTCTGTATACCTGCATTAATATTTGCAGTTAAAGTAGAATGTAGAAGAATTAATTTACTGGTGTGTCTTGCAATGACAGTGTGCCTCAAGCTTTAGTATACCTTATTAGTTTAATTAATTAACAATCTAATAAACCTAATAATAATAATGTAAATAATTACCATATAAATAATATGAAATTCAATAATTATTGTTACTGTTGTAATGTTTAAATGTTTTGACTTTAAAAATTTGAAAAAACGGGTCCACGTCGTTTGTTTGGTTCTGTCTGCAGATAAGGTAACAAGTGTGTCTTCTCGTCAATTTTCTTATCGTCAGTACAGTGTTATAAATACTCGAAACGAAAATACATTGGCGACGCTGAAATTGAAATTGACACTTTACACATATATATTACGTCTTTATGCATAGGAAGAATCGATCGTTAAAATTAAAAGTTTGTTCACACACACACACAGAAAAGAAAGTTAAAAAAAATTACATAATTATATAATTTAAAGTTAGTGAAGCAAGTTAAAAGGCAGCGATGTGTAATGTTGAGGCTGCTATTATTAACTCGATGAAACCAGAAACAAAAACAACGCTGCTACTATCTGCTATATCTGTAATAGATACCTATATGAGAAATGATAATATGTATACATAATAATTATATGAGTAATACTGTGTATGGTGATTATGTATGATATCAAAATAATCAAGAATAATTGAACGCAAAGCCTTTCCTGTTAGTGCCGATTAATAAATGCAGTTGATTCATTGATAACACACAATAATATATAAGTGCATGCATTTAATTATTATTCTCGAAAGCTTTACTACATATTTGCATTATTATTAATATATACATATATTACATTTATTAGATTGGAGTATTGGAGAATATAGCCTCGGTTCTCACAGTCAATTAGTACCTGCAGGGCAGTCAGGTTAAATATATATCGCCTGCGAAGAATCAAATTGACCCATTTCCATTTTTAACTAAATACGAAATGTACTATTTACAAAAAATATATGAATATCGTGTAATCCTTAAGGTATGTAAATATAAAACATCGTGGACATTTCAAAAACGTGTAAGTAATTAGAACATTTTACACTATTCAAAAACATAAAATTAGAACATTTTACACTTATCAAAAACGTGTAATTAGAACATTTTACACTTTTCCAAAACGTGTAATAAGAACATTTTACACTTTTCAAAAACGTGAAAATAGAGCATTTTACACTTTTCAAAAACTCCTTATTAACATTTTACGCATGTTTCTCATTTTGTTTTTATGACATAGCTCTTGTAGCCTAAATTGGATATGGATCATTTTGGTTCTTCACACACGATAGAGCTATCCAATGAAGAAGCAAACTTGGCAATCTTTAATTTACACTTTAAGCAAAAATGTCCAATCTCCATCTTTTAATACGTTTAATTGTGCATAATTTGATTTCCCCGGCAAAATAAGCAATTAGGGGTCTTGCAAGTAATACGTAACGCAAAAAGGTCAAATTTTGACCCACCAACTACCCCAAAGCGTTACGTAAAGACATGTTAAAGCATAGGAAAACATGGCCGACCGTGACCCACCGACCACCCCTGACTGCGTTACGTATTACTTGCAAGACCCCTTATGTATTTCTTATTGCTTGTTGTGCTAAAAACCCAAATTATACAATATTTATGTCAAAAAATGGAGATGGACAATTTTACCATTTATTGGAGTGGGAATTGGAGATCGGCAATTTTTGCTCCTTCAGTAGCGATACAGGTTATTACTAAAATGCAATGAATAGTCCTGTTTACACTGTTTATGCGTACCTACATGAATTTGCAAAAGATATAAACGTAAAATTTAGTATGATGTTATTATATAGGTAAATTTAAAATTATAAAAACTATGCAACATAAATTAAAATATTACTGACTTAATAAATAAACGAAGACAATTCTGTACCAAATATTAATCAGCTGTTGTAGTTTATTCTCGGCTTTGATTGTAATTTAAATTTCACTTAAAATTAGTAATAATAAAAATCATAGCATAATATTATGTCATGATTTCACAATTATTTTGATTAATAATGTTATTTACTACGATACGAATGTAAAACCAAGGTTTGTTTATAAAACAATATGAGACAATGAGACTTTAGTTTATATCCTCTGTGAAGAATTAAAATGGCCCAAATCCACTTTTAAGTAAAAACAGAATGTAGGTGCATCTACAAAACAAAATAAAATGTCATATGATCCTAAAATCTTGGAAATAGAATATTTTGCACTTTTTTAAAACACTGAAAAAGTAACATTTTGCACGTTTTTAAAACATTGAAAAATTAAAATTTTGCATTTTTTTAAAACATTGAAAAAGTAACATTTTGAACTCTTTTAAAACATTTAAAAACTAACATTTTGCACTTCCAAAAAAATAATCAACTAAAACAGTTTCCATTTTTCAAAACCTCGTAAATAACATCTCTTGTATTAATCTCATTTATAGTGCTTTTTGACATAGATACTTTTCATTGTAGCTTAAATTGAAAATGGGTCATTTTGATTCTTCCCTCATCACGATATGAGGATTTTTTTCAGCTTAAGAGTTATTATTATCTATTTTATTTTTTAAAGCTGTCCCGGAGCCGGGAATGAAATCTTCCTGACCCTGGCCATGATCATGGCCATGACTAGATTTATAATGAAGTTTCAAATTATAACTCCTAGAAAAACCTCTCCCACACAGTTCACACAGATGCGGCTTGTCCACTTCATGACTTTGATTATGTTTCTTTAAATCTCCTTTCCGTGTAAAACTTTTCTCGCAGATGAGGCAAAGGAATTGCTTGATCCCAGAGTGTATAATTAAATGCTCCTTTAAATTCCCTTGCAATGTAAATGACTTCCAGCAAATCTCGCATTTCCATGGCTTCAGCTCACTGTGTGCTCCACTTGCACAATGGCGAACCCAACTCTGCTTTTCCGAGAAAATTTTGGAGCAAATGTCACATTTGAACGGGGACTGTCCACTGTGAACCAGGGAATGTCGCTTTAATTCACTTTTCTTCCGAAATGTTTTAGGGCAAGCGCCACATTTTAAACGGGAGCTTAAATTTGCATCATTAGTTAAATGACTACTGGAAGAAATCTCAATATTATTATTATTTTGATGGATTTGATGAACTCCAGTTTTTAAGTGGATTAAAGCATGTTTATTTAATTGACCCTTTAATTTGAAACTTTTGGAGCAGAGTTCACAGGGGAATGGCTTGTCCGACGAATGACTCACTAAATGCTGGTCAAGAGCACTTTTAACACTAAATATTTTTGTACATACAGTACAGTGAAATAATTCGGAATTCGAATTTACTGATGATGCCTTATTGGTGGATTTTGAATTTTTATAATCGCCACTTTTTGTATATTGAATCGATTTTTTAAATCTATGAGTTTTAGTAGGATGTTCTGGATCTTTTTGAGATTTATTATTTTGAGAGCTTTGAGATTTTGAATTTGACTTTTTTAAATGTTTTAAGGCGTGGAATTTGAGTAAGGAATTTTGACTAAAGGCTTTTTCGCAAATATGACATTTGTATTTTAATAGACGGGATATTTGGGCTCGATGCTTTTTGTTCCCATTCCCGGTACCGGTGATGTATTCTAATTCCGTGTCTGTGTCGCTTCCGGTTCCGCTTTGCTCAGGCTCAGATGTTGTTGTGGTCGCTACCATTGTCGTAGAATGATGACTAAGTTTGTGCAATTGGAAATATTTATTTTCCGTAAAGGATTTGGAGCAAAGGGAGCATTTATACGGCTTTTTGTCTACACTGTGGGTCCTTTGGTGATCTTGAAGATGATGCTTGAGCGAGAAGGACTTGTTGCAGATGGAACAATTAAAAGGTTTTAATTTCGTATGAGTTAACATGTGATCCTTGTATTTACTTTGATAGTGGAAACTTTTAGGACAGTGGTCACAATTAAATCGAGGATAATAATTAATATTGTTGGAATTGATTTGATTTTTTTGATGGTCATGGAGAGTAGAAATAGAACTGTTGCCGTGGATATTGCGATTATTATTATCGTTGTATATTTTACATTCGCTTAGATTCATGATGATAGGATGATTTGGATTAGTGTCGATGATAGGAATCATTTCTGTTTCTGTAAAAGGAGCCACCTCAATATCTGTCCAGTCTGGGGCTAGGATCTCATTCAGGTCAGAGATGTCCATGGTGGACGACGTGTCTAGGTCAAAGGTCGCCATCGACATGGAAGTCATCGGTAGGGTTATCGTTTTATCAAAGGATAGAGACATGCTGAAATATGTGGGGTTTTAGTCGAACTTCACCTGTGAAAATAGAAAGCATTTTTTTTTAATTTAGTTTAAGTACCCAAAAATGCAAATGTTTAATATTTTGTGTAAAAGATGAGCAATGCAAGTTTAAGTAAGATACAATAATAATGCACTAAAATTTGATAACTTTTGCAATATTTGTGTAATGCTTTCTCTCTTAATTCCATTTTTTGTCTTACCTCTGGAAAGATTTAAGAAGAAAACCAACGAATATTACTGCTGACTGCACAACAGTTTCTGGAATCTATTTAAATTTTCTTAGATATCATTACAAATATCATGGAACATCATTTTGGAGTGAATTTGGCGCAGTGATGACTGACTGGCAGCTGATTATTAATTTTATGAGTAAAATACTAGAGAGATCCTTTTTAGATTAAGTACTGCTGTCTTTCTTCCACCTTGAAAATACACAAGGAAAAAATATTATTGATTAAATGCAAGTAATTTCTTTTAGTACATCTAAAAATAGGAAGTACAGCTACGTTTTAGTATACCTGCATGAATTTTACTTACGAATTAAAGCAAAGTTATTTTTCATCAGTTTTTACAACTTAATGTGCAATGGAATTAATAATAGAATAAGTTGGTTTATGCACTGACGGCGAGTTTTACTGTTGGATAAATTAAATCGCTACTGATGATAGTTACAAAATAAAATTTATTAATATAGCCGCATTACGCGCAAACCATTATGATTATTACTGATTACTTACAAAATTAATTAAAAGTACATATCTGCTTTACTTTTACTTACGTAAGTACACTGCACCCTGCAATTTTCTGTACTGCATCTACTCAACCCTTGAGATTTGATTTGGCAATTTCGTAAATCTTCTATTACGTTCATACGTTTATCACTGCCGACTGCATCCCCAGCAAAATGCATATAGCCAACACGAAAACGAAAACCTACACAAACCAGGACCAGAACCAGAACGAATAAAATCCAGAGCCAGAACTAGTGTCAGTTTGTCAACGTCAACTGGTCTCCTTCCTTGCACCGACTCGGGCAACTCCGTACTTTCGTTTTCGGTTTTCAATCCGATTCGGAATCGTAGTATATCCAGTTGATACTTCGCCATTATTCGATGTATAAGCTCGTGTGTCACAATGTCACTGTCAGAATAAGACTTTCATACGACTACGGTTGACGGTTAACTAACTGTCAACTGCTGACTGTATATTATTATCTCAGTCTCGTGAGAGAATAGTAATAAATTCACCACCATTCATAAAACTTTTGATAGACAATTCAATGATACTAAACTTCTTCTACCTGTTTTCCGTATCCAATCGAGAGCTTCTCCCTCTCCTTTTATTTACTTTCTACTATTCTCTTGTTGCCCACTGTGGCTTGCCATGCCTACAAGCTTACAACTATGTACAACTATATTAATTAGTGACTTGCAGTTTTGGGAATTTGCACTTCACTTCATTTCTTCGTTTTCGTTCATAATTCATAATCCCCCCTTTTTAGAATGCCGACTGCCATTTGATACATTTTTAATGTGTGACATGTAATAAAAGTTAGCTACTAGTTTTTTTTAAATATTCGAATAGAGTAATAATGTACCGAATTCAAACCTCTCTTTTGATTAAAAGTTATAGATGATTTTTTAAAATAAATATTAAGTAGGTTATATAGAAATTGTGCATAAATGATGTCATACCAGAGTCATACGTAGGATGTATGTGTGTAGTCGGACATGATGACATTGGCTAAAGATAGCCGTTTACCTAATGTTGAATAAATTGACAGGGGTAGGTGAGTCCTTAAACAGTGACAATTCTGGTCGCATTATTTACGAGTGACCCCTTTTACATTATATACATACTTTACCTATTAAATAGGTACCTATGCAAGGCTGGGGAAGGGGAAGCATAGGAACATTATAAAGGAAAAGAAATGTTTTTTCAGAATTTCAAAATTCCCGCACCAATTTTGATTGGTGTAGAGCATCTGGAGGGAATTTGGGAAGGAGCGAATCCTGAACCAGCTTTGCATTTTGGTACTCTTCTCGAAGTCTCGAACGTATTTTGGACGTGAAGAAGGTGAGAAGGTACATTCCGAAGTGAAAACCATAGATAAAACGTACCTGCAGGAGGTCATATCTGCTGCAGCTTTAACTAGCACTATCCTACGTAAGTAAACGAATATGCATTTATAAGGCTCATTATAATTCCACCTATTGATTGAATAAAAAGGCAGTCAGTCGAGTTTAGTAGGGATGTCAGTAAATGACGAGAGTAAATAAGGGGCAGATGTGTGTTACATTGTATTGTATTTTACTACCTTCGTTTTACTAGTGAGTGGAAGTGGAAGTGTTATAATTTGCCTAATAGTTGCGAGACGTTGTTTGTGGAAAAAGTTCGAAAGACAAGTCAGGACTTGTGACTTTGGTTTCGTTTGACTGTAGTTTTCCCTGTTGAATGGCATGGTGTGGTGTGGTATGAGTCTCGGCGGTTTTTCTTCTTTATTCTTTGTCATTGCATTACACTGGGAGAAGTTTTGATCGAAACACAACCTTAAAGACGTAAGTAGATCAAAGTTTTAATTTGTAAAATCCGTAAATTCGGTTCACATCTGTCATATTCTTCATTACATATTTACAATCTGCAAGAATTTCGAGTTAGTTCCGGTCACATTTAAGCTGGGTTTAGAAGTTTAGGTCGGTAGGTTGTAATAAACTTTCAATTTTTTGGTTATTATTATCGAAGGCCGCGTTTTCTTAAGTAAAACAGACAATAGATAGAATAAGTCATTATATTGTATATTGAATATTAAATGCCTAAGTCGTATGTCGTCTTTTGTTCCTTATTCTATCTTTAATTATTGATCTTGTTTATTGTTTGTTAATAGGAATACTTGTTTATTTAGTTTACAAACGTAATTCGCAGTGAATCGGTAACTGAGAGCCTGCCATCCAGTCCTAGTCAGTCATCATTTGGATTTGGATTTCGTATTTTCGGAAGTTGGAAGTAGCGTTCATATTATTATCAGTTGTCAGCGATCTGTCAGGTCATTATTGACAATTATTACCGGCTACATCAGTCATCAGTAATATAAAGCTCAACACTGACTTTCAACTTTTATTAAGGCGTACCACAGTCACAGGTCGCAAGTATCGATCATCAAGGCAAATCATCTACGTCCGGCATCTACTTAAAAATGGGACACTTCGAATTGACTGGTGGTGTTATCTCCGTAAGTTGAAAGTGTCCTATTTTGTATTTAAATATAAGTGGCATGTTATTCATTTGAACTATCATTAAAATCATAAGTATAAAGTATGAATTCCCAAAACAATCATTTAAAAGTTTATAAAATGTTGGGTTCATGTTATCCTTCATCGGTCATTGCCGGCAGGGCCGGACGAAGAAATTGCTTTTAGGCAGCAATTTGTTTCCATACAAAATTGAAAATCCACTGTTTTGATTATATTGATGGTTTTCTTTGGTAAAGCAAAATTTTGTATTTACATGTTTTAGAAAAGTTTAAAATGTTCTTTTTACTTGATTCAGAAAAGTGCAAAATGTTCTATTTACATGTTTTGAGAAAAGTGCAAAATGTTTTATTTATATGTTTTTGAAAAGTCAAAACATTTTTTTTAAATATTTTTGAAAACTGCAAGAATGTTCCATTTCCATGTTTTTTTGAAAATTCAAGCAGCGAGGCCTGCGCTGGCCACATTATCCGGCCCTGGTTGCCGGTCTTCGATATCTCATATCTTCTTTGTTCTTGTTTAATAAAATGTAAATTTCTGTGTAATTACAGAAAGCAATGCGCGATGAGGACTTGCCGGAAGGTCCTTTGCTTCAAATTTTGGTAAGTTCGTAAGAGCTTCAGAGTTTGCGTGAAATTATAAATAATATAACTGAATAAACAATGGAAGTTGAAATTTCTCCCGTTTTGGTGATATTTAATGAACTGTGTTCAGTTGTCAGATTCGAGTAAACTAATCAGCCCATTTTTAAACTATCCACCTTGACTTAATGTTGTAAGTTATTGTAGATTGTAGCCGTCTTTATTTCTAATTCTTTAGTTTCTATTCATACATTTTCAGGGTATTAAGAAGATCTCAGGTCAGGGTGGGACGGAGCGATATCGTCTTCACATTTCTGATGGGGAATATTCCCATACATTTGCTATGCTTGCTACGCAGCTCAACCATTTGGTCTATAATGAGGAAATCACACCCAATTGCATTATTAAAGCCAATCAGATGGTCTGCAATACCATGAACAACAAGTAAGTAGTGACCTGGTTGAGTAGATATGCATGGTTGAATTTGAAGTAAATAGCTGATTACCTGTAAAAATAGTATTCTGTCATCTATATGTTTCTTTCTTTATCTACAGTTGTTAGTATATTTAATATTTATCAACATAAACCATATTTTAGCAGACCCTCTGCCCTCTTAAAATGACAACACGTAATGTAGGTACCACATATAGTCTGTGAAGAACCCAAATGACCCATATCCTATTTCAGCTAGAATCAAAATTATGATCTATGTCAAGATACACTAAATGACAATAATTAGGGATGCGTAGAGTGTTAAATATGAGTTTTTGAAGAGTGAAAGTGCAAAATGCTGTATTTACACATTTTTCAAAATTTAAAAATGTTCTATTTTGATTTTTTTGAAAAGTGCAAAATGTTCCATACTTACATATTTTTTAAAAGTGTAAAATGTTCTATTAACATGGTTTTGAGGAGTGCAAAATGTTCTATTTACATGTTTTTTGAGGAGTGCAGAAATGTTCTATTTACATGTTTTTTGAGGAGTGCAAAATGTTCTATTTACATGTTTTTTGAGGAGTGCAAAATGTTCTATTTGCACATTTTCCAAAATTGCAAACTATTCTACATCATGTTATTATTGATGAGTTTTATAGATAGTGCATTTTGTTGTTTCTTTAGCTAAAAATGGATATGGGTCATTTTGGTTGTTCACCAACGATATACAATAATCGTAACTAAATGATTTTGTGTTTATTTTTGTGAAATAGGAAGATCATAATAATACTAAATATGGAAGTGGTAACTGCAGGAAGCGAGGTTAATACCAAAATCGGTAATCCGGTTGCATGGAATGAAAGTGGGGATGGTCATCAGGGTGGTGGTGGATCACGGAAAGAGAGCTCGAGTGCTGCAAACACTGGAAATTTCAAAGCTCCAACTCGTAATCCATCTGGTGGGGCTTCCGGTAATAATTAATTTGTAATAATTTATCGATATGTAAATCCATATATGAATCAAGCTGTACTGTATTATGACTGAGGGGTCAAAGAGTCCGACTGAGACACAAAAAGTCCGGAAGTGGGCAAATAAATAGACAAATAGTCCGAGGCAAGCACATTCTTTGCACTCCTAGGACTATTTGCCTCCATAGGATTTTTTACCCTCTTTCCCATTATAGTTTTTCCATTAACGGATTTTGCCGTATACAAATCAGTGTATAATCAATCATAAGTCCTAACTTTTTTAACTAACTTTTTTTTTAATTATTGTTTGGTTTTCTTAGGCGGTTCATTTTATGGGAATGCTAACGGCAGCAGTAACGGCGGTGTGAAGAAAGAGAGCAGCAGCGGGAGTGGGGGAGGTTATGAAGGAGGTAACAAGCAGAACAAAGTACAAAATCAAAACGGCTCATCGGATATCAATGACGCGAATGTCGTTCCCATTCGAGACATTAACCCTTATGCTAAGTAAGTTAATCTGTAATACACCTCCTAATTTCAGCATACCTCAGAATTAGTTTTTTAGTTTTGTAAATGTAATATCAGTGCAAAATTTTATTAGTTTATTAATTATGCGTCCTATTTTTTTTCGTTTATTTATAGCAAAGTAATGATTCGTGCCCGAGTGACCAACAAAGGACCCATTAAAACCTGGTCAAATTCTCGAGGGGAAGGAAAATTATTCTCGATTGATTTGTTGGATGACAGTGGAGAGATTCGAATGACAGGATTTAATCAGTCTGTGGATCAATACTACAGTATGATTGAGCCCAACAGTGTCTACTACATTAGCAAATTTCAAGTCAAGTCCGCTAATAAGAACTTCTCAAGTATTCCACACGACTACGAACTGAGCTTTACCCCTGAGACTCAAGTCTTGCCGTACTTGAAGGATACTTCCGATATCCCATCTCTAACCTTTAATTTCGTCAGTATTGGCGAAATTGAAAATTCTCAGCCTGATACGACCATTGGTAAGATATCAAATTTCGGTTTTATGATTTTAAGTATTACAGTGCAGCCGCGTTACAACGGCCACTTTGATACACCGGTCAAATATTTTAGTCCCGGCAACAACGCTATACTGCGTAATGTTAAAGTACAGCCTTACAACGGTCAATTCTACAACGGTCGCCTTGATACACCGGTCCAAATCTATGGGCCGTACAGCACTGTTACCATTAGAATGGTATTTGTTACAACGGTCTTTGGTTCCACTTTTTCTGTCTTAACAATATCTCCATTTGTGAATCGAATGGTATAATATTTTAAGAAAGAAACAGGCGGGTAGATACGAATGACACAAATTAGAAAGGATCTAACACGAGGAGTAACACTAGGCTCTAGAAGTTAGTAATTTTGCTAGCTTTAAAATATTTTTTTTTGAATTTTAACTTCTGTTGGCCTCGGCGATTTATTAGCGAATGAGTATGGCTCCAACCACGAACAAGAAAAACCGCAAGCAAATGACAATGAGTGAAAAAGTGTCAATTATTCACGAACTTAAAAGTGGAAAAAAACAGTCAGTGGTTGCAAAAGAAAAGTCCTTGCACAAATCAACTGTACAGACGATTTGATCAGGAAGAGGTCAGATTTTAAATAATTACCTAAAATTTGCACCCAAATTCAAGCGTGCTTGAACAAGTGGATTTACGAATGAGATTTGCGAAAAGAAAAATATTGCTGCTGCTTGACAATTGTAAGCCTCACATGGTGAAATGCAAGCTCACAAATATTAAACTAGGCTTCTTTCCGCCAAATGTGACATCTGTTTTACAGTCCCTAGATTTAGGTATAATAAATGAAACAAAGCAAAACTATCGAAAGGCTTTTATTCGGAAGCTAATCGAACATATTGACGATAATAATGACGAATAATTACATATTCTGTAAAATTTAAAATTTTGTCAAATTAAAAATATTGCAAAAATCATATATCACTAAACAACGGCCAAAGACCGTTGTAACTTTACTTCGGACCTTTGATACACCGGCCAAAACTCACCACCCCCTTGAAAGACCGTTGTAACGAAGTTTTACTGTATATAGTTTTAAACCCAATATTAGCATTTTAAAGCATATCGTCTGTGAAGAACCAAAATTACCCACTATCCAATTTAAGCTAGAATCAAAATGTTCTACGTCATATAAACAAAATGAGAAACATGCGTCAAATGTTAATTAGGAGTTTTTGAAAACCGTTAAATGTTCTGTTTACAGTTTTTTCGAAAGGTGTAAAATGTTCTATTTACATGTTTTTTGAAAGTGCAAAATGTTCTATATACACGTTTTTTAAAAGGTGCAAAATGTTTTAATTCCATGTGTTCGAAAAGGTGCAAAATGGTCGATTAACTTATTTTTTAAAAGAGAAAAATATTTTATTTAAATGCTTTCAACACATATTTCAATATTTTTGTAGCTGGTGGATATTGTTTTTAGCTACTAATGGATATTGAATATGGGTCATTTATGTTCTTGACAGACGATATTTTAATTTTTAATACTTATATATAGATTGTATTGAAGACATAGAAGCGTATTTTAATGCTTTGATTTGTGTGTATATACAGATGTGATTGGTGTGTGCAAAAGTTACCAACCGGTTCAAACCATCACTGTCCGGAGTTCAGGGAAAGAGTTGATAAAGCGGGAGGTGACCTTAGTGGACAAAACCTTGAAGGAAGTCAACCTGACACTGTGGGGGAAGCAAGCGGAGGATTTCAACGATGACAATTCCCCAATCATTGCCGTTAAAGGGGCTAAAGTTTCAGACTTTAATGGTCGCTCCCTGAGTCTTCTTATGTCCTCCGTCCTACAGATAAATCCAGATCTTCCCGAAGCACATAACCTTCGTGGTTGGTTTGACAATGAAGGGGTCCATCAAGCTTCGCAGAGTTTGTCCGGTGCTGGGAGGGGAGGGCTGGGCGGACCCACTCCATGGAAAGTAATTAGTGAGGCGAATGAAGTGAACGCCGGAGATATGGACAAACCAGATTATTTCATGGCCAAAGTTACACTTATTGCTATTAAGAGGGAAAATGCTCTGTACCAAGCTTGTTCCTCTGAAAAGTGTAATAAAAAGGTAAGACTATTTTTACTTCGTTAAAAAAGGACACTCACGTGTATTACGATTACGATCTATATCGTCTGTGAAGAGCCAAAATTACCCATATCCAATTTAAGCTGGAATCAAAGTGAGCTATATGCCGTAAAAACACGAAATGATGAAGATGCGTAAAATGTTAATTTAGTAGTTTTTGAAAAGTGCAAAATTTTGTATTTACAGCATTTTGAAAATTGCGAAATGTTTTATTTGCATGTATTAGTAGATATATTTCATTATTTTTGTAGATAGTGAATATTTTTTTGGCTAGGAATGGAAATGGGTCATTTTGGTTCTTCACTGACGGTATGGTTAGGTATGATCGAAATTGTCTAGTATTTTTTTTGTGGTAGGTCTTCCTTAATTTGCTATTGATATGGAATTGTTAAAAAAACATGTTTGCATTTTTTTATTCTGTTTTTGCTGTTTTCAGGTTGTGGACTTAGGAAACGGAGAATTTCGGTGTGAAAAATGCCAAATAACTAGCCAAGAGTTCAAATGGCGTCTTATAGCTCATGTAAATTATTGTTTTATTATGTTGAATTATTTTCATTTTTAGTAGCATTTTATTGTTAAATACCATTCAGAAACTTACTTTACTACCTATGTTCTTATCGTTAGTTGTAATTCGAAATCTAATAAAACCTGGACTGGTGTTGTCCTATGTAAATGTATCGAGTGTCGAGGTTTTACTGTAAGTTGAAGTCTCTTATTGTAACTGGAAATCTATGTTTTTTAAAATTTACTAGGTCAACTTTGCTGACTTCACGGATAATTTCTGGGCGACTTGCTTCCAGGAAACTGGTGAATTAGTTCTTGGAAAAACTTCTGCTGTCTTAGGTCTTATGCAAACGGAGAACCCGGAGGAATTTGATCAGGTCATTAAGGATGCCTCATTTCAAACGTTTATTGGGAAGTTCCGGGGGAAAATGGATACTTACAATGTACGTTTAAAATTATATACAAATATATACATATTGCAATTTTATACTGTGTTAGTTGTATAAGACTAAAACTACATTTTTGGCATTTTTTGGCTTGCTTTTTATCCATTATGTTAAATCTATGTATTATGTGTGTAGATACTGAAATAACATTAGGTATGCATACGTTTATAAATATTTATTAATCTACCTACTTTACTTGTAATTTTATATACAGAATGAAACTCGGAAGAAGATTGATGTGCTTGAACTAACCAAAATCAACCATGCCGAGTACTCAAAGCAACTCCTTGCCGAAATTCAAGAGACTCGCTCCTAAATGACTAGGCTACAATCAAATAATTTAGCCTTGCTTCGTTTGGTTGGGGTTTGTGGTCGTGGTCGCTATAAATAAAAGGTTACTTTTTTTTTGTATTCAGCCTTCGTAAATCGAGAAATATAAATGACCGACCAGTCACTCCCACACACACAAATTAACACTTTTTTTTTATAATTAAATCTACACAACCAATTACTTTAGTACTACTATTATAATATTATATATAACTTACATGAAACATGTTTTCATTTCACACGAAAATCTAAAATCTAATAATAGTTTGAACATGAGTTCTACGTTTTTTTTTCATTCTTACTTCACTTTGTATGTATCTATTTGTATTTACATTTGCAAGCGCGTACTTATCGTTAGTAATTTCATAGCTACGATAGTAGATCTTCAAAATTATTAGATATATTTCGAGCTAGTTTTCCATTTAGCAAAATTTTGTAATTTGTAAGTGTCCTATAATATAGCATTTAGCATTGCACATCTTCCGTTAAGTATAATTTGTAGGTAGTTATCTATTTTAATATGTAATGAATTACATTCGAATTCGCGCTTGGGTTTTCCCACTACAGTAGTTTTAACTTTTTTAAATATAAGCCTTTAAGTGTATTTGTAGTTAAATAAAATTACTGTGTGTAGCTTGTAAGTATATATTATATATCCATTGTAATTTAATTATATGATATTAATGCTATTTCACAATTCACAAGCCGAGCCTCCGTCGAGTTGGCACTCTATGTAGGAATTTGAGCATTATTCCGTTAAAGTTCAGAAATTATATTAGTATTTACTAAAGTAATATATGTATTTTCTAATATTAAATTGAATTGCCTACACAAGTTTATTTGAAAATGATGCGAATGAAAGTTGAACGTATGCACTGTGAACTTAATTGTAAGATACCCTTCACTAATATGTATACCAACTAAGTAACGATAAATATAATTTTGATTCAAAATTTTTTAATTCTAAATATTATGATAATAAATGAGTATCAATCTCATGATGAACGCGATTGTAGTTTGTAGTATAAAATCAAAACATTTTTTTAGACAATTACAGCTTCGTATTTTGAACCCAGAACTCCAGAAAATTAAAAAGAAATTAATGTTAGCCCTGTAATTTGATTCATACGTTTAGTAATAAATAATTTATATACACATTTATTTTGTATCTATTACTATCTATGTAATTCAAAACTATTGGAAACGTGAACGTGAATATCAACTAGCTAAGTAGGAGGTAAATTGGTAAGTTACAGAACGATTAGAGTATGGTAAAAGATAATGGTACTATGATAGTGATTAAGTTATGAGATGAATTAAATATACCGTTACCCTTTTCATGATTAAGAAAAAGTTATGCACAAATTGGAAGTGTGTGTGTTACTTGAGAAAATAAAAACTACGCATTCAAAATTAATATCAGTGTACTAAAACTCAATCATTAACTGACGTAATGTCCGTTTTGGATATTGCCGCAGTTGTTGTGCATAAGAATACGCATATCTTCTGTGAAGAACCAAAAGAAAATGACCCATATCCAATAATCCAATTTAAGCTAGAATAAAAATGAGCTATGTCATAAAAACAAAGTGAAAAACATGCGTAAAATGTTAATTAGGAGTTTTTGTCGTTTTTGAAAAACGTAAAATGTTAATTAGGAGTTTTTCAAAAACGTAAAATGTTCTATTTACATACTTTTTAAAAGGGTGCAAAATGCTGTAATTTCATGTTTTAGAAAAGTGCACAATATTTTATTTGTATGTTTAAGAAAAGTGCAAAATGTTTTATTTGCATGTTCTAGAAAAGTGCAAATTGTTTCATTTGCGTGCATTTGTAAGTATATTTCATTACTTTTGTAGATCGTGGATTTTGGTTCTTCACTGACGATATTAGTTAATTATTATGACATGACGTAATTATTTGGTTTTGCCATCAGAATAAAATAATTATTCCATGTGCAAGTTATGTTAATCAGAGTTTTTTTAAATTAGTTTACTTAAAAATTATTAATATACCTGATCCCCTAGCTACTTCTGAACCGTAGACATTAGAAATGCTACTAAAAAAGTTCGTTGATTCACTACTGGTCAAAAGCGAAAAACGTAAGGACTTCATTAAAGCGTAGTTTGCATTTTGTTACATTATTTAATGCTGCATTCGCACAGAGGATTCGACAAGCATTTTTTTTTGAGACTCTAGCATTCCCTGGTAGGTAAGAACCTACCTAATTCTAGTCATGAATTTTTCGTCACTTACAATAAAATTAAAGATGAAGAATGCTAGTTACTAGTTAGTAACTGGTATAATGTTAGTAGTGTGGTTTGTAATAATATTTTTGGTAAAATTTTGGAGTAAAATTTTCCGTTAACCGTTACTCTTAATGTTAAAGAAAAAGCTACGTACAAATATAAACTTTAATATGTACAAACTGACGTTGTGAATCAGTCACTTACTTACGTCTTTATTAATATTTTAAATGTAATTATTACAGGTAATGAATATTTTATTTTTAAATAATAATCTGATTCTGCATTTACTACATTTTTGATAGCTGTTGAAAGGTAAGGACAAGGTTCCTGGTCAGCTTTCTAACTATACTCAAACTAACTATAATTATGACTGGCGTTAAATTTACTAAAGTACCAAATTGCTAAAACCAAGAAAAAATAGCTAAGTATCTAGTAGCAAACCAAAACATTAACGTAAAGTTTATGAAGTTCACAAATATATTAAGTCTACTACATACATCTTTATTTGTATTAAATAGTGGTTGTTATTTATGGATTACATAATATACAAGTAATAACAATATTGTAACAATTATTTCGGTTTCTGCAGATACTAGATACATGATTACATAGGTAGGTAGGTGATATATTATACTGTACTGCAATATGTAAATTGGTTTTAATACAGTAGTAAAATTTTACTACTTATAAGTGAACTGTGTCCTTGACCTTGTAGGCTATTCTTTTTGAAGCACTGCGACTGTGTTTATTTATATATACTACATACGTCATGATTACTGTTATACTGTAACTGATCAAACCCAGAGTTTGCCTTAAAATCTATAAATTGATTTTTCTAGCAATTGTTTCAAACATAATTCAATTGTAATAATAATTATTGTATTGTAATTTTTTTATATTCTGGTACTATTTTAAAGGTTTTTTGTCACTCTAAATATAAACTACAATTTTTAAGCTGGCTTAATAGACTTGGCATGAATAGTTTTAATAGTTGAGGTTGAGGATGGGGGTACTTTGGTGGGGTCATATCGATAAGTTTTGGTAATGGGAGCCCGCCCTGCTCTTTTAAAGATTGCATTATCATAGTCTTCCCGGGAATCCATTTCTCGGGTTATTTTTATATTGTTCCATGCTGGAAGAAAAAAAACAAAAATCACAAACATTAAATTACATTTTTACATATATTACAAGCTCACATCACAAGCAACCGGCATGGCATATGGCATGATGTGCGATCTTTTAGTTTTCAAACAAGATTTCGTGTAGATATTCGAATTCTACATCCCTGATTTAGCCGTTTACTACCTACAGTCTTGTGCCTATGAGCCGATTTCTTATATGCCTGTTTTCAGTTTAAAAATAATTAACAAATTTTTTCAAACCTTCAAATTATAAAAACAATATTTTTTAATGGAATTTAACATAGGGATTTTTAAAAACCAGAAGCCAGAAGTCATTGCATGGCTATTTTCGTTTCTTTTTCTAGAATACAAATCCACATGTTAAATATCTTAAGAAAAAATTAGTTTAATTATTGTTAAATGAAAAGGGGCATAGGCATTCGGATTATATATATCGTCAGTGAAGAACCAAAATGGCCTATATCTAATTTAAGCTTGAATCAAATCGAGCTATGTCATAAAAACAAAATGAGAAACATGCGTAAAATGCTAATTTTAGGAGTTTTTGAAAAGTGTAAAATGTTCTATTTACATGTTTTTGAAAATTGTAAAATGTTTTATATAAATGTTTTTGAAAAGTGGAAAATGTTTTATATAAATGTTTTTGAAAAGTGGGAAATGTTTTATATAAATGTTTTTGAAAAGTGGGAAATGTTTTATATAAATGTTTTTGAAAAGTGGGAAATGTTCTATTTACATGTTTTTGAAAACTGTAAAATGTTATATTTGCATGTTTTTTAAAAGTGTAAAATGTTATATTTAAATGATTTCAAGATATATTTCAATATTTTTGTAGATAAAACATTTTTTAGCTACAAATGGATATGGGTCATTTTGGTTCTTCATAGACGATGTGTCATAAAAAGACCTAGAAGTAAAGCATGCTGATTTTAAATATCTACACATTATTTTAGAAAACTGAAAAATCAAGTCATGTAAGAGGATCTTGTCATCTAATTGTGAACTTAAAATAATTTTACCATGCAAGTCGATGCAAAAATGTTATTCAAAAGAATAAAATTGGTGCCTACTTACAATCTTTAAATGATGCTTTAAATCCTTTGCTCGTCACAGGTAAACTATCTGGATCGTGCTTCACCTTTTCCTCAATATTTAATCTAGTACGAACTGTTGGGATACGAAGGAGTAGTACTTGACCTAGTGAAACCACGTTTGTAGTTGCCCAGTAACACAGAAGTGCCTACATAAACATTGAAATATTTATTTAAAGTTCAAATATATATAAATTAGTTCAAAAATCCTTATATTGCAAATAAATAGTGAAAAAGTATTGAATAAAATAATTTATATAGTAAAATTTATTTTACCGCAGGGAAATTCATAGTAAAGGGGAAAACAACAATGGGGATGGCTCTCATGACATATTTCATAACTTGACCACCCGATGAATTCGGTATCCTGGCGCCTTCTGCTCCAATCTACAAAAAAAAATTGAAGAAATAAATTAATGTTATATTATTATGAAAATAAAATACAACAAATTACTACAAACCATGCACAATTTTTAAAAGTACAGTACCAACCTACACCAACTATACATATCGTCTGTGAAGAACCAAACTGGCCCATTAAATAGAACATTTTGTACTTCTTGAAAACATGAAAATGAAACATTTTGCACTTTTCGAAAGCATGCAAATAGAACATTTTGAACTTTTCAAAAACATGCGAATAGAACATTTTGAAGTTTTTCAAAAACTTGTACATACAACATTTTACTCAGTTCAAAAATATGTAAATTAAAATTTTTGCAGTTTTTAAAACCATCTCAGTTGAACATTTTCCGCTTTTCAAAAACTCTTAATTAACATTTTACGCATGTCTCTCAATTTGTTTTTAGGACATAGCTTATTTTGATTCTGGGTTAAATTGCAAATGGGTCATTTTGGTGATTCACATACGATATTGTTATTTACAGCTAGCTAAGTAGGGATTGTCGACAATGTCGACACATGAAAACTTTTAAGAAACTCGTAACGTTTAATTACCTCTAAAGTGATAAATAGTGTAGCACAAGTGACCAGTGGGAGAATATAATATGGGTCAGCCAGGGTCAAGTCGTGAAACCATAGCATACCACCCGTCTTCAAGCTTTCCACCGGCAGATTTGCCATAGCACGCAGCCCGAAGAAACAACTTACGAATATTGGTGCCTGAAAGAAGACACAATGAAAAATATAAAAATATGGGCATTATAATTTAAATAAATTAAAATAAATAAAATACCATTTAGTTAGATACAGAAGCAGACTTAACGAAATACAATGCAATACAAAACTGTTTTGCAGAATTAAATTGTAGTTTTCCAATTTTTTGAATTACCTGACATAAGGGCACCAATAGTGACTTGAGAGGGTTCATATCCTTCTCCTTCATGAATACAGACATATCATTTCCATATTTTGCAGCCATCAAAGCATTACCTGACTGTCTTGCCTCCGTCATTTTCACCTGCAGAATCTGCATTTGAGGCATATTGTTATTCATTTTGGCTGCTTGCTGCTGACTTTTGACTACTAGTGGAGAGAGAAAGAGACGGAGCACCACAGTACCTGGCAAAATTAGCAAAACAAAACAAATTATTGCCTAATATCAATAATTCAATATTTTGCACATATCAAACACATGCAAATAGAACATTTTGCACATATCAAACACATGCAAATAGAACATTTTGCACATATCAAACACATGCAAATAGAACATTTTGCACATATCAAACACATGCAAATAGAACATTTTGCACATATCAAACACATGCAAATAGAACATTTTGCACATATCAAACACATGCAAATAGAACATTTTGCACATATCAAACACATGCAAATAAAATATTTTTGTACTTTTCAAAAACATACACATACAACATTTTAAGGTTTTCAAAATTGCATAATGGTTCTTTCTTTACCTGCTACAATTGCACCCCACCACGGCAGGCCCAGGTCACAGTGCAAAAGTTCTAAAGCTTGCTGAACTATACCAGAAGGCCAATTACTAGCCAAACCAAGACTGCGTAAAGTTGGTTCTCCATTTGATGCAAGAGCTGTTACAATTGTTTCTATTTGTTGCAGTGGAATAGCAGGGGCGTCCGGAATAAACTGTACTTGTTCATTTAAAGTATTTACTAATCCGGCAGCTGCTGGGTCAACAAGTGTTTCGGCTGAGGAAGCTCCTCCTGAGGATAAGACGTCTCCGACACCGGAACCGGAACCGGAACTGCTGGAGCTGGAATCCGTTACGTTTAATACGGATGGATCAACTTGTGTGCTTATCGACGCTGTTGATTTTCCAACATCAACTGCGTCTAAAATAAATTTGGGAATTATCATATTAAAAAATAGTGGGTATTTTATGTTAATTTAACTTAAGTACTTCAGACAACCAGTTCACATATCGTCTGTGAAGAAACAAAATGACCCATATCCATTTTTAGTTAAAAACAATATCAGCTATCTACACAAATATTCAAATGTCTTAAGAGCATTTAAGTAGAACATTTTGCACTTTTCAAAAATATCGAATTTTAGAACCTTTTGCACCTTTTGAAAAACATGGAATTATAAATTTTTGCACCTTTTCAAAAACGTGTAAATAGAACATTTTACATTGTTGAAAAACATGAAAACAGAACATTTAACGGTTTTCAAAAACTCCTAATTAACATTTGACGCATGTTTCTCATTTTGTTTTTATGACATAGCTCATTTTGATTCTGGGTTAAATTGCAAATGGGTCATTTTGGTTCTTCACAGACGATATGTACTATGTACTATTCATTTGCCTTGTTTGAATATTGCCAATTGTGTATACTTAATGACATGATGCAATAACTTTGTTCTGCTACCAGCACATGACAAGTAAGATTGCTTTATCATAGTTGAAATAATAATTGCCTCACCTGAACCTCCAACTGCTGAAGCGTGGACACTAGAAATATTACTAAAAGAGCCCGTCCCCGTAGATTCACTACGTGACAGCAGCAAATAATTACTTGAAGATTTCATTAATTGTGGTTTGCATTTTATAATATTATTTCTAGCCGTGTTCGTACAGAGACTTCGAAAACTATGTATTGATAAAACAGAAGCGTATCGAAACATTTTGAAGCGCCTGAATTTTATTTTCAAGAACAAAAATTAAATCTAATTCTTTTAAAATTCGCACAAAAAGACCTTGGAGACCTACAATAAATTATGAAGATTTGCAAACAGAGAACGGCACCGGGACCGGAACCGGAGTAAGAGGTGTACACACACAGTTACTTAGCTACAGTTAATTTATGATTCCTCTACGCGGAAACCAATCATAAAGGTTAGCCAATTGATAAATTAAGGGTGTCTCAGTTAAAAGCTATTTGAGCATAATAGAAATACTTAAATATTTCATTTTAAATTCAAAATTCAAATTCAGTTTATAATTAAAAATGTGGATGGAAATTCAAACTATTCCGCAAAATTCATGGGCAGTTTCCAAGAAAAGCTGAAAGAAAAAAAGCGGGGAAAGCTAGGTTTAAAATTGTTGCAATAACAAACTGCATAAGCAAGGAAGGGTCCAAAATTGATGTCGCTCAAATTATTTCACTATTTTTGGACCCCCATCACAGCTTGGTCATCACGTTAACATTGCGCCTACTACGATGTTTAACATGACATGTTTAATTATGTCACAATCCCTGACTAGACTCAATGACCCTACCTATGACATTATTTAAGGACGATCTCTTATCGCATAAATTGCATGTCTCCTGTGAAGAACCAAAATGACCCAAATTCATTTGTAGCTAAAAACAATATACAGTCCACTCTCTACATAGCGTACTTCAGCGGACCAGCAATATTAGTACGTTATGAGGAGAGTTCGCTATGTAGAAAGTACAGATTTTAAAAAAAATCAGTATTATTGATGAAAACAATGAAAATTCTACTGTTTAAAGTAATTATTGGTTCTACACAAATCAATCAAAGAATATGCTTAGTATTTTGATTGAATAAGTTTGCAAAATCAGTTAGATCAAGAAAAAAAATAGTAACTTTTTTAACTGAGCGCTTAAATTTTTTAAATGTCTGAAAGTACGCTATGTAGCGACGAAATTTACACATGATGAGTGTTTTGGGCCAGCAAAATTAGTACGCTATGTGGAGGTATACGCTATGTGGAGGTACACTATATAGAGGTATTATTACATTAAAATCATAGGGATTTAGCCAGGGATGCGTGAAAAGTACGCTATGTGGAGGTATACGCTATGAGGAGGTACGCTATGTAGAGAGTGGACTGTATCCACTAAGTATCTAGTATCTACAGAGATATTCAAATATGTCTTGAAAGCATTTAAATAGAATATTTTGCACTTTTCAAAAATACGGAATTAGAATATTTCGCACCTTTTCAAAAACATGAAATTAGAATATTTTAAACTTTTCACAAACATGTAAATAAAACATTTTGCACTCTTCAAAAAAAATGCAAATAGGACATTTTGCACCTTTCCAAAATATGTAAATAGAACAATTTGCACTTTTCACTAACATGTAAATAGAACATATAACACTTTTCAAAAGCATGTAAGTAGAACATTTTACAGTTTTTCAAACATGTAAATAGAACATTTTTTACGCTTTTCGAAAACTCGTAATTAACATTTTCCGCCAGTTTCTTATTTTGTTTTTATGACATAGGTCGATTTGATTCAGACATACATTAGATTTATAGGTAAATTTTAGTTCTTCACAGACCATGTGCATTATTGTGCATTAGTGCATTGTGCATTATTTATATTATTTTTGCTTGCATGTGCAATGTGTATGGACAATTGAGGAGTTTGCTAGCAAAACGCGTTAAGTCCATTTTTTCAGAAATTGAGATTATTGGTGTTTAAGAACGACTAAGTACATATAATTCACGCCGTGCAATATTACGGGTCAAAGGTCACTGGAACTATTTTAAATAATTCGCTCAAAAACCGTTTTCTGGCAAAACACGTTAAGTCCATCAGTCGTTTGTTGGCAAAACACGTTAAGTCCATTAAACCCAATAAAAACAACTGATTCTTATACAAAAATATCCTTATTTTCCCAAAACTGCTTCTTGTAATGAAACGAAATTTATTCGCTTTAACATCAAATTCACGTGTACTATTTGTAGGGGATGGTCCATAAATGACGTCCAACAAATTTTCACTTTTTAAGGCTAATCCATCGCCATGTCATCACTTTAACATTGCGTTCATCTGTTATCTTTCCAACGGCATGACATATCATTACTACATGACTAGATTCACATACCCTACCAAAAACGTCATTTACGGACGATCCTTAACAGATCGATATGCGAACTAAATTTCAATTTGTTTGGTACATTTGGAAGCTCTGCTGTTTTAATAATACAGAAGGGCATGGTTTACAAAGTAATTAAGAAATTGTACAAAAGAACAGTCGCGTTTCTTATGAAGAAAATAAAGAGGGGGGTCGTTCACAAATGACGTCATTGATAGGTTCATTGGGTGTACTTGGCAATCCTATGCTAGGGATAGTCATTTACGCAATATGATTAATCTGGTGACAGGGGGGAACATGGTTTTAAAAATGAATACTTTTCTATGACAACATTTGTGGACAATCCCTTAGCAAACAACTTCTTTAAGGAGTAGAAGATTTGCACTCGAAAATTTAACATTGGAATGCAGGATTGTTTTAATTAATGCTTACTGTTGTATTTACATGTTTTTAAAAAGTGCAAAATGTTCTATGTACATGTTTTTGAAAATTGCATAATGTTCTATTTACATTTTTGTAAAAAGTGCATAATGTTCTATTTACATGTTGTTGAAGCGTACAATTTATACTTCAATTTTACAATCATAAATTAGCATGCAATTCAATATAATTCAAAAGGTTAATGTTTTGCATTGTTTCTTATGGGTTTTTTGGCAAAACACGTTAAGTCCAAGATTTCAAAATTTTGAATCATTTTTAAAAAATTACGACGCTGCGTCAGATTTGAGTTATTATGGCTACTAATACACCTGGTAGCATGCAGTTACTGAAAAAAAAAATTTCGAAAAAATATTCACGTTTTCACATGATTATCAAAATTTGCGGTTCCTGTAAAGTTGGGCAGCATGGACTTAACGCGTTTTGATAACAAAGTCCTCAATTGTCAACGTTGATTTTCTTAGATTTTGTTGCAAATAATATAATGTTGTGTCTATGTTCTAAAAAATTCAGATTATATTTTGAATTTAACTAGTTGGTGGATTTATTAATTTTTCTTTTAAAGCCTTTAAATTAGAGTTTTTATGAAACTTCTGAACAGCACTAGAAATTCTATGTTGACATTCATCTTCAAATATTGTCTTTAGGTTTGCATTTGGATCGGTCTTCATTTCTGCCGTGAGAGATGAATACAGTATTGGCAATGTGAGAACATCTGAGGCAGCATAGGCGATCATGTCGTGGGTCAAAGGGCGTGCTATCCAAAATGCTTGGTTCTTTAAGTACATTTTCTGTGTTGTAAAATAAAATAAAATAAAAATAGGTTTCATTGAACAACTACTTCACTATAATTTTGATTAACTAAATCGCCAGGCGATCCTTTAGTGCAATAAAAAAAGTAAACTATGAAGAAAATTTTAACAAGGAAATAACCAGACTCACCTTGGTAATAATATGTTTGAAAGGATTAGAAGGAACTTCATATTGTTGACAAAGGGTTGTTAGGCTAATATGATTATGTCTCCCTAGCGTAATGTCATTCTTCATTTTAATTGTATTGTATGCAGCTTGAGTGTCAAAAATATTTTTTAGCTCAATTCCAAATTCGCTGTACAGGTTTCCAGCGTCGCTTCTGCAGTCGTGGATTATCTACAAGGGAAGATTGAAAAAACATTAAAATGAATGACCAGAAATATCTTAAAATTAAAATAACTCCAAAATATTTTTTAAAAAAACGACATTTTGAGTTTTAAAAAAACTTTTAAATAGAACATTGTTCAATTTTCAAAACATGTAAATGAAACATTTTACACTTTTAAACACATGTAAATAGAACATTTTGACCTTTTAAAAAACATGTAAATAGAACATTTTGACCTTTTAAAAAACATGTAAATAGAACATTTTGCACTTTTCAAAAACATGTAAATAGAACATTTTACACTTTTAAAAACATGCAAATAAAAAATTTTACGCTTTTGTTTGCAATATCGTAAATGTCCCCTTACGCATTAAATTCTACAAATTATATCTACCTACCTACATACTTAAATATCTATCTACTTGAGCGTTATATTTGACATAGCTCTCATTTCAATTCTAGTATAAAATTGATATGTATCATTTTGATTCGTCACTCACGATATAATTATTAATAGGTGCGTAATTTATAATACTTTTTTTTAACATTAAGCTGTTAAATTGAATGATGATGTTCCTGGAAGAATAAACATTAATCTCAATAAAACTAAATGCAATAAGTATGTAAGTAGTAGCAGTGACAAAGGAAAACAGATTTTGAACTAAACAAAATCAAATTACCTTTAGCAAGTTTGGACTGATTAATAATTCTTGCAAAATAAGTACCAATTTGGGTGTCGTCAAAATGTCAAAAATAAACAAATTTTCACGGTGGTCATACAGTTGTAGTAATGTAATCTTGCCAGTCTGCCCCAGGTTCTTTCCTTCAAGGTCAATACTAACTACACGCAATGCTTGACCGCCCCCATGACTTTCACCACCCCCACTTGACCTCGTAGGCACTAGTAATTCATTTACAATCTCCTTGCATTCTTCTTCGTTTGTAACAAGTTTTGACTTGGCAACTAAGTAGTCTCTGAATTCACTCTGATTAGCTTCCGTAGGTTGAGCGTTGCAAAGTCTCATGAGTTCAATTGCTTTTGTCGGAAAAGCTTCATTTGTGGCTTGGCTATTTTGTTGTTGGTCTGCTGGAATATTATTCTCTTGAGCTGTATTATTAGTACGAAAAAATCGTATTACGTACTTTTACGTTAAAATTAAAAATTTGGCAATTTATCTGACGATGAGGATTTGTTTGGCAAAACGGATCAATTTTTTACAGGAACAACAAATTTTGACACGATCATTTTTTTAAACTCAATTTTTTTCTACAGGTGCTGTAAAACTAATGAAGCAATATTAAAAGTAGTTTCATAAATCTTGCTAGACTGACTTTGGAATTTGTTTTAGAAAATTTTCAAAAAATGTGAATTTATGAAGTTACCTTGTTGCTTACCACTTGAAAGTGACAATGTTTGACGCTCTCCAACCCCCTTATTTATTGTGTCTATTGAACGAAAAAGTGGAAAGCAGCCTAAAGATAAAGGTTGGTGACGTGAAAATTCCGGTGGATTATGAATTAAATGAGCAGTCCGGTCATTTTTGCTTCCTGTACGAATACGAAGAAGGTGCCTCGATTTCGAAGCCCATGATTTCGAATACCTTCTGCAGCCAAACACGAAACACATGGCAGGGCTTGGATTTTGATACCACTGGATCATTTTGTGGTCAACTATCAACAAATATAATTAAACTAATAATTACTTCAACATTTGAAGAGTTTTTTGGCAAAACGGGATAAGTCCATTTTTTTCAAAAATGAGATTATTTGTGTTATTTGTTCTATTCAACTAGACACGTTACTGTGTTGAATGGTAAAGGTCAAAGTTCATCTCAACCAATTTTTAAAAATAGCCCAAATTTCGTTTTTTGGCAAAACGGGATAAGTAAATTCAATTATTTTTGGCAAAATGGAATAAGTCCACGAAAAAAATGGATTTCAGATTTAAATTTGGTTTTTGATTGTTTTCGTAGTTTGTAGAATATAACTGCCGTGCTTTATTGTTTTTATGCAAAGAAAGATAAAAGTTAAGAAAAAGTTTGGTTTTATTCAAAACGATTAAAATTTCATGTCACGGACTTTTTACCCCATGTTATGTTATTGATTTTTTGGCAAAACGGGATAAGTCCACAAATTAAAATTTTTGAAAATTTTCTAAAAAATTCCAGAGTCCGTCTAGAATTATGAAATTACTTGTAATTACGCTTGATTAGATGCAGTACCTGTAGAAAAAAATTGAGTTCCAAAAACTCAACCTGTCACCACTTATTCGTTTTTTGTTGTTCCTGTAAAATTCGCTTTAATGGACTTATCCCGTTTTGCCAAAAAACTCTTCATTTATACAACAACATCATTTCAAATTTTTCTTTGCACTTTACCTTTAGCTATTAAGAAAACTTTGTGATAGTAGTAATTATGAGTACGAAATACGAAACCAATTTAAATATTACCTTGATGTTGAACCAACTTTGAACTTATTAGGTCTTAATTACTTAACTGGATTCTGCTGATTGATAAACTGAACGCGTGAACCATGAATAAGAATGAAATACATTAATAAATTAAAGTTTAATATAGAACGAATAAAGGGAAAAGGATAACCGCAAAAGTAATTGAATTCACTTAAAACTAACTATTGTTAATTTGTTAAAAAATACCCGGTGACTTTATTTTGGTGTTACGACGATTCTAAAATTCTAATTAATAATTTAAAACCTGCCGCCAATCTGTAAAAAGAGCAGGAAAAGAAGTTCGGCAAAATTCAATCGAAAATCCAAATTAGACAAAAACAAAATCACAGGTTCACTGAGTTCACTCACAATTCGTTAAGTATTAAATAGCAACTAACCAGCAAAACTTTTGCTTGCAAGTTTAGCGTTTTGTAATTTTCCAAAAACATTTTTAAGTAATTTTAGAATTTTACAGAAATCTACTCGTGACATTAGAATTTATAATAGAAAGTGTTTAGTTTTGAGTTTCAAGATTATTTTCATTGGCATTTATCTCGATCCTGGCTGGACCGACCCTTAAATAAATGCACTGACTGCTGACTGCTGGATTGCAATTAATTGCCGGTACGATTGTACTTCCACCTTCCTTAACCATTCAGTTAATTATGTATCATAATGTAGTATTACCATTTAATAATATTTCTGTAAGTTGTAACACCCAGCCAGCGGTATTGTGTAGAGTGTAGAAAATTAAAAACTACCTAAAAAAAACAATATTTTAAATTACCTTTGAACCAATAAGATAAAAACTACTAAAGTAAGGACTCGGTAGCTTTTTGCAAGCGTACATATTAAAGAGCATTACTTATTTAGTACTACTTATTTTGCTCTTTAAATGTTTCTATTTCATATAATTTGTGACGTTCAACGTTAGTTGACAACTAATGCCCTTCAAATTTAAGTAGTAGTAATAAGCTCCTATATAATCCAATAATCCTGTGATTTTCCCTAAAAAATACAATCTCTAAAATTAGAAATAAAATATTTCTTTGCAACAGCAGTGACTATGGATAAGAATAATACTGATGCTGCTGCTAGTACAATTAAATTAGCAACCTTACAAGCTACCGCAACCGCTACCGTTGAAAGAACCGTAATAGAAAATGAAAACCCTGGAGACACCAACAACAGAAATGAAATCCGCCCTGTCAAAAATCCATCAAATTTGTACTCAAATCATCAAGGTAGCAATGAACCCAGTACTGGTCGAAAGAACAAAGAGTTTAAGCTAAAATCTTCATTAAATTTAGAATTGGAGGCATCATGTCCAAAGAAAAAAGTGGAAACAGCAGCTGCAGTTTCTTCTGCTACAAAGCAGCCACAACCCGAATCCGAGTCCGTTCCAGAACCGGCATCGGTTCAAGACCCGTCATTTTCCTGCCACCTCTGCCCTTTGGAAAAATCCAAAACCTTCATCGATCGTCTTAGCCTTAATAAACACTTGCGAATAATCCACAATCAAGAATTAAATCTGGACATTATATATTGCTCAATTTGTTTTAAAGAGTTTCAAAACGAATCCCATTACACGCAACACTGTCAAACGTTCCATTCCAACTCTTACAAAATCCAAAACGAAACCGAAACCACTCCAAACCCAAACGATTCTCAAAATAACAATATCGCCGCTGCCGCTGCCCACAGTTGTCGACACTGCCCCTATACTTTCACTTCCAAACAAAATCTGAATCTGCATCTACAATTTTCAAAAAAGTGTCGGCAATCTCTATTCAAATGTAGCAAGTGTCCAGAGGCATCCCCGAATTTTTTTTTCTCCAAGTATCATTTGCTTAAACATGCTATTGAAGTTCATCCTGAGTCTAGGAAAAAAAGAATCCGAAATCAACCCATAATATTACTGCCCTGTGGGGTTTGTCCACAAACTTTCATTGACCAGTCCACGCGAGCCACCCACATCCACATGACCCATGACGAGGAGGATCTTTCCCGTCTTCGATGTGACATATGCTCTGAGCAGTTCGATCGAAGACTTGGTCTGAAAAATCATTTAAAGTGGGAACATTCAAGAAATTTCCTTTGTGATGTGTGCTCCAAGTCTTTTGGAAATCAAGCACTGTTCACGGAACATAATACCAATAAAGCATCATTAGTTAATAAGGATGAGGAAGGGACGGGAGGAAAATCTGCATTTAAATCCAAAAAACAAAGTGATACGACGGGGAGTTTTCCGGAGTTTATTTGTCAGATTTGTGAGGAAAAATGTGATAGCGCGTGTCAGTTAAATGTTCACACTGACAACCATTTAAAAGATTTACGAGTCCAGGCTGGAAGCTCACTTTTTCCTTGTAAAAAACGTAAAAAAGAATAATAAGTTTAAGAACTCAAACCATTTTTGTTTTCAAACTATTTTTGTAATTTAATCTCTCCTTCCTTCTTCGCGTAAATAAGATATCACAGCTCAAGCTCAATACAGTTAACTATTTAATTTTTATATACGCTTAGAAATCAACCGGTAATCCGGTTCTGGTTCAGGCTTAAGGAATCTCGGCTACTGCATTTTTTTCCGGATTTACCGATTTACTATTAGGGGTTGATTTATAAGTAGTATTAGTAGCGAATATTAGTGAACAGTAACTTCGTGGTATAATCCTTAATTTTGTTCTAAGCGTGTAGCTGTATTCGTAATCATTAAAATCAAGTAAATGCAATATGTAAAAATTAAATATCGTCAGCAAAGAGTCAAAATAGTCCGTCTCCAATTTAAGCTAGAATTAAAATGAGCTATGTCGGAAAAAAGGCTGAATAAAAGGGGAAAAAAATAAAATTGTAATTATTACAAGTTTGTAAAAGGTGGAAAACAATTTTTTTACATGTTTTTGAAAAGGGCAAAATGTTCTATTTACGTATTTTTGGAAAATGCAAAATGTGCTATTTACATGCCTTCAGGATCCTAATGTTGTAATTTTTGTGTAAGATGTTGCAATTTAATTTGTTTTTTGTAATTAAAAATTGAAATTGGTCACTTGGATTTTTCACAGACAATAATATTGTGTAATTTCGTAATGAAATATTTGTACACCGATTTACTTGTTTTGAATTTTGATGTGTTAAGCTATCAATATCAATATGTTATTTTAAAGAGATAAAAACTGATACAACTACATTAGGTGTATATAGTTAAGTCATTTTGTTATTTAACATGATACAGCAAAAATATATTTCTTGGGTCCTATAATGTTATAGAATGTTCTGTTAAAAGAATTGACAGTTTGTTCTATAATACTTGTTGTCTAAATAAATTTGTAGCATTCCAATAATAAATTATTAAAAAGTCAGATTAATATCATACCTAATTTACAACTTCAGTGCTGCACACTGCCTTAATTCACCCATACATTAATTACAGTTAAAAATAGTATATAGCATTAATTACGCAAAATGTACTTACATAACACTTCGGTTCAATTTTTCAACCTTTTGTCTTTCGATTCATTTAAGCCAATATCAGATTCGTTAGACTCCATTATGTCATAATAGATGTTTCGGTCGGTATTACCATAATATATGGCGATAAATTAATTTAATTGCAATAAGTTGTTACATAGTATATTATGCACTTATAAAATTTTAATAACTGCAATATGCAAATTAGAGATTGCTTGTTTACAAATTAATACATATGACATTAATTAATTAATTACCTACTCTTTTTTAAATTTATTTTCACAGCGTCAACTCAACAACTATAGAAACTACCATCCCCAGGTCCAGGTCAGTCTCATCACTACAATATACATTAAAAAAAGATGGAAAATCCAGCAGACCCAGAACCCGCCTGGCGTTCATCATCCAAGTGCCCACATTGTAGCAAGATGTTGGGAAGAAAAGATGCTTTGGAACGGCACATATGTACCATGCACAAGGAGCACGTGCCCTTGGACAAATTTAAATACAAGTGTGACCTCTGCCCTACAACGGATCTCAAAGGTTCTTTCGTCCACAAACAGAGCTACGACGAACACATGACTGCTCATTGCGGACGATTTAAGTGTAGAACATGTGGCAGGACTTACAAGAATAAGAAAGGTCTCGTCGCACACGAAGTGACTCACACTGAAAAAAATAAGTTATATCAGTGTGACCTTTGCCCTACGGGCTTCGCAAGTTTGGTATCGTTTAACATTCATCTGAGGACCCAACACCCGGAGAGCGCTACCATTGCCAACGATCGCTTCCTCTGTGAACTCTGCCCTGGGATTTACAGTACAAGACGAAAATTAGAACTTCACGTGGCAAATTCTCATCAGGGAAATTCTGATTTTCAAACATCCGCATCGAAACAGTCGAAATCGAAAGCCTTTAAATGTAGTTTGTGTTCAGCCAACTTTAAAAATCAAAGCAAACTTGTCTCTCATAGAATGAGTGTTCACAACAAGAGAAGGGGAAGACCACGTAAACTTCAACGGATACAGAATAAGCCGAACAATATTGCAATAATTGACGATGATACGACTGATTCGGAACACCTAAGCTCCGCAGAAGAAGAAGAAGAAGAAGAAGAAGAAGAAGACTCGAATAATGAACTTGAAAATGTTGTCAAATCCGAACCGGAGCCGGAAGCTGATCCGTTTATTGTGCCAGAATTGGATTCAGAAATGGGGCAAAATGTTGACAGACTTTCAGGGGAGGATAAAGTTGAAGAAACTGTGGATCTGCGGAACACAGAAGAAGAGATGACAGGCCACGACGTTGATAAATCTCCACAAAATATTGAGCTTATTTGCGAAGTTTGCTCACAATGTTTTAGTGATCGTATGACATTAAAATCGCATCGGTACGCGAAACATTTATTATATGAAATATATTGCTGAGAAATGAGAAATAATAATTTATTGTAATTTTTATAAGTGATATCCGCATATTGATTTTTGGTTAATTTTGTATTTATTACAAGTTTTAACTTTACTGTGTATGTATCTAAAAGTGCCTAGAATAGATTTACATTTTCTATGCTTCGAGTTATGTACTACAATACTTATCAAACAAGCCTAATATGTAAAGTAGGAACCGGTACCGTATATCTTCTAATACAACAACCCGCCTTTTGTATTAAAGCCTGGGCGTTTACCCCCCGCGGTGTAATGAAGACCCGTGTTATGTTATAGCATGTAATGTTAAAGCACAGGAAACCCAAAAGCATATGTTGTATTAAATATCAGACTGCCCCTTCGCGTTCTATAAGAGACCCGCGTATTATTAGAAGATATGCGGTACTTAGGTGGGAATATTTGTTTGAAAAATAATTGTGTAGTTTATGTTTACAAATTCATAAGTGGCTAACAAATAAAAATCGACTGCTGCATGATTATGCGTCAATAAATAGATTTTTTATTTAATATTAAATATGCCTTTCAACAACAAGCAAATACAATGTTTTGTACTTTTCGAAAACATGAAAATGGGATATTTTGCACTTTTCAAAAACATGGAAATGGAACATTTTGCACTTTTCAAAAACATGCAAATAAAATATTTTGCACTTTTCAAAAACATGTAAATAGAACAAATTGCACTTTTCAAAACTCGAAATTCACATAGAAATAGCGCAATCATGTTGTTTTTTTGGCATCCCGTTTTTTTAATTCTAGCTTAAATTGGAAATGGGTCATCTTGATTCTCACCCCAGGACATGTTATTACATAATTTACGTAATCAGAGCATCAACAGTAAAATCAAAATTCTGTGCATTAATTAATTCAGTATCGGGAGTGTACTTAACTTCATATATTACGTAACTTTTGAATTCAAAGAAGTTATGTAAGCTATATTAAGGGAGCTTCTTTTTTGACATGACTTCCTATTCGATATAAAACATATATAATCAGAATCAAGGCAACAGAGCCGGCAATCATTACTGCAAACAAACTCATATCAAGAGTGTCACACTCAACCTCTTTAAGCATGCACATCCCATCCATATTGACGAACTCAATTCCCATCTCTGCATCCACAAGACAGGAACATATGCTATCTGTACAAACTGCCAAAGCGTCCGTTCCATTCATTCCAGGATTCGTACACTGAATATCTTTGGTGCATGGGGCGCCTAAAATTTTCCGGACGTAGCATGTCCCTTCATAGTGGAAAACATCATCCGGAAAGGGTATACTTGAGCATTCGCAAATTTTACTACTGCCCGGGCCCGGCGGAGATCCGGGTGGCAGTCTGCACGCGGCATCATTACCAAGAAATCCTTGACACTGTTCATCATATTCGCAAGGTTGGTTGTACGATGAGACCTAATAGATAATTGTAAATTAATCATTGATTATTGTGTGCATCAAAAGCCGACTTTTTTCAAGTTGTGGGTTCCTAGTAGTGCGCGGGTCTTTAATAGCACGGGGGGGGGGGGGGTAGGCGTTTCAGATTTAATAGTATGTGGATTGATTTAGCTTATCGTTAGCACATATTATATTAAATCGCAGTACGCGGGTCTTTCAATTAGTGCGTGGGTTTCTAATTGTACGCGGGGGTCGGAAGCTTGAGTTGAAATAGTATGCGGCGCGTACTTTTAGAAAATGTACTTAACTTGTCATGCACTTTACTTATTGCACTTGTACAAAAGTTCTCAAAATATAAATGTTTTTCTCTATATTTACTTAAAATAGATTAAACTAATGTAGTTTTCACTATTTTAAAAAAGTCTTTTACGATTTCTTTTCGCTATTTTAAAAAAGTGTAAATTATTTTAGTTTGTTTGCTATTTAAAAAACTTTTTATGTATTTTTAAAAAATTGTATTTTTTTTTAAGACTGATTAGTGTGCAATATTATTTTAATCTCTTTTAAAAAAGTCTAGAATATTATTTTTTCTTGCATTACAAAATGTGCAAATTATTGTATTTTGGTCTTTTAAAAATGTGTCAAATATTCGTTTTCGTCCTTTTAATAAAATGTGAAACATCTTGTTTTCTCGTTAAAAAAAGTGTATTTTTACAAACTAAAAATACATTTTTGGATATTTAAAAAAAACGTGCAAAATATTGTGTGCTGTTTAAAAATTCGATAAACATTATATCGTTTGCGATTTTTAAAAGTAAAATAATATTTTTACCTATTTTAAAAAATTGTAAGATATTATTTTTTGCACTTTTTTATAAACTAAAAAACTTTATTTTTTGTATTTAAAAGAAGCGTACAGTATTTATTTTTACTCGTTTAAAAAGTTGAAAATTAAAAACGTTTCTTTTGCTGTTTAAAATAAAGTGTGAAGTATTATTTTTGTCTCTTTTAAAATGCGTAAATAAACATTTTTTTACTCTTTCAAATCACCATTCTTTCACTAATACATTAAGATTATAATATCATGCGTAAAAACATACCTTGATGCACTCATCCACAATAGGATGAATAATGAAAAACTCACTACACTTGCACTCCCCATTTTCGCAAAGTGAATATTGACCCCACGACTGAGACTGACAATCCTCGTTGGTTGTGCATGCCGATTCAATACATTTCACGCACACAACTGTGGCCACAAGAAATTGAAGTAAAGTTTGGAAATACATGATTCTATATAAATACTAAAATAACAAATATTTACTAACAATAAGGAGCTAAAGGTTAAAAAAAAGTAACCACTTTCATTAAATTTTATAACGACGACTGGACGACGACTGGAATAAATAGCTTTAAAAAATTCTATTCACTTCTGTTTGAACTCCTCTATACATTCCAAATAGAACACACCAGTTCAATTAATACTATATTCATGCCCTATTAACCGAATGCCGTCACAAGAAAAAGAAAAATAGAAAAAACTATTGTGAATTATTATCAATTTGATAGGTGTGACATATGGATAAGATAATTGTATTGTATTGTATTGTATTGTACTGTATTGTATTAGGCTTTATTGTCGTTCTCTTCAACAAATACATGTTGATAAGATATTAAAAATTACATTTTTTGTAGACAGGTAGGCAATCAAATATACACATAAATTACATAAGGGTCAACTTAGACAGGGCCGGATAATGCGGCCAGCGCAGGCCGCAGGCAGCCTCCGCTAACTAAATTTTCAAAAACCATGTAAATAGGACATTTTGCATTTTTCAAAAGTATGTAAAAAGAATATTTTGACTTTTCAAAAACATAAATTTTTTTACACATTTCAAAAACATGAACATAAAATGTTTAAGACTTTTTAAAAACCATGTAAATAGATCATTTTGCACTTTTTACTTTTTATAATCAAGTAAAAAGAACATTTTGCACTTTTCTAAAACATGTAAATAAAAAATTTTGCTTTACCAAATTAAACTATCATAATAAAATTAAAATGTTAGTTTTTGCTTATGGAAACGAATTGCTGCTAAAAGCAATTCCTTTGTCCGGCCTTGTACTTAGAACTTTCAGGTACTTGAGAAATACTGATATTTGCTATCTGACATCTGCCTATGGTGAATCAGGACAAGTACTGGTACACCATATGTAACTGTGTGAGTGTGAGTGCCGTACTTTTATTACTTAACTATGGTAAAGTTTCTGTAAAATCAAAACAGCAACTATTTTTGTTCCGGAATGTCAAAAAAATGAGTGAGGACGTGCATCGGTTGTCGTTGGCGTAGGCGTTTTAAACTTAAATCATGTTGCAATTCGTAATCGTATCATTTAATGTGCGTCATTTTCATTCCATTTAATTCACTTGACCATTCTCACTTTTAAATCTTATCAAGATTAGAATATTGTACATGCATTTTTATTACGAATAACGAATTTATTTTTGTCAGTGCTTAACCTAATTGTTGGAAATACCTACGTATTCATTATTTTAAGTATCTACATAATAACGTCCATTTCTGTCCGCCCTGTCGGTCCACCCTGTCGGCTGTCCGTCTCTTTTACTTTAAATGCATTGTTAAATGAGTAATATTATTATTATTTTAACTAATACTAAAATTAGCTCAAATAATAATCGCAATAATAAAATTTGAGCTAATACTAAAAAATTAAGACTGCGATTATTATTTCAGCTGAAATTAAAACAGTTACTGCGATTATTATGTTAGATAAGTAACTAAAATAAGTATCAAAATTCAAATAGTTGTACTGAAAAAATTTACTAATTCAATCAACCAAGTACCACTACCAAAAACGTTTTACCTACTCTGCCCATACACCATTCTTTTTTTTTCAAAACTAAATGCAAAGCCGTCCAGAAAGATACCACTAAAGACAACATAATACATTTTAAAGTCCAGTTCACCGCTAAAATTATTCTTTCGCAAATCCATACGATTTTAAAGTCATTTTTTTGCAAGACCATTCAATTGGTAGCTAATGTTGCAATCGCTTTCGCATTGTCTTATGAAATAAATGGAGTTGGTATGTTACTGACTACATAGTACTCATGACATACACCGAAAGGTCGTCCACAAATAACGTAATAAAAGTTCAATTTTCAGAACATTCTGAACTTTTTGAAAAGTGCAAAATGTTCTATTTACATGTTTTTCAAAGGTGTAAAATGTTCTATTTACACTGTTTTGAATACCGCAAAATGCAAAATTTTTAGTAACATTCCAGCCCCACCTAAGCCATAAGACAACGTACAAGCGCCTAATATCCCAACTAATCGCAATACCACTCAATTATTAGCTGCTGTCGCGGTCGATTTTGCATTATCCTATGCATTAGGTGGAGGTCGGATGTTGCTAACTGTGTGACACACAATAGACATAATAAAAATTTCATTTCTAGAACATTTTGCGCTTTTCAAAAACATGTAAATAGAACATTTTACACTTCTCAAAAACAAGTAAATAAAACATTTTACACTTTTCAAAAACATGTAAAAATGAGTTTGCTGGCTCCTTTTAACACGATAACTGCATGTTATTCTCTATCATTAAATTAATGAATGGAGAATTAAATTGCCTACATTTTGACATCAAATGTATTACTTTAAATCCAACCAGTGTGGCGTACTGTATAATATACCGCCAAGATACAGTGAAATTTGAGATAATTTGCCCAGTTTAGGTGGGTAGCTTGCAAACTTTCTACAAAACAGAAGCTTATTACATAATATCGTCGTTAAAGAATTAAACCCGTTTCCTTTCAATTTTCGCTGAAAGCAAACCCGCTTTCATCTATTTTGTCCTAAAAGCAAATCCTTGCCATTTAGTTTTAATTTAAACATGCGTTTTAGCTGGCCAATTCATAATAAAATGGTTATGAAAAGTGCAAATTCCTCTGCTTGCATATTTTAAAACCCAAAAGGTTATAACTGCGTGGCTTTAAAAACTGCTAATGGTTCTAACTACATAATTTTAAAATGCAAATTGCTCTAACTTCTTAATTTAAAAAAAAATGCAAAAAAATGTACTAAATAAATGATTACGGTCGCGAATTCCTCTAACAGCATGGTTTTAGGTTGCAAAAGAATCAAACTACATGATTTTATAAAGTACAAAATGTTTTTATTACATTTGTTTTTTAAATTACAAAATTTCAAGATGTTCTAATTGCAAAATATTACAAAGCGTAAAATATTCTAAATACAACATTTTAGAAATTCAAAAAGTCCAAACTACCTATAATATTCAAAAGTATGTATGTAAGTAGATCATTTAGTACTTTTCAAAATCATGCAGTTAGATTAGTTTGCAACTTAAAATCATGTAGTTAGAACATTTTGAGCTTTTTAAAACCATTTAGTTAGAGTTAGATTGGTTTGCAAATTAAATCCACGCAGTTAGAACATTTTAAACATTTTAGAAAAATGAAGTTACAGCAATTTGCGTTTTAAAATCATGTATTTAGAACCATTTGCAGTTTTTATGTAGTTAGAACGTTTCGGGCTATAAAGTATGCAACTAGAGCAATTTTCACTTTTCATAACCATGTTATTATGAATTGGTCAGCTAAAACGCGTATTTACATCAAAAGTGAAAGGACACGGATTTGCTTTCAAGTTAAAGTGGAAGGAAGCGGATTTGATCCTTCAACTGCAGACCGTTCGACAATTCGTCGTTGAAGGATCAAAACCGATTCCTTCCACTTTACCTTAAACGCAAATAAGTGTACACCTCTACTTTTATCTTAAATAAGCGTTTTAGCTGACCCATTCATAATAACAATAATAACATAGTTACGAAACATGCAAATTGCTCTAAATACATATTTTAAAACCCAAAACGTTCCAACTATATGACTTTAAAGACTACATGAATATAAAATGCGGGTTGCTCTAATTTCATGATTTTAATAAGTGCAAAATGTTCTAACTGCTTGGTTTTGAATTGCAAACTAATCTAACTATATGAAATTAAAAATTTCAAAATGTTCTATATACATGATTTTAAAAATTTCGAAATGTTCTATCTACATGATTTTAAAAATTTCAAAATGTTCTAACTACATGGTTTGAAGCTGAAAACTAATCTAGATACACAATTTTCAACCACAATTTTTACTATCGAATTATGACATTTTTATTATTTAATTAGCACTTTGAAATCGAGTGTACTCATAAACTCAGATTGCTGCTGTGATAAAACTGGGCTTCCACACTATAAGATCGGAAATGCAACAAAGTAATAAGTAAAAAAAATCCACACAAACGTTACCTTTACACTTACAGCCCTTGGACGAAAAATTTTATCTTTAAATTACTTTGGATCACACCAAAGTGATTTCAATAACACATCTGATTCAAGGCCATAGAAGAGGCATAGAAGTCTTCTATGGCCTTGATCTGATTGTTGTTCAGCGCTGTTAGCACTTATTACATGCAGGTTTAAAAGCAGTTATTTAAAAATTGAAAAATTTTAATAAAATATAACTGCCATTTTTATAAGCTCTTCAAGGTCCGCATATCTGCTATCCGTCGTTTGCTGCCAAAATATTCCAAAATACTGTGGCGCTTGCCGATATTCCCTTCATAAATTAAATGAGGTAGCAGAACTTGCTTACCCCCTAATAAAACTAAATTAAAAACTATAAACTATCTCTAGATTGCTATCACAAAATTATTATCTCATTTAAAGTTAATACAAGTCTTCTAACTTTAAAGAAAGCGAAACAAACTAACATTAATTTGAAATTTCTGTATGTCCTTGCAATCAATATCTTACAAATAACAAAACAAATATGAATGAAATCACAGTATAAAAATCACCCCACTGCAGTTATTTACGTTACACACATCAAAATAAAAATCTCGCAGTCTGCTACCCCATTTATGAGCAACCGAAGCATGCTTTAGTTTAGCTCACATTAGCACGCATATTTCGTAGACGAACTTTAAAAGTGCAAACCAAATAATCGTAATTTTGCTACTAACTACTAACTGTGTATAAAAACAAACATCCTTTAAGAATGCTAAAAGGCTGGATAAACAATTTTCAAGTAGCAAATATCCGGAACTAACCCCGTAATAAAAAATAATTAATTAATAAATACTAAGTCGATATAACCGAAGTTCTTACAACCATACTCAATGAGTCATTGTGGGTGAGGAAATAGGAGGCTACCGCGTTAGATCGTCTCGGTCTTTGTACCCTTTCACGTATCCCCGTCCCCTACTCCACAGTAAAGGAGTCCCATTCCCTAGGCCCCTACAGTAAGTAGTGGTCACTAAGGAGCACCGAAGGAGATTAGGTTTTAATCAACCATCCAGTTACGTTTACCGTACAACACCGAGCCGTAAACGATTAGCAGTGGCCGAGGATTTGAGCCGGGTCTGAGACTGTAAATTTCGTTACAGTCTGCAGTCCTAACCGCTCACCCAAGCACACCTGCTTACTAACCCCCTAATAAAACTGAATCCTCTATCGGGATTACTCTCGCCATTATTTAACTTATTAGGTAATTGATAAAATAATTCGCGTGGACATACTTAAAAGGAATAATCAAGTGTTTTGCAGAATCATGAGTTTTTTTATATTGCCACGGTTTTACTTTTATCAATATTATCATCCGTAGACGCAGAACGTTCACTCCGTTACCCGCTAATGTAATTGCTGCGGGGCCCTATTAAACGAGTCTGCTATGAGTTTTCAATAATTAGCAGATTTGGTTATGAAGTTATTCCGACGAGCCTAATCTGCATTATTTTTCTGATCGTGTAATATTTACTTAGGCCTTTGTTGGTAAGTAGGTCTCTAAGAATAGATAGGGGTGCCAAGCATACTATTCTATTAAATAAATCATTTACGTTTATAGGTGTCATATTTTTAAATACACTGATGTAAGGATGAGATTGCACTTACTATTAACAGTGCGCAAGCACAAACCTTTAATAAAGTAAATTTAAAAGTTTTTAATTAAATTAGTAGTACTGTGCGTAAATGTGATCACCCCTTATGTGTGATCAGTGGCCGCCGTTCAAATATTACCGCCTTTAAAAATCTGTCCATCTAATATTCATACAACCTATAGTCTCAACTATCTTCACTACTGATTTCATCTTCTTTCCTTGAAAACTCTGGCTATGTAAAATTATGAAAGTTTTGAGTACTTTTTTGAATTTGTCACATTTAAGACCCTACTTTACCATTAACTTTAAATGTATTGATCACATAAAGGGCACTTGGGCCGTTGTAAGACTTTCCGCAGTTTTTTCGTACAATGACCTGTATCTCTTGCAACTTTTAATTTTCGACACTGATTATTTTTTTGTACATACAGTATTAATAGAGAAGCTAGTACAATGATAGCTTTTTCGTTATTGTACGTTGTCTGTGGAAAAAGATACAGATTTTCAAAGTTGATAAAAAATGAACCCGATCACACATACGCACTCCCCTACTATGTCTTTACTAACATTAGGTGGGAAAAAATGTTTGTTGTAGAAAACAGATTACATATAAATAAGCAATAGTTTATGCTCCTGCGATTACTTTGTTACGCAACGAAGAGTTCCGTCCGCAGGACGGGCCGGGTTACTATTGTGTGGCCGAATAGATTTGGACCTTTTGTACATGCGCAGTAGAACTTGACGTTACTTTTAACATTACATGTGATACAAATTTTTGCACAAAGATTAACGGTCAGGGCCAATGCTATTCGGCAAGACAATATATTATAGTTCATAGCAGTGTAGCAGAATTAATTCACTGAGCAGCAGAAACGCAGCGGAGTTGTTGCACAATTAAAAGTGGCAAGTGGCAAAAAAGAGGCATAATTTAAATATTCATAAAACCTACCCGACGAATTGCTATATCCCGACGAATATCTTAGGTATCAATCACTACCCGACGAACCGCATTACCGACGAATCACACCGGAACCATTTACCGTATTTGTGCAAATAAGTTTTGTGGAATCTTTAAATAACGTATTTAAGTATTTTTATTGTTCAGAATTCTCATTAAAATAAAGTGATGTTACTAATAAACTCGTTACACAATACACTAGCAATGAACTTTTAGCGATATTTAAAATACTAACGGAACACTCTGTAGAATGCCATGGGGACACGCCGCGCGGATCAAATAAAACAGGTTGGGCGCTGGACGCGGTTCCTAAGTATAACTACCTATAAGTAGGAAGATATGTTTATAAATAATACGAAAATTGGTTTACATGTATATGTAGTAACTGCATTGGGGCTCTACGCATTTCATTAAATGTTAACGTAATCCTGCACAAATATTTACACATTAATAATAATAATAATACACAAAAAGTAACACCCAAATAAATTTAAGCCATTTCATTTAAAAACAAATTATTTACATACATTTTAACACTCAATTTTCTGCATCATTCTACACATGCAATTTTTGCAGATCTACAACAGGCAAGCCATGATCTTGCACGTAGTGTATTGCCAGCATCTTCTCGTCATCCGTTGAGAACACGTGGCAGACTTTGCAGTACACAATACGTTTACTTGAAATTAATCTACTACTAGTCTTTCCTTTTCTGATTCTTTTAAATGTATTTCCCTTTCCATGAGCACCAATCCGGTGCCGTCGAAGAGCCTGTGAGCTCATAAATCCCACGGAGCAAATGTCACAGGGAAAAGGTTTCTCCTTGGTGTGGACTACAGAGTGTCGCTCCAGCTGAGACCGGAGAACATAGGATTTTCCGCAGACCTGGCAGCCAAAATGCCTCTCCCCTCCGTGGTAGTTGGCCCGGTGAATTTTGAGCCCCACATGTGAGCTGAAGGATTGAGTACAGCCCGTCTCTGTACACACGTATTTTTTAATTGCATTGTGCACCAACTTGTGGGATTTGAGGTCACTGTTCCTCATAAACATCTTCCCGCAGAGGTCACAGCCAAACGCCCGGATCCCGCTGTGTATTTTCTCATGGTGGCGGAGGCCACTCATTGTTGCATAGCTGTTGGAACACCGGGAGCATCGAAACCGTTTAACTGTATTTAAAGTCCGTCTTCGAATGTGGGCCTGGACTACGTGTGCCTTGAGTGAGGACTGTTTCTCGAACTTTTCTGCGCAGATGTGGCAGCTGAATATTCTAGTAGTTTCTTGGCCCATTTCCCACTGTAAAGGATCTACTTCTTGAGATTCCTGGTCCTGGTCGCCAAATATGGGCATAGACATGGACAGGGGTAAGGAATTAAACACGTTTTCCGATTCATTCCGGTTCCGGTCCAGGTCCCGGTCTGGTCCGATTTCTTCTTCGTGGGTTGCAGCAGCATCCGAAATTGTACCGTTTTGTTCTTGTTCCTGGTTCTTAGCCTTGTGATGGAACCTGGCCAAGTGAACTTTGAGGCCCACAAACGTTTCAAAGGAGTTCTCACAGTTTGGCTCCGAGCACACGAAATGTTTCCGAGTGAAATTCTCATGTGTTTTTGCAATATGGGCCATGAGCCCTTGCTTGGCTGAGTAGGATTTGGGGCATTTAGAACACCTGTATTTTTGGACGCGGTTCAACCTTTGGTTTAATTTCCGAACGTGTGCCTGGGAAATGTGACTACTGAGAGACACGGCCCTGTCGAATACTCGGTAGCAGATGTTACACGTAAATTTTCCCAACTGGAGAGCGAGTGGGACGGACTTGGGCGGGGACATGGAGCGGAGATTTTTCAATTTTTGGTTCACTTTCCGGACGTGTGCCTGGGAAATGTGAGCTCGGAGGGAGGCAGCCCGGAAGAAGACTCGATGAGAGGTACAAATATGGCACTTGAATTGCAGTTTGGAAGCTTTTCCGGTTGCGGTTGGGAAACGGTTGGCGGTTTCCGTTACCATTGCTGGTACTGGTTGCGGATCCGGTATGATCATCGGATATTGGATGGGCATGGACATTGATAAGGGCATTGAACTGAAACCGCTGCTCAGGGGGTCGGAATCGGAATTGATAAATGCATTTAGATTAATGGAGGCATTTTCATCATTTCCTTCTACGCCCATTTCACATTTAATAAATGAGTTTGGATCCATCCCTGTATTTTGTTCATTGTCTCCGTCTTCATAGTGAGATTGTTCTGGCTCCGACCCTGGGTGCTGCTGGTTCGACAATGAATAATCCGAAAATATTGAATGGTATTTGGCCCGGTGAAGCTTTAATCCGGTGGTGGAACTGAAGGAACTTTCACAGCCGGCTTCAGGGCATCTGTACTTTTTAATTGCATTGTGTGTGGCTCTGTGCACAGTCAAATCGCAGGGTCGACGAAATTTCCTCACGCAAACGTCACATTCGTACACAAGTTCTGCATCGTAATTATCATAATTATCTTCTTGATCATCATCCATGATATTTTCACCAAGATTTTTCGGCACGGCCAGATTCTGGCGTAATTCAGTTCTCAGCCCAGTTTTTGCCCCTTCCTCTTGACTTGTTGAACGATTAATATTATGCAATCTGTTCAGATGTATTTTTAAGCCCAAGTGAGAATGAAATGAATTATTACAGTTCAACTCTGGACACGCAAACTTCTTGAGAGGAGTGCTTGAAATGTGCGTCTTTGCAAAGTGAATGGTGAGCCCTTGCTTGACTGCATAATGCTTTGGACATTTTGAACATTTGAACCTTCGAACCGTGTTGCGGAATTCATTTTTCGGTGTTGTTGTTGTTGCTGCAGAGTGGAAAGGGTCTTGCACCGGTTCCTCCGGTCTTAGTAATGAACTCAAAATACTTTCGGTTCCGTTTTCCTGGCGATTTTCAGACGATGGGGATGCGTGGGGTGAAAGTTCCAGGCTGTCGGCATCTTCACCGTTGTGCCACGCGTTCATATGATGCCTCAGCCCTTGCTTGGCTGAATATGATTTAGGGCATAGGGAACATCTGAACTGTTGAATCTTATTGAATTTCTTGTTCAATTTTTTAACGTGATGTGCCCTGTGTGCACGGAGGGAGCCGGCACGATGGAAGGACTGTGGACAAATGTGGCATTTAAATCTATGTTTTTTCTCCGGTGGTGGTAGTGGTTGTCTCCGTTGCTGCAAGGGGTCCGGTTCGGGTTCAGGTTTGGGTTCCGGTCCCGGTTCCTGTGTTTCAGTTAATATTGGTAACGGCTTTTTTGACACTATCTTTTGAGAAAAAGAAGTACGCTGTTTTGGTCCCCGACGTTGACCTTGGATTATTTCCTTATTGGCCGGCAGCGATGCGGAATGTGCTGCTGCTGGTCCTCCGAATTTACGCCCCCCATGAAACTTAATTTTGTGGAATTTTAACCCAAGGTAGCCGCTAAAGGATTGAAAACAGTTCCGCTCGGGGCACATGTATTTTTTAACTTGGCTATGACTGTACTTATGTGTCGTGAGATCACAATTCCTTTTGAACCTATTCCCACAGATGCCACAGGCGAAGGGTTTAATTCCAGAGTGGTCCAACTCGTGATGACGAAGCCCGGGGAGTGACGCGTAGGACTTGGTACAAGAGGGATAGGAACATGGGTAAGCTTGGACTTTATTTAATTCCTGGTTCAATTTCTTGATGTGTGCCTGGGTGACGTGTGCACGCAGAGAGGTCTTTTTCTCAAAGCTTTCACTACAGAGGTGGCAGCGATATTCGTTATTGTCCCCTAGAATTATCGGGGTTGATGATGTGGATGGGGACGTCGTTCGTAATGGCAATGGTAACAACTTAGGAAGTGCCTTCAGCTTTGCATTTGTATTCTGCAAGGACGAGGACCTTGCCTTACCTGCCTTATTTTTATTACTGCTCCGGAACTGGTCGTTTAATTTTCTTGTGTGGGCTTGCGCTATGTGAGATTTGTACGAGACGTACCTATCGTACGATTTCGGGCAGAGGTGACACTGAAATCCTTTGGGTGGATCATCTCCCAGAACCAGTTGTGGGTCTGATTTTGTTACAGGTGCAGTTTCGGTTTCGGATGGAGTCTCTGATTTACCTTGGTTTCGGTTACGAAGTTCCCCATTGTCTTCAACGTGCTTTCGAAGAGTGTGTTCCAGGAGGCTTTCACAGTCGTTGTAGAACACACCGGGGCAGAGTCCACATTTATATACTTTTTTCTCGGTGGCGGCTGGGGTGGGGGTGGGGGTGGCGGATATGCTTGACCGAGACCGAGGATTTGATGCTGCCTTGGTGACCTGAACTGAGACCTTCCGTTTTTGATGCCTGGAATTGTGATGTTGTTGCATGTGTGCATTAAAAAAACGAGCGTAGCTGTACTGTTTAAGGCAGATGGGACATTTGAAATTTTTTGGAATATTGTGAGCGGCACTGCAGTGATTCTCTAAATCCCACTGAGAGGAGAATGCTTTGGTGCAGTGATTACATCTGAACGACGCGGAATTGTAGATGCGGTTACTGCTGATTGCCCTTTTAGAGGAACTTGTGTGCTGTTGTAGGTTGACACTGCTGGAGGATGCACTTGTGGAGGGGGAAGGGGTATCGATGATGTATGGAGACGTGATTGAATTTGAATAGTAGTTGTTGTCGCTGGGAATTAATTGTTCAGATTCCTCAAGTTCTTGTTCTTCATGTTCTTCTTGGTATTGCTCATGGTGCTCATGGTGCAGGTACGGAGAATGGTAATTCTGCTCTGCATCCAAGGGATCGATACCAATCCCAATGTTGACATCGTAATCATTGTCATCATCAACGTCTTGGAAGTTACTCGGATTCTGATTAAACTCGAGGGGCAGCACTTCATATTTTGGAAAAACTGGAATCCTTTCAAAGGTTTGGGTGACGTCCTCTACCCCTTCAGTCTCGGTCTCATGGACGAGGGTGTGTGGGTCATGGACGAGGGCGTGTGGCTCAAGTTTAAAGGATACACCTTCGACTTTTATCAATGCACGATCCGACTCCGGCTCCATTATTGTAGCTGACCTAACGAATTGTCTTTAAAATAAAAATCTTTTTAGAATACTAGTCAAATACAAAAAACCAAGAGATAATGTGTTGTCTTATCTATATCGCCTGTGAAGAATCAAAATGACCCATGTTAACTAAATACAAAATGTACTATCTACAAAATGTATATGAATATCGCGTTTTCCTTAAAAGGTAAGTAAATAGAACATTTTGGACTTTTTAAAACGTGTAATTAAAACATTTTACACTTTTCCAAAACGTGTAGAACTAGAACATTTTACAATTTTCAAAAACGTGTGAATGCAACATATTGTACTTTTTAAAAACTTATAATTAACATTTTACGCATCTAATTAATTTAGTGTTTTTTTTAAGTAGCTCATTTTAATTCTAGCGTAAATTGGAGATGGGTCATTTTGTTTCTTCACAGACGATATATTACTTTGTTCATATAAAACTTGATAAACAATAAGTAGAAACTACCTAAATCAGTAATAAATAATGTATTCCTTCAGTTTAAGTAAGTATGGTTTTGCTACAGCGTACAGGCACGCTGCTTCGGGATTCTTCCGTCCTGCTTTAGGTCATACGTAACGAGTTAGTATGACTCGACGTCAACTCAGGTACGTGTTACATTGGTCAATGTAAGAGAAACAACAGGGTAGCCAGGCCAATAATGATTGATTTCTGAAAAAATAAGTATTGCAAAAATTAGATCTCTGATGCTAGGTGCGACTCAGGCAAATTTATTTATTTTCTTAGAGACAGACACAACATAGGTCCAGAAAGATAGTAATTAAACTAACCTATACTTATAACTAACAATAACTAATTATTTTGTTGACAGAATACTTATAATCATTAATCATTAAATTAAATGGAGTTGATTATATTATTTTCCTTTTCTTGATACTAGTTAAATTGTAAAATAGGATAGGGCAAGGGTGCTTGAGAAGCAGATTGTTCTTATAATTAAATTTTCAGAGATCCTAATTCTGTCTAGTAGGGATGTTCTTGCTAATTTGCACATTTCAGATAGATTTTTGATTTCATTGTCTCGAAACATCTCGGTAGCACTACTGTGTCTCTGTCATAGCCACATATAATTCGGAATGAGTCATTATAAGCCACATTTATGCGATTCAGGATTCTTCCCTTAATGTTCCATAGACTGCAGCAGTATATTGTGGATAGATATGTACGAAACAAATAGGCTTTTACTTCCGACGAACATCTACTAAATCTGGATTTGATCATATTCGCACTACACTACTGCATATCGCAAATACAATCATACTCTAAAACTGAGTTGTATTTTAGTTTTTACTCCTCTCTAAAAATATAAAAAGATCAGAAAACGGTGACAGTTCCGTAATAGTATGTTATGCCTAGCTCAATAGGTAGACCATCAAAAATGCAGTTTCGCTACTATTTATTTTTTTACAAGATGATCCATATCATCCCATACATATATCCATTCCAAAGCTGGAATCAAGATGAGCTATGTCATAAAAACAAAAGGAGAAACATGCGTAAAATGTTAACTAGAAGTTTTTGAAAAGTGTAAAATGTTCTATTTGCAGATTTTTGAAAAGTGTAAGATGTTCTATTTGCACGTTTTCAAAATTCGCACAATGTTATATTTAAATGGTTTTGAAAATTGTAAAATGTTCTATTCTTCTATTTACATGTTTTATAAAAGTGTGAAATGTCCTATTTACATGTTTTTGAAAAGTGTAAAATGTTCTATTTAATTGCTTTCAATACATACATGTTTTAATATTTTTGTAGATAGTGGATATTGTTTTTAGCTACTTATGGATATGGATTATTTTGGATCTTCACAGACGATATATTTCGTTTTTTTTCTGCTTAAATATAATCTAACCTCGAGTGATAGCCATTAATAGTCCAGCAAAAGTAGCCGTAATATTAAAGTGATTTATATTTTGTACGGAATTTTTTATTATCCTTATTTTAAATTCTTCGGTAACGGTAACGAAATTGAAATTGAGTATAACTCTCCAAGTTACGCCTACATCTAGGGAAATAAAAATACGGTAAAAGTTCAAAATTATATTACAAAATAGATAAATTAATCATAGCATAATTTATAACGTGTAATATTTTAACCACGCTCTTTCGAATTGAGAAGTCAATTTATCTCTATGAAGTTTCGTTATAAGTAAATTTTTGAATCCTATATTGACTGTTACAATCAACTGTTGGCTACGCGAATATATTATCAAAGTTTGATGCTACCGAAGATAAAAGATATCTATTGTAAGCATTCAGTATCGACTTGTCAGTGTTTATTTTCTACGGACTTCGACTTCGGTACAACTATATAGTCACAGTTCATTCAAACTCACTTGTTAGTTCAAATATCAACAATATCAACAAAATCCGCTTCACCCTGTTTAAAACATATGTAATTTTAATAATTAATTTTCAAAATTGTTACCGCAGTACATTTAAGTTAGTTTATTTTTAAATTTCAACGAATGTAAACAAATTATGGACTAATGTTATATTATATTATATGTAAAATTAAATCTGTTTACCTACTGACTGATGACTGATCAACTATCAACCACTGCGTGAGAAATGCCAAAACAGAACTGCGAAAGTGGCAAGTAAGTTGACAAGTTTCTGCGCTTAATATTTCAGAAACAGCCCGGCAAGTCAGTCCAGCGGCAGTTCCAGTCGTCCAATGCCCTTTAATATCATCGAACTAGGTCAGCCTTGCCTTTTAGTGTCAAAAATGTCTGACTGTCCTGAAACCTTGAATCTTGAATCCGTCTTTGGAAACATGGAGCCCTGTGATGTGTAAAATAATGTACTTGACACGTTAATAAAGATAAATCTCATCACTGCTATAGTCAATAGTTAATTAGTGATTAGGCTATTATTAATTATTCAGCGCACTGTAGGCTTTACACCGGAAGAACTAATTACTGACTGTTGACTGTGATGTCATTATTTTACATAGTATGGGTAAGGGTCAGTCATATCGATATTACACTAGCAACTAGAATCTGTGATCAATACATTCAACATTTGACATTCGACTAATTTGGTCAAGTAGGTACTACTTCACGTATATTCAATATTATAGCTACAATACAACATATTTAGTTAAGTATTCACTGCCACTGTCACTGTTGACTGTACTTAATAATAAAGTATGTGGGATTTGATTTACGGTTACGGTTATAATAATTTATTCACTGTTTGATTGTATACCAAATAAAAGGATGTAGTCCGCACAATGCAATGGTGTAAGTGTAATGTTAAATATATGCCTTGATGAATAAATAAACCTACTAAATTATTACCAATACAAATAGTTTTGAATATGTACTAAAAATGACTTGCTAGTGAGATTAAAAAGGATTTTCTTTAATTGCTTTTTTATTGTTCTAATTAATAAATAAAGCAGTTTCAGATTAAATTCAGTGATTCCCTCTGCAATAGTACATGGGAAGCGAGCAAGGAACTCTAGCGCTCCAGCCAAGGTATCTGTAGCATGTCTTTTGAATTTTTTAGTTGATTTTAGTTTTTTGATGATGACGAAAATGACGATGACATTTTAATATTGACTTGTTAAAACATTCTTTTCTTTTAGGTAAACGATGATGTAGTAGCATTAAATTTGTATAGAATATTTAATTAAATACTGTAGATAGATAGGTGCTATAGATAAGTTACTTCACAAGTATGTATATATGCACAAGATTGCGTATTCTGGAATAAAATTGCAAAATGGCAAACCCGCGGCTTCCTTACTTAAAAATATGAGAGAAGAAAAATAATGATCATAAAAATATATATTGTATAAAATATAAAATATGATATTTTATGATGTAAAATGTGAATTGTATGTTGGAAACTAAGACGGACGGATATATTTCCCCAAAAGCCCTTCAGGCAAAATCATCCCACTAAAATTAAGTAGATGGTCAAAAAGGGAAAATAATATTCCACATAAGTGTGGAGATGAGTTTAGGGATTATAGCATGGTACGTGAGGATCTTCTATCCGCACGGACCATGACCATAACCAGTTTCTACTTGGACTCCGGCGAAGACAGAGGTACTCCTTGCTCGACCGTGCTACGGCAGAACTGTTGCTACGAGCAAATTATTAGGGACCCAAGCGGACCAAGACATCCCACGAGGAAAAGTGTATTCATCGCTACGAGCGAGAATTTAGGTGATCAAACGCTGACCCTTTTTGTGACCCTACGAGGGATAAAATATTGACGCTACGAGCGAATAAAATAGGGAACACAAGGTGACCCAGAAAGACGTTCTACGAGAAGTCTAAAATATAATCCGTCCGGCTCAGAATCCAACCTACAAGGTAAAAACATAATTGTTGTAATAATTATTCGTACGGCGAAAATTAAGGGAAACACTCCCAGTTGATTATTGAGAATTTTGAGTTTCATATTTTGATTTCAAAGTATATTTCATTTTGGGCTACGAGCCATTAAAAGTAAAGTCATATCATTTTCAGTTTTGCACTATTGTGCCATTTAAAAGTAAAAGTATTTAAATAAATACAAGGCAACCATAAGACCTTTCAAACTATAATTATAATTAATGTGTGTCTTGTATGATTGCATACTGTACGTGTGATATTCATATAATCCTCATTTAGGATATTTAGTAGTGTAAACTAATATTTAAGTTCATGTTTATTTTGGGAAAGCGCATCATAATCCTCCCCACCCATATAGCATCGCTAGCATTAAGCTCATACACTTTGCTACATAAACCCTCCACTTAGTCGTGCATACTACATAGTATCTCGCAGGGCCGGTCCAGAAGTCGTGTAGTTTCCCCGAATTCACACTGACTCCGTCGCCCTTTCCGACTCGGATTTAGAAGGCCGCATAAAATCCCTGTCAAGAAGGTGCGGGGTAGAATTTTATCTACCCCCCAATACCCGTAATTATATAAAATTAAATTTAAGATAGGTTAGAAAAAGATCCGAATTAATTCGGGTCCATATTTCCTATTTTGCTGTACTCAGCATAGGCCACCACGTGTTGGGGCGATTTAAGCATTGCTAAAGTGACGCCTTTTGGTGGCACTGGTAGTGGTAGTAGGTAATAGTAACGAATCTAAAAAGTGAAAGTACTACAAGTAGCGCCACGGCGTGCTTTGCATCGCTCTACGAGAGGATAGCGTTATTAATTTTGAAATATAGAAAGGCAGACGGAACCAGTGCTGACAAGCCATCCCGTCTGGCCATAAAGAATTGCCTAGTCATTGACGGGAATTCAGGGAAGCAACCCACCAAGCCGTAGACGTGAAAAATTGAGAGGGAAAATCTCCCATAGTAACAGACAGACTTCGACTGGATCCACGGAACAGAGAAGACGTGCTGAAAACTCGCGCTTGAGTGCCTACCAGGACCAAGGCTGAAAAGAAAATTTTGAAGATTTTGATCAAAATACAATTTTGAGAGTTCAGAAACCTAATCCTAAGTGACAATAAAATATTGCCGTTTTTACGAAAACAGAATTAAGGTCAAAACAGCGAAATACAATTTCGATCTGAGCCAAAAAGTGAAAGAAAGAAGTCCACATCCGCTGAGAAATCATCCAGCAGACATTTGCAATTTTGGTATGTACCACATGTTAATTAAGTGCAGAGCACACATTTGATTTTCATAGAAAATATATTTTATTTTGTAGACTTATTAGTCAGGGTGTAGCTTACGTAGCTTTGATAAATATTGTAAGAAATTCATAGTTTGAAACTTATAGATTAGTAAGTCAGATTTTCTAGACATCCGAACGCCGGAATTAAAGTAGAATTTTCGAAAAAGTAGAATTTTCTGTTTCCATTTACTTAGGCTCCATATTCTGTAAAATAGGAAGCCATAATTTAGTATTAGTTGTGAAATCATACAGTGCACTCATCGAAGCTTTTCATTTTTGAGTTACATATTAGCTTAAGTCAGTCATATTTTCAATTTTGTCAAAATTCTTCGAAAAAGCGAATTGAAATAGTGTAAAATCAGTAGTTGCCATTTGTCACTCAGTCGTCAGTTCATATTTTCCATTGCCGAGGATATGGCACTGACTCAGTAGTTATATTCCTCAACCTCCTGGCTAGCAAATCGAGTTCTTGACTCGATTTCATTCAAAATTATTCATAATTCCGATAATTGTTCAAAATTATAAATTATTTCGTATGGGGATTTCAAACCCCACTTAAAAGTGTTAGTTTACATAGTGCGGAGGATAAAAACTCCGACTTAATAGTAAGTATTAGCCACCACGGCCAGGCTTACCGGCATTAGTTGCCTGGGCCCATAATTCACATTCAAGTTAGTTGCTAACTGGAGAAAGAAGCATATTTCAAATCGCTTCTTCGACTTTGACCTAAGACAGTCAAAGTTCGCATTATTAGATTATTGTGTAAGTAATAATTTACCGAAAAATATATTAGTGGCCAAAGTTCATTGTGTTAGTGCATGACATTCATTTTCCTACAAGGAAACACTGGTGTAACCGTCCCGGTAGCCAGTGACATCGAAGGCAGTTTGCTGCAAACAAATAGTAACAGTCATATTGTTGAATTAAATTCGTAAAGTGAATTTCTAAAAAGTTCGGGGACTTTTTAGAAATCTCACTCATCTTCATTGTGCTTATATAGGTAAGCAGCCTTGTTAGTATAAAATCATAAGTGATCATTTTGTGTATGATAAAATTGTGAATCATTTTCAATATCATAATTATTGTAATTTGTGTAAGCCATTTATTAATGTGTTGATTTTGATATCTGTAAATCAGACGGAACAATAATTCCGAATTTGTAGGGTGTACTTACTTAGTAGCCGAATATTACGAGACACGGTCTCGCCTTTTGTAAGTTGAGTAAAATACAGCGAGGAAGATCCCTCGACTTCTAAATAGTGAAAAATACAAGTCCAAAATATTTATACTTCGAAATACTCGAATTTTGTCATAATATTAAATAATTACTGGGGATTCAAACCCAGATTTTATTGTGTGTTGAATCATATGTTAAAATCGAGCAAGAAGTGCAACCTTGACTCAGTAGTTAGTACTTACTAGGAAGTACCGAACTTCCCATTTCGAAACTACTCACATTTTTGTTCCTCTTCAATTTCGTACTGGGGATATACACCCAGATTTTATGGTTACTATTACGAGTTAAAATCACGCGAGGGATATTATTACCTCGACTTACTAGTCATTATTATATTAATCACAGTGCCAGGCACTGGTCCTGGGCTTATTCATTTGCTAAATAAAAATTTGCAGGGGATTGAGACCCTGACTTATTATAGAATATTCATTGCAGGGAATTATCTACCCTGACTTCCTAAATCCCATCAAAATACTTCCCTTTGTGGGGGTAAAGATTTATAAGGGGTGTGTTTGAGTGAAAAGGTTAAAACTATAGGTTGAAAAATCTGAATTTCAACTTACTATTTGATTTTGTCGAAATTCGCTAGTTGACGAATTTATTGTGTCCATTAGTTGTGTGCATCATCTTGCATCAGGCTTTACAGGTGGCAACCATAGTCAGCAGGAGCTGACATCCAACTTTTGATTACTCTGCGGCACCTTAAAATTATTATAAGCAATAATTAGTGTTAAATCGAAGTGATATTGCAACTTCAACATAGTAACCAACTATAGATACCTACATAGGTTAAATTCGATTAAATACAGAGTTAATACTCATGAATAAAATACTTGACATTTTATTTTAGTTGACTTACGTACTCGTAGCCGACTGAGGGCAGAATACTATTGCCAAATCTTCGGATTTTGGATTACGGATACGTTCCGAAGAATAGGCTTGATCAGCGAAGAACTTCCACTTCGATTGAAAATCCTCTACGAGACAGGATCCTACGTGGATCGCAGAAAAGAATTCTACAACCAAAGTGTAAGAAATAAACAAAATAAACATTATTTCTTATTCAAGCAAAGATTTTGATTTTAAGGACTACGAGTCCAAGTAAAATATTTTGTTAACTGTACACTGTAAAATCGAAAGTGTTTTATCACTTTACACTGTGAAAAATATAACAGTGATCTTAATTGTTCTATAATTTAATAGGACCTTACGAAGGTTTAGCAGACGTGCAGACTTGTCCACGTGAAAGTCCACGGATTAAGAAAAGTACTATTTCCGGAAGTGGATATCAACGGATTGAAAGTCTTCAACCCGATTCCATACATAATTCGGACTTACAGAGAACTCTTGCCGCAGCACGGCCTGATCCTTCCTGTAAGCAAAATAAACAATTTACACTTTCAAAATTAAACAAATTTTTACATTTTCAAAATTTCACTTTGCAAAATTTGGATAAATTCAGAAATACAGGCAGTAGTACTACATTAACTCACTGCTGTATTTTATATTATAGTATAGCAATTAAATATTAGGTATTTTCTTTTGATTAATTTATAGAAGTCTTACACAGACTCAGAAGTGAAGAACAAGTCACAGTCAGCAGTCCACGGACTTTAGAATAGGAATAAAGCCAATTATTAGCCAGATTCCAAAGTAACCCATCTGGGGAAAGTAAAATAGAAGTCAAAACGAAAAATAAACGTCGTTGGTCACTTCCTTCTTTATAAGTAAGTACCAAAACGTATTTATACCTATAGACACATTAAAGGTTAAAAATTAGTCATAAATATTTCCAACTTCCAATCAGGGGAAGCGTTAAACGTTTTAGTTCGTAGTCAGTACTATAGAATAGTCAAAAATAGAATAGAAAAGTATAGTAAGTACTTATTAGTAACTAGTACTTACCACGTTTCACTGTATTACATTTCCACTGTTGTAAGTCAACAGCCACATAGGTAGTATAGGCATATACATACGACATAACACTGTTGTAATTTTCCAGTGTTGTAATTTATTCACAAATACATGGTAACTACTAGTTAGCCATTGATTATCAATTAGAGACTCAAAGTAGACGCTGAACTTGAGAAATTTCAGCCATTGATTATCAATTAGAGACTCAAAGTAGATGCTGAACTTAAGAAAATTCAGCTATTGATTATCAATTCGAGACTCAAAGTAGATGCTGAACTTGAGAAAGTTAAGCCATTGATTATCAATTCGAGACCTAGAGTAGATGCTGAGGTTGAATGTGCAGTTATTACTGATCATAGGTTTTCCGATTAAATAAAATAGAAACAACCATCAACTAATAGTTGGAATTAAAATAAATTACGATTAATTTAGGAATTTAAATATACATTGGTAAATATTTTAGAAATAAGACTGTTGTACTCAGAGTCTGTCAAAATTTTGAATTTATCCAAAAGTAAATGAATGTTGTAATTCTACGTGAATGTCAGTTACATAATATTGCATTATATAATAAAGTAAAATAATTAATTAATTATAGCAACTTACGGAGTTGAATTTGAAGTCGAAATTTGAGGATTCTTCATTGGGATTACGAATCTTTTCTGGATTCTACGGGAATACCAAACCAAACCTTTTGATTTCTCTACTGGGATTTTCAATCGACAATTGTATTTACTCCTACACTTAGTAAGTACAATACACGGAAAATAAGCAATTAGATTGAATGCTTATTATTTTAGGGTTATTAAATTACGATATAGCCTTTTTGTTTTTCACGTTCAGTATTCTGATATTGTATCATATTTGGACAAGGCTTATGATATATCGAATTCAACTTCAACGTTGAATGTTCTTTCTTCTATATTTAAGTCCATATGACTGGATATCAATCATAGTTATTATTGTAGTATATTTAATTGTCAAGATCAAAATATCTCTTGAACGTCATCGACGAAACAATCATTGGAGATACGATTGGATACTCACTGATAATTCGAATTTATTCTAGATTTTTCCAGGACACGTTCCTGATCCTGACTTACTAGTTAAGGAAGTTTTTAGTTATTGACACACAGTTGCTGTGAACACAGAAGGATTTCTTTAAGTACTGACTTGTTACTTCGTTTAAACTATTTGACCATAAGTTACGTGTTACGACACTACAATTAAGTTATTGCTTGTGCTTAAAAGCTTGCTATTGGTATTATTCAAATTCGGTGGCTGTTGCGCGAGATATATGTACCCTCGTCCTCATATCACACTGCAAAGCATATAATCACCCATCATCATCATTATCATCATAGAATTTAATTCATTTTCAAATAATTCATTCTTCAAATAAATACAAAGTCAGAATTGCGTCAATATTATTAATTCAAGTCAAAGTCAAATAATCATTGTGAATTTATAGACTGTTTATGAAGGTAAAGATTTAAGGCCTGATTAATTTAAAAGTATTAATCAGACTTAAATTAAATAAAACAGAAACAGATTCGGTTCCCTAACGCGGAAACGCATCCGGTTCACGTTCGCTAACGTCGACGTGGGCATTGTTTTATCAACAGAAATTCAATAAAAATCTTTGGTAGTTAAGTACTACACTCATAGGTATTCCTACATATTGAATAAAATACAATCGATTTACTCTTACGGAGAGACTTAAAGAATAGATATTCATTTTACCTCTGATACGTCAGAAAAGCCAAAATACGTCATTTTCAATTGTCGATATTGCATCGAAACTACAAATAAGTATAAGCCTAGTGTATTAACTACGAATTAATCACAAATAGAGACATTCTAGATCCAAGGATCCACTACAGTTTATAGACAAATTTTGTATTCAAAAGGGAAATTCCACGTGAATTTCCAGCTCAACTTCAAACTGGAAAAGAAAGGCAAAGACGATAAAATCGATTCTCAGCCGAAAATAAAAGAGGAAGCAGTACCCATCACAGTAATAAAAGAAGAGAAAGAGGACTTTGATCTTTCCGATTCTTTTATTTTTGGGGACGACCCTACATTAGATATATCTACGACTTCGTCTAATTTCATAGGATTAGCAACACAATTCTCAGATTCTCCGAAAAGTGAGAAATCTTGGCACGACGAATCATTAGAATTCGAAAAGGAGGATTTAGAATATAAGCTTCTACATTACAAGGTTAAGCTTTGGGAACCGCCCCAACATACCGCCTTCTTAACTTTGCATTATCCATATCTAGATTTAATCAGTAACCGGATCATGACGGTCACTCACGAACAGCTGGAGGGTATTCTGAAAACCCTCTTGACTAAAAATAAGGGATTAGACGCCGACCAACAGCTGGTAATTTCCGAATCCAAACTAATGGACGGAATACCAACTTATAGTGGCGAAAAGGAAGCACGAGGGTGGGTTGACATCTTCAAAGAAGAACTCACTACTCGAAAGATTTTAACCACAGATAAAATCTACAAGGCACTAGACAAGGCCTTAGTTGGGACAGCAAGAAACTGGTGGATAGGAGAAAAACCGAGATTCATTGCTAGTTATGCTACAATAACTAACGCAACTGAACGGGAAACAGCTAAGAATGCTACGGTTAACCAGATATACCAAGCTCTCGAATTGAAATTCGATCGCGCGTATGTCAGTAGCAAGGCAGCTTCGGAGCTTGCCTCAACAATTTTCAATTCCAAGTTAAGTGGAAATGAATATGTTAACCGTAGGTTACAATGCGTAACTCAAATGGATCCTAACATGGATGAAGAAGGGAAATTGGTGAAGTTATTAGAAGGACTTCCTCAACCATTGCGAAAGGAAATGATGAATTGTACGGATATAAATAACTTTACGAAAGTTTTAAATCGCCATATCCTTCAACAATCAGAAAGCCTTTTGAACCATAACGTCCAAGATGTATTTGATGGACATCAAAAGAAGCCAATTTACATTAGAGGATTAAATGGAGGTATTCCTCCCAATAATAGCCGTAATGGGAATCAACCCAACGGAGGTCAAGTTCGACATGGAGCTGACCCAGGGAAATATAATCCTAATGTTAAAAAGAATAGTGTAGCCACAGACGGTCAGCCCACATGCTATGAATGCGGTAAAACGGGCCATTTTGTGATCGACTGTTGGCAAGCCATGCAGAGACAGGGTATTCCTTTACCCCCTCAAGCTGCAGGATGGGCTAAAATGAATAATGCGCCCATACAACAAAATTCCTATAATAATAATAATAATAGAGGAAGAGGAAACAATAGATACAATGGAAACGGTAATAGGGGATATAGAAACAATAATAATGGATATAATCGGAATCATAATAATTATAACCAGGGATATCAAGGTGGTTTTTATAACCAACCCCCGTCTTATAATCAGAACTACAATCAACAGGACTTCAATCAAAATTATACAAATACAGTTCATCAAATGCGTGCAATGCATCTTAGTGATCGTGATTATAATTACGATCCAGCACGAGATATGGGTATGAGACAAAACGTACCTGCATTACCAATGAGTAATGATCATCAGCCTCAAAATAATCAAATTTATGGGAGTCATAGCAATCCCAACCCACAAACTTTGGAACAAGTACATCAGCAGATGTCTCAAAATAATCCAAGGTTCAGAATGTTTAGAGTACGATCAGCTGAGGATTCAGAGATCCCAGACCTAGAGACTATACCATTACCAGGGACATCAAGTCGAAAGAATGAAGAATCACCTATCACATCACTATCCTCGGATAATGATGAAAATAAGGAATTAGATAGGCTAATGGCAGCTTACGAGCTGACTCAAAAAGAAACTTCAAGTAAGTTAGACAATAAGAAAGAGGCGGCGACATCCAGTAATACATTAAATCAAAGCCAAGCTTCGGCAAGTCCGAAGACCGTACAGGTTAGGAGATTAAATCAATCACCTAAGGAGGTGAAAAGAGTATTCCCATTCCGTAACTACTATGGAGTGGCAATGGATTTCAATGTTATTGTAGATACAGGATCTACATTCAGTATCGTTAACCCCAGAACAGTGAAGTTGTTGGGATGTGATCATATCATCACATCCTGCCAACGTATCGAAGCAGACATGATTGTGTACGATGGTAAACCATTACAATCAAATCAACAGGTAACATTGGGTTTCTATGTGGATGAACTCCACACTTGGATAAATTGGACATTTTATATTGTAGAGAATATGATGGATAGTATAGTATTTGGAATGGACTTGTTATCTAAATATGACATAACAGTAAGTTGTCAATCAGGATTAATCGCGTTTTCCACGGAAAACAGACCCAGTCCAGACTACGTTTATACATCTGATGATTCAGATGAAGTGCAGATTCCCACGGGAGCTGAAACACAGGTAACGCACGCGTCACCTTCAACTATTATGACAGCATTACCAATTAAGAAAAGACAACAGAGACCTACTGGCTCTGACATATTAGACAAAGTTAAAAGCGATGATTCAGATAAATCATCAGAACCAAAGACAGATAAAAATATTTACGTTCAGGATCACGTACACTTAGAGATAGGGGAAGAAAAGCCCATCAACATATATACTGATGAGCTTTCATTTGACGGTCACATAGTAACCGAAACGAATTACAAATTACTTTTCGATTTAAGATTAATGATTATCCCAGAACATATCAAATTAATACAAGGCAAGGGAATCATTACAGTAATTAATATGGGTAAGACCGGTATGGGCTTACAAGCTAAGAGTCGAATAGCGACATATCACCATTTGCCAGACGAGGTAGTTATGCGCCTCGGAAGTAGACAAACTCAGGGAATGATAATTCATAACCAGTTAAATCGTGCAGCATTAAAAGCTGAAATAGAGAAGAAATATACAGAATACGAAGACTCTAAATTGAGATGTAATCTCGATTTCAATGAATATTACCCACAGTTGAAATTCCATTCAACTGCGTTACAGGTTCCAAGTCCTATATTAGGTGAACGACCACCTATCGCAGTATCAACTGATACTGACCAACCAGAAACCGAAGTAGAGAAAACACGTAAACAACATGCACAAATGTTACAGCAAAAACGGATAAATTCAATTATGACTTTTCGGTATCCTAAAAATATGGGGGAATTGGGTGATTTCATTGGGCAAACAAATAAATTCAGTCATACGGTCCAATGTTATTCTCAGGTGATGCAACCTCTTTTCGAATTAATACGCAAATCACCGCCATTCATATTCACGGCAAAATGTCGTGAAGCTTTTGATGCTATCCGGTATCAGATTCTTACTGCTCCGGTTATGGCGTTACCTGATCATTCCATTCAATTGGAATTATGGTATCATATATCTGAGAATCATATCCTCGCTATATTGGTACAAAATAAAAACGGCGTACGACGCTTACTCTCTCGTTTCCAATATTATTTGGTACAGGTAAGAGAGACCTTCTCAACGTTGGATAAGCATGGTATTGCGCTTATCCAAGCATTACGGAACTTCCGTAACTTCACTACAGGTCGGACCGTTCATGTGTATACTACTGACGCGGTATTGCCGACAATTCTGAAAATCTCAGATTTACCTCCAAGGATGGTAAGGTGGAACTTGAAACTACGAGAATTCGACATTAAAATACTTTTGCTGGCTGGACTGCCCGCACAAATAGATGAGTTGTTGCATACATCTACGAGAAACAACCTTGACCGAGAGATTGTATTTTCTTGTAGACTTATTAAAATAGTATGTCGTAACCGAAAAGAAAAAGAATTTATTCGTCGTTGCGCAGAACTAAAACATAGAATTGATAATTTGCATCAGCTACAAGCTGAGGACGAGAATGTAGATAAAATCGTACAACGATTGCGCTTCGATAAAGACAACGAATTAGTTGGAACGAGTAGGTATAGAAAAGTTTATCGTTTGGGAGAGAACGACTTATTAGAAAGAATTACGACCGAATTCATGAGCGGACCTTATGTTCCAGTCATACCTCATAAATTGGCAGTTCAATCCACTCAATTTATGCATCAAAAAAGTCATTTTGGAAATGAAAAATTACATATGATCATGCAGGAAGACTATCACTTCCTGAACATGGGTGAGCTCATATCTAGGGTTATTGCAGACTGTACTCAATGCCAACGTTATCAAAGCAGTCGGAACCAAGTTCCCGGTTCCATACTCCGCATACAATCAAACATTGACAATATGCCGGAACACAATACTCCTGCTCCAAATAATAGCCCACTTTTTCCTTTGATTCATTTTTCACCCTTTCAATTTCCAGAACCGTTTACATCATCCGACGATTCTCAATCGCATGTTGATGCGGGTCCACCTTTTCTAGGGGGAGAAGGGGATGGTGAGTTAGTTAAAGTTAATTCAGGACAAAAAGTCCCCATTACATTACTATTGCCAAAGGCAAATGACATCCTTACGCAGGAAGACGTATTAAGAATAATACGACCATTACAGGCCGCTGTTGGACAACAAGTCGATATCGATGTACAAAGAGTACAGACGCAAGGGTTTCTCAAAGCCGAGACGCCTCCACAAGGAGCCGGCCCGACTCTGAGAAGGCCTGTCAATAGACCAAGACGACTTACCCACGTATTCGACGGTCCTTTATATGACGTCGACTAAAAACGCTTATTTGCTTTGCTTACGCTAAAGATTAACAGTACATATACATATATACATAATTTACATAGGTTAAAATCATATTTCATATGTTACATAGAATGAGTGATCTAGAAATCATGCTCGGTGGCAGTGACGACGAAGGCTCTATAATTATCCTGCCAGATGAAGAAGAACAACTGTTGCAAGGTTGGGATGAACGAGAACCCGATGAGAACGATTTGCAAGTTGTTTGGCAGGGAGATACTCCTGAAATGCAGTTAGCTGTTAGTAAAATAGATATGTCCGGAAATGTAACTCCACCATTGGATTTAGCAATTAAGATAGATAGGATTAAGTTTACGAATCAGCAGGAGACCGATAGCGAGGAAGAAGCTCGAGCTCCGAAGTTCAAAAAGCCAAAATATAAATTGTACGTAGAGCCTCGAGAGGAAGGAGAGATCTCATCGGATGGAGAAATCGATGAGGTGCCTCCTCCCCGTAAAGTAAGTAGAAAAGGTAGACCAATAAAAGAAAAAGTCGTCTGTCCAAGAATTGCTTTATGCCAAATTTGTCTTAAAGCTGGTAAAGAGGAGAGACATGTGTACCTGGAATGTCCCAAAGTAAATGGAGATTTTCATAAGAAAAATCGCGAAAAGAGTAAATTGAAATGCTTCAAGTGTGGATCTTTGCGGCATAAGGCCAAAGAGTGTCGTGAACCCCCTCGATTTTGTTCTAAGTCCCGACGAGGTAACCCTCATGGCCGTTTTGATCACGGTCATGATGGTCCGTCACAAATTGTTTAAAATTTTCCAATCCCGTAAAAGAGTGTTATAGTCATTCCATTATCTGTAGTAATTAGTATGAATTATTGCTTTAAGTGAAATGACCAAAGAAAATGACGGTTAAATGATAAGTGTACGAGTGGGTAAAATATTGATTGTTATGAAATCTATCTGTGTTACGTAAAATGATCTCACTACTGGTGATTATTGTGAGATAAAAGACTATGATAAAATGACTGTAAAATGTTGATCTCCATAAAATTGACTGCATAATATATTTATTATGATCTTCGTAAAATTTAGAGTAGATATAAGTACGAGACACGTCTCAGGTTACGACCTATGAATTTTGGTATTCCAAAAGTATACTTTTGAGCACATGATATTACGGGTATAGATAAAAGGTTCAAAATAAAAATGTTGAATATCAGTGAATTGAGGGTTTTGAATTTTTTATTTTTTTATTTTTGCTTTTCCCCTTTCCATTTCAACATTATAGATTTATGAAATGTCGTTTCCAAAGGAGAACGAACGATCAGGGATATTCGCACGCCGATCTCCCCTTCCTGAACCCGTACCCATGATTATTAACGATGAACCATTCATTTATGAAAATGAATTACCTAAGTTAATGCTCGAGGCGGCGAACTTCACGCCGTCAGTCAACTCGAGACCAGCAGAAAATGTGTCGCCAGAAAAACCTCTTCTGGAAGATCACGAGCGAAAAGTCTCCGTTAATATAAGTGCCAGAGATATTTCTGATTTAACTCTGTCAATCAATCGAAATTGCGTGGAAACTTCTCCAGCGACGGAAAAGGGCTCTCGCCAAATCAAAAGTTATCAGCGAGAGAGAATTCCCAGTAGAAATCAAAGCTCACGAGCTTCGAGTCACTCGCGGTCAAGCTTACCAAACTTGATCGCTGGAACGTCTCAAGGGACTCTCCAGAAAAACCCGCGTCGAAATTCATCCTCAACTTATTTTTCGTCAGATACGTCTGATTCCTCATTATAATCGATAATATGTTCGGATACGTCCACAAAAATTTTGATACAATTTGATATATATAAGTAGTCAGTAATATTTTGCTTTTACGTGATCTCAATTTAAATGACTCAATGAAATAATTACCATTTTGACACGTTATAAAACACATAAGCAAAAATTAATATTTTTGAATGTAGCGTAGAATTTTGATATATAAATTTTCACTTATTACTTGACAAAATTTATTTTACTAAATAAAATACCTGTGAAAGTTGGGATACTTCCCGAAAGACTGAGTAAAATGATGTTCAAATTCAGTCCAGACAAAGAGTACAAATGAAACAATAAATACCATACAGGAACTTTAATCAATGCAATAGTGTGTGTTCTTTTTCTTTCGCATCATAGTTTCTTTCAGGTCCATTATTTGCACCGTTGCTCGCATTTAAGGATATGGAGAAAAAGATGTGGATGATTGGACGTTCATACTATTGGCTGTTTCGTTCCATTGGTGAGATGTTGGATATTTCGTTTGAAGACGATAAAAGATTTGGTCCAGAAGAAGACAATATAAAATTATGAAAATTATTATTATGTATTTGAAATTATATTTTCGTTTTGATGAGGGCATCAAAACATTTGGTCCAGAAGTTTTGAGAGAAGAAAAATAATGATCATAAAAATATATATTGTATAAAATATAAAATATGATATTTTATGATGTAAAATGTGAATTGTATGTTGGAAACTAAGACGGACGGATATATTTCCCCAAAAGCCCTTCAGGCAAAATCATCCCACTAAAATTAAGTAGATGGTCAAAAAGGGAAAATAATATTCCACATAAGTGTGGAGATGAGTTTAGGGATTATAGCATGGTACGTGAGGATCTTCTATCCGCACGGACCATGACCATAACCAGTTTCTACTTGGACTCCGGCGAAGACAGAGGTACTCCTTGCTCGACCGTGCTACGGCAGAACTGTTGCTACGAGCAAATTATTAGGGACCCAAGCGGACCAAGACATCCCACGAGGAAAAGTGTATTCATCGCTACGAGCGAGAATTTAGGTGATCAAACGCTGACCCTTTTTGTGACCCTACGAGGGATAAAATATTGACGCTACGAGCGAATAAAATAGGGAACACAAGGTGACCCAGAAAGACGTTCTACGAGAAGTCTAAAATATAATCCGTCCGGCTCAGAATCCAACCTACAAGGTAAAAACATAATTGTTGTAATAATTATTCGTACGGCGAAAATTAAGGGAAACACTCCCAGTTGATTATTGAGAATTTTGAGTTTCATATTTTGATTTCAAAGTATATTTCATTTTGGGCTACGAGCCATTAAAAGTAAAGTCATATCATTTTCAGTTTTGCACTATTGTGCCATTTAAAAGTAAAAGTATTTAAATAAATACAAGGCAACCATAAGACCTTTCAAACTATAATTATAATTAATGTGTGTCTTGTATGATTGCATACTGTACGTGTGATATTCATATAATCCTCATTTAGGATATTTAGTAGTGTAAACTAATATTTAAGTTCATGTTTATTTTGGGAAAGCGCATCATAATCCTCCCCACCCATATAGCATCGCTAGCATTAAGCTCATACACTTTGCTACATAAACCCTCCACTTAGTCGTGCATACTACATAGTATCTCGCAGGGCCGGTCCAGAAGTCGTGTAGTTTCCCCGAATTCACACTGACTCCGTCGCCCTTTCCGACTCGGATTTAGAAGGCCGCATAAAATCCCTGTCAAATAAATATTATATATTCTTAAAGTTAAAGCAAAAATAGCAGTAAGTACATTATACATTGACTGTGAGTGAAGAACCAAAACGGCCTATTTTGCAATTTAATTAGCTAGAATCAAAATAAACTATATCAAAAAAACCCTAATTGAGTTTGACGATGTGAATATTAATATGCTTACTGACGGCAGTATAACGAGGTTTTATAAAAAGTGCAAAATAATTTATTTGTATGTTTTTTGAAAATCGCAAAATGTAATATTTACATGTTTTGGAAGAGTGCAAATTGTTTTATTTACATGTTTTGGAAAAATGCAAAATGTTCTATTTACATATTTTTGAAAAGTGCAAAATGTTCTATTTACATGTTTTGGAAAATTGCAAAATGTTTTATTTACATGTTTTGAAAAATGCAAAATGTTCTATTTCCATGTTTAGGAAAAGTGCAAAATGTTTTATTTAGGTACATGTTTTGGAAAAGTCCAAAATGTTTTATTTACATGTTTTGAATAATAAGTGCAAAATTTTCTATTTACATGTTTTGGAAAAGTGTAAAATAATAATTCATTTTCATGTCATTTCAGGATCATACTTAACATGTTAATTCTTTCTTTTGTAGATTTAGTGCATTTAAAAAAAAATGGAAACCGACCATATCATTTACATGCAGTACAGCCTATTACTACTTATTTTCAAACTGTAAACTGTAAACTACGTTAAGTACTTGCATATGGAAGGCACACAGTTAAAAGTTTTCAATTAAACATTTCAAAATTAGTATTGACAAATGTTTCATACAAAATTGTAAATATTTACACTCAACTCTGCTATATAGTATAAAAGTCTTTTTTAGTAAGTAGTGGTTTAGCACAAAGTAGCAGAAATTTCAGTGCAGTTCCGGTTTGGATCCTTCTACCTTCTTTTGCGTTGGAAAATTTTCTGTGAAATAACATTAAATCCTTTGAAATGGGAAGACGAACTTTTTTCGAAATTTTACTAAATTCTTTAGTATAGATGTAATAATTTCTAAAATCAGTTCTGCCTTGTCATAATTTACACTGCTATTAGTAGTAGTAGTAGTAGTAGTAGTAGTAGTAGCGGTAGCGGTGCTCCATTCAAGATCTGTCTTCAAATAGAATTTTCCACGGGCCCTAATTTTATTATAATAAAAAAATTAAAACGTATTTCAATCAGAAACGTATAGGTGTTCGTCCAAAAATGACGTCATAGGGCCCTAATTTTTCCTTGCCGTCATTTGTGAACGATCCCTAACAGACAGCTGTGATTTAATTATTTTAATAAATGATGAGCCATTTCATTTGTACACAGTAATCTTCATAGATAAAAATAGTAGCTAGATTTAAATTAACCTTTTATCGACATATTCTCCCATAATTGCCATTTCATAGTACGGACAGCGTTTTCTTTTAAATTCTTTCAAAGAGTTGCATCTTTGTGCAATAAATGTTACATTTTGAATGGACTGTTCCATGTAGATGTAACTTCTAGAATGGCTGCAAGCACCTATTTTAGATACCAGAAGCAAAACGGATACGCAATAGCAACAATAAGGTATAGCAAATTAATTAAGTTAATCATAATCATGCAGAATACTGATAAATGATGCAGTATTTAACCTATGTTAATAAAATTTGGCAGCAAATAATAATTTATTTGTACTCATATACATAGGTGAAAACGTCAAAAAACTGACTAACTTAATGCTCGACATCCGGGCTGATGCTCCCCACCATTAGGATAAAAATCAACGTGACCCAAAGGTTCAATGAAGGCCACTCCACCACTTAGTAAGCTTCCACCGTTTGTGTGAATCACATCGACGAATGCTGCGTCAGTTTTATCTTTTTTTTAAGGAAGCAAAATAAAAATTATAAGGTTTTACACGTACTATCAATATTTATGGAGATCGTTTTCAATAGTTATCGATTTTTCGGTCTCGCTCGGTTTCGTAGTGGCCTTGTTCGAAGGGCGGTGTTTCGTAGTTTCTTGTTTGTAGTTCCCTTATTCGTAGCGCGATGTTATTCGAAGCGTCATGTTTTCGTAGCAGATGATACGAATGGGATGCAATGTTTGACACACAATAATTGTAATGAAATAATTTATAAACAAAAAAGTTAATAGTGAGACGATGTCATAGTTAGAGCTCCGTTCGGTCCCGAGTTTTAGGAAACGGGGAAACCCTTCCCCGCCCGTCCCCCCCGGACCGTTCCCGACCCGGACCGACGAGAAACCCGAAGAAAACGGAAAATAAGGCGTCCAGGGCAAGCACGGCCGTTAATCTTCCGACTCAAGTGGTGAATATTCCCATTATATTGGCTTTTCGCTCAAACGTTTACTCAAATCCTTTACAGATACCAACCTCATGGCCACGTTTCGTTTTTGCAATTATTTCTTATTTTACTTAGTCCACACTTTTATTACGATCTTCACAGCAGCCAGAATCTTTAAATTCCAAGTCATTAATTTCTAAAGATGAGTCCATTTCAATGTCGTTCTGGCAAAGAAATAACTTCGAGACTGTCAGTTCTAGCTAATTTTTTGTATTTCAACTCCTCGGAATATGAATTGTACAGCTACCGATATTCTAATGATATGCTAATTACTTCTAATGTTAATAAAAAATATTCAATTATTATACCGAGTTGAGTTAATATCCTCTACGAAACAAAGAAGCTACAAAACACATCTCGCTACGAACAAGGAAACTACAAACAAGAAACTACGAAACACCGCCCTTCGAACAAGGCCACTACGAAACCGAGGGGATCCGATTTTTCCATGCGCTTTATTTTAATTAATTTTTGCAATATGTTTGTACTTACCAAGCCGGTCGCTCTTACTCCGACCGCCAAACAGTGGTAAGGCAGGGTCTAAAGCTGTATGTATTGGTTAAGAAATTCAAAAAATTAAATTTTTTAGATTCGATTTCGCAGATATAGGTGGTTTCATTCAAGTAGTTGGTTTTTGAATGTATAAGGATTTGAATTTGTTATTTGGGAGATTTAGTTTTCGAATAAATGGATTTTCGAAGAATGACTTTTGGGTACGAGATTTTCAAAGATTTTGTTTTCAAAGAACTGGATTTTTTACGATTTAATTTTGAATACTTACATTCGTAGCCTTCGTTTTCGAAAAATTTGTTTTCTAAGACTGTTTTCGAAGACATTTTTTTCGAAGACTTTGTTTTAGAAGACTTTTTTTCGAAGACTGTATTTTCGAAGACATTGCTTTCGAAGACTTTTTTTCGAAGACATTGCTTTCGAAGACTTAGTTTTCGAAGACATTGCTTTCGAAGACTTTGTTTTCGAAGACTTTTCTTTCGAAGACTTTGTTTTCGAAGACATTGCTTTCGAAGACTTTGTTTTCGAAAAAATGTTTTTTCGACTTATTAGATTCAAACATATCGCTTCCATAATTTGGTATTCGAAAAACTGGAATTTAAAAAACTTCGTGTGGAATATACTTAAATAATTAATTATGGCTTGTACGATCCAGCTTTCAAAGAAATTCATTTTGAAAATTTCGGTTTCGAAGAAATGGAATTTAAAAAACTTTAGTTTCTTATACATGGCTTCAAAAGTTATACAGGTTTTCGAAGAATATGTTTTCGAATATTAAGTTTCGAACACGTAGCCTTAAAGATTTAATTTTAAAATAAATTGATTTTTAACTATTTGTTTTCGAATATTTAGTTTGGAACACATATGATTTCGACAATTTGTTTTTTGTAGTTGTGACCGGTCCCCCGAACGTACACCAAGGGAATTAATTACCTGTAATCCTTGCTAGTTTTCCAGCCCCAAGAATGCTCCCCACATATCCACCAACATGTGCCCCGATACTGTGACCTTTCAGGGTTTTATGAAATAGCAATAAATTAAATTATTTGTTTACCAATCTTTATATGTTTTTAAATATTTCAAAAATTTGAAATGGTGAATAATTCAAATTGAACAAATCTATAAAGTTACCTATAAAATGTATATTGTCAAGTGAAGCCACTCGTTTCCTAATCAGATACTTGACAAAACTTGCCGTTTTAATCCCGACATATTTTGTAGCTTCTACAGCCTCGAAATAATTTAGTCCAGCAAGATTTCTCCAGTCAAGGAGGACTACATTGTAGTTTTTGAAAATTCTTAAATACTCTACAAAATTTAACAAAATATAGAATTTTAATAATGCTGCTTATTTGTAACTACTAATTACCGTATTTTCTCTAATAGTACGCGGGTCTCTAATAGTACGCGGGGGATCGGAGCTCGAGTTTGGATAGTACGCGGGTCTATTTAACACACTATTAAATGCCAGTGCGCGGGTCTCTATTAATGCGCGGGTCTCTAATTATACGCGGGGGGTCGGAGCTCGAGTTTGGGTAGTACGCGGGGCGTACTATCAGAGCAAATACGGTATATATTTCTTATGATTTTTTAATCTTTTAAATTGTATTACAGTACCCCTTGCTAAACGAGGTCCAGGCCCTTTTTCCGAGCTACTCTGGAACCCATGTGAAATTATTTTGAGTGGTGCACCGTATACATAAGGTGAAAATAGGAAATTGGTCTCATTATTAATGAGCAATTCATAAGGGGAATCTGAATTATATCTATTAAAAAAATTCCCAATAATTTAGTAATAATTAATTAGTTTTATTTTTGTGAACAAAATACTATAACGATTATTTCACTTACATTATTTAGAAACTCAATGAAGAAAAAGTAAAATCAAATTAAATATTAGCACACTTACAGGGTAAAAAGATAAAACTTGAGATTATCCTGAGCAGAGGCAGTTTTAGTATAATTTGGAGCAGAGAATTCCGGAGGGAGTTGGAGGGAAATATTTAGAATGCTCCCGTTTTCAATTGGATACAAAAAATAATTTAAATTCTCATCCTCTTGTAGTACTGCTGCTGTATTCAATTGTAGATCTGCTGACGACGATGAGCCAATACGATGAAAGTGATGGGCTTCAGAGCTAATTGCTGATACAATTATTTTTGTTAAAACTGTAGCAAGAGTTAAAATAGAAATTAAATTAGAACGAATGATAAATGAACTCCACGCTGAACTTAAACTAGAGATTGTGACTGTGACTATCGATATTTTCATTTTTGAGGATAGAATCGTATCATGACACCAGAGCACCAGTTATACATATAGCACTAATGCAAATAAATCGCGAACATTGTTGCTAACCGTTCAGGCTCAAACTTTGTCTGCCGTATAATTTGTAGGTATATTACTGTGGGTGGGGAATGAGCGAATTTACATAAAATACTATTATTGTTTTAGATGAAAAAAAAATCAAGTAATAAATAATAAATCCACGGTCACGGTGCGGTGGGGGGAATTACTGTTAGATTTTTGTTTTTAGGTAGATGGCTGACTAGAGATTCTAATTTACATACTTGCATCGTTTATGGGATTTTTTTTTCTGATTTCATTAATACGGACTGATCAGGACAAAAATTTGTGCAATGTTTATGTACTTCCTGAACCCTTTAAAATTTGCATGTATTTTTATTTTTTCAAAAATTAAAATGTTCAATTTGCATTTTTTTCAAGTTGGCCTAAGTATATGTATGTAATTGTCGTCTGTATTATGGCCTGTACCTATATATATATGTATGTATTTTTAGAGGTGGAAAATTTCCTGTTTGCAAATTTTTTTGAAATTGCAAAATGTCCTATTTGCACATACTTTTTAAAGTGCAAAATGTCCTATTTGCACATATTTTTGAAAGTGCAAAATGTCCTATTTACACATTTTTTTGAAAGTGCAAAATGTCCTATTCGCACATATTTTTGAAAGTGCAAAATGTCCTATTTGCACATTTTTTTGAAAGTGCAAAATGTCCTATTTGCAAATTTGTTTGAAAGTGAAAAATGTCCTATTTGCACATTATTTTGAAAGTGCAAAATTTCCTATTTGCAAATTTTTTTGAAAGTGCAAAATGTCCTATTTGCACATTTTTTTGAAAGTGCAAAATTTCCTATTTGCATATTTTTTTGAAAGTGCAAAATGTCCTATTTGCACATTTTTTTGAAAGTGCAAAATTTCCTATTTGCATATTTTTTTGAAAGTGCAAAATGTCCTATTTGCACATTTTTTTGAAAGTGCAAAATTTCCTATTTGCATATTTTTTTGAAAGTGCAAAATGTCCTATTTGCACATTTTTTTGAAAGTGCAAAATTTCCTATTTGCATATTTTTTTGAAAGTGCAAAATGTACTAAATTGTGCTTTTTCAAGTGGGAAATGTGCTATTTATAGGATAACTGGACGCTCAAAATGTTCTGTTTGTATATATTTTATGCAACTGCAAACTGTTCTATTTCAATAAATTTTAGATGTACCTACCTAGGAATATTCTACTTACGTTTTTGAAGTGTAATAAGTGCTTAATTTTTAATATTTATAGGCGTCCAAAATGTTCGAAAATTGTTTTTTTTCTGTGTTCCTGAAAAGCGAAAAAAATGTTCTATCTAAAAGATTTTTAGATTTTCAAAATTCTCTAATAAATTTTACATTTGTTTTGTCTAAAAGTGTTTTTTTCTATGTTTTTGGATAGTACGAAATTATATGATGAAGCTTTAATTTTGCGCATGCAAAATGCAAACATGGCTGACATACACAAAGTAAAAATTGTAATACAAATAAATTGGCAAATGTGTACATAATATGTTAGATAGTGATAGTATCTTAAATGATGATTAATGTTTATTTCAAAAATTTGAAAAATTCTTATGTGTCAATAATAATCCTTTTTTTGCCGCTGCCTTCACACATGTATATTATATAAGAATTCACACGGGACCCATAAATCAAGTTATTAGTAGATTTTGAAGCAGTGCTCAGTAATTGAAGTCACACAAAACTTATACACGTAAGCACGTACCAAAATGCATGTCGCGTGTCATTTTATTAAGTTTTGAATCAAAACCATTAGGTATGTGTAGTACACATATTTTTTATTACGCTATTTAAAGTAACTTAGGTACATATGCATGCGGCTCACTGTATCATTATCGTTACGGTTTTTAGAAGTTGCTTGAAAATAGTTTTATCCACGACCTCCTTCACATCATTTAACACGCGCTTCGCACAATTACACCCACAGTATGGCACAAATGGTCGCAATAAGCTTTTGTTGATATTTTGTGTGAGCCAACACTATTAGTAGGTACCACATTAGCAGTAGTTTTCCTACCTGGTTGATTAGGTTGATAGTTGATAATCATTTTGTTTGTACGAAATATTTTATTTTGAATTAAATTAGCACGGTGCAACTTTGAGGAGGTTTTATTGCTTTTGTTTCGTTTCATTACAAATTATAAAAGCTGAAAATATAAACGGATTCTACAATATTATATACATAGTAAATATGAACGAATTAGTTTTTTTAACTGTAATTTTTACGAGTCCTGCCTGTGTTCTGCTTCCGTAGGTATGCACACAGCATAAGATGCTTTTATAATGATCACGTTTATATGGTGATGGTGAGTTGATAGAGTTTCAAAAAGTCCCATTCATCCAAAGAAATTCAAAGAAATTAAACCAAAAGCTCAAGACTTATTTTTAACATTTTATTATTTTCGTGTATTACCAAAAATGATTATGTTTGTTTCTAAAGAACTAACAGTGTTAATTAATTTCAATTTAATTACAACAAATTCATTGTATATTTTTAATCACTATAATAAAAATGTATAACTATTATTAACCATTTAATGATCATGCTATTAAACCTAAATGACTTGTATGTACGTAAGTACAGCTTTTTTGTCATGCATAATAATTAGTAATTAGCTCCGGGCATATGACATTCCGAAAAATTGAATAAGCACCCCGCGGCGCTTAATTGAACATTTAAAAGAAGTAAGTAGAAAGTAATTAATAATACCATTTAATTTAAAGGCATTTGCGAGCAGTAAATCTTCAATTAGTTAGTGTATAAAAGATTCAAAAAGATATGTATATTTAAGTGTACATGTTTTGTAACATCAAAATGCATTTATTACTAAAATTGAGCCTGTCAGTCGTTAAAATAAGCATGTACATAGTAGGGTTCGCCCTAATTGTGATCGGGTTTATTTTGTCAAACGTTGTAGTACCTATATCTTTCCACACAGCCAACTTACAGTGAAGGAGAATCTATCATTATACTTCTCTTGTATTCCTGTATGTACAAAAAAATACTCAGTGTCGAAAATTAAAAGTTGCAAGAGATACAGGTCATTGTACGAAAAAATTTCGGAAAGTCTCACAACGCCCCAAGTGCCCTTAATGTGACCAATTAGCTTAAATACATTTATTGTTAACGAAAAAGTATAGGGTCTTGAATGTCATCGGCATGAAAAAATTCAAAAAAAGTGTTCGAAACTTTCATGATTTTAAATAGCCAGTGTTTTTGAGAAAACAAGCTGAAATCACGTGTAAAGGTATTTAGTTGAGACTATAAGCTGTATGGATATTAGTTGTACCGATTTTTAAAGGTGGTAATATCTAAACGGCGGCCACCGATCACATTTTAGGGGTGATCACATTTACGAAGACTACTGCTAACGATAAGTTATAAAAAGGTAATGGCTTTCCATTTAAAGAAAACCAAGGGCTCATATATCCCTATGTGTGTGTAGAATAGAACAATAAATAAGTCTTTACTGCACACTAAAATGAAACTCATAAATTTTATTGAAATATTATAGTTATAGCATTACAATGCTAAAATCAGTTAAGGTAAAAGCACTTGCAAATAAAAATAGCTTAGCATATAGGTTTATAGTTAGATACACTCATAAATAGAAAAATAAACTATTCCTCGTAAAAGAAAATATACGCTTTTTAGTCAGTCGTGTCAACTGCTGAAATTTATAAGAGTTTCTTGTTTCACTATAAACGCGGATTTTTCAAAATTCATACTTGAATTTGTTTCGAAGGACAAACCGACAAAAACCGGAAAAAACTCTATAAACTACTAATAAATTGTATTTCTTTTTAGAAATACAATTAAATTGAGTTCACAAATTCTAAAATTCACTTTTTAATTAGATTTTTTTCTTGCAAAGCTACTTAAAATTCAATCACGCTTAAACGAAGCTATAAAGATAGGTCCTATTATAGCCAATGACAAATGAAGGTGAAGGCATCCCGCAAACTGCGTGTGTGAGTTTTTTTCAACTTTTAATGTAGAATTAACACTGAAACCTTTTTTTATTAATTTAATGTAAAAGCAGTGAAAGTTGATTTGGACCCTAATAATGAGCTTTGAGGCTGCCGGTGCCGGTCTATTGTAAATCGTCTGAATATAATTAGTAAGAGCATTTAACTTAACTTTGACAATTTTAATTTACTTTGTTTCTTATTTCTAACATACTTTTTAGATGCAAGAATTTAGAGCTTACAAAATCTGGACTTGTTTGTTTAAACCATGTCATGGATAAAGGCTTTCAAGTTTTTGGACTTACATAATTACAACGAGTGGGTCTGGGATGAAGATATAGAAGCAAATAATCTTTCAGCTGCCGCATTCGCATTTATTACTGGAACTGCTGCAGTCCCAACCATGCTATTTTTCCTTCTCTGGGCTTGGATGGGCTGGCAAATGTTTATTAATAATTAAATCCAAAGAAAAATAACATGTAATTGTATAGTAGTGGCTTTATTAAATAGCCCTAATACTATCCACAAGGTTGTTAGTCGTATTTTAAATATTCTTCCTAAAATATTGTAGGTAAATTTTTTTAATTATCTTTCATTTCGTTAAGATAACTGGTTTAACTATACTTAAATGCGCATTATTACTTATTGTACGCACATACTTATATGTATCGAAGGCGTATTCAGATTTTACAAGACTTATTAACATGGGTTTAGATTGTAAGATAATATTGATAATTAAAATAGTAAATAAATAATTTTCTCAATAAATAACATTGAAACTTTAAACTGTTACCCTTTTGAAGTCATGTAAGTATTTTATAAAGTTTAATTAAGTTATTCAAACTCATTAATTAATATCAATTATTGTTATAAATACACCTCAAAACTGTATGTTTCTATACAAATTTGTGTTAGAACCAATCAAAGTTTCTTAGTTGTAATTTTGCAAACAAGTATGTATTATTTACGTCTCCCATCAAAAATGATTGAAGAAATTGTAGTTGCTACAATTCGTGGATCATGCCGAATCGCCCACAATCATTTATATAATATGAATTTAGTCAATAGTTGATTATTTACAATAATGTTATCTTTTGTTTTACGAGAATCATAATTAATAACGTGAATGATGTGTTTTGTTCTTACTGTGTCTTTATGGCAAGCGTAATAGTGCGCCAGTTGTAAATAAATATTTACTTTCTCTCTATTATTGCATAAATCTACATTTGAGTTCAGCATTAACTTTGAGTTTCAGCAGGGCCGCGCAGGCAACCCCCGCTGCTTGAATTTTCAAAAAACATGTAAATGGAACATTTTCAGTTTTCAAAAAATATGTAAAAAGAATATTTTGAATTTCCAAAAACATGCAAAACAAATATTTTGCAGTTTTCAAAAAATATGTAAAAAGAATATTTTGAATTTCCAAAAACATGCAAAACAAATATTTTGGTACATTTCAAAAACATGCAAATGGAACATTTTACACTTTTCTCAAAACATGTAAATAGAACATTTTCCACTTGATGACAAGAGAAATATGTCTTAAAGTCATTTCAATAGAATATTTTGCACTTTAAAAAAATTTGTAAATAGAACATTTTACACTTTTCAAAATCATGTAAATAGAACATTTTCCACTTTTCTCAAAACATGTAAATAGAACATTTTCCACTTTCCTCAAAGCATGTAAATACAACATTTTACTTTACCAAAGGAAACCCTCAATACATTTAAAATAGTTGTTTTTATATGGAAACAAATTGCTGCCTAAAAGCAATTCCTTCGTCCGGCCCCGGCCCTAAGTTTTAGCATTAGTTATAGGTTGTAGAATAGTAAACTTTATGTGTGCAAAAGTTTGAAACTTATTTTATTACAGACATTCATGTATAAGTGATGTTCATGCCATAAACAATTATATGCGATTTTCATTACTATTCTCGTTTAAACGAATATAATTACCAGCAGTAAGTACATACATCACGTTCACGTTGTCAAATTGAGATCCACTCACGTAATTTTGCCTGCGTGCTGCTAGTTTTGTCTGTAATACTTAATACTCTTGAGTTGAGGATTGAGGCTTGAGATGTAATTTCGTCTATTAATAATAGTGTAATTTTTTGCATGTAAAGCCGTAAGCGTCCAGCTGCAGCTGTAAGTAGTACAGTATGCAGTACTTTTTATTGTATTACCTGGACATCCATCAGTTTTACATAGTAGTTACCTATAGGGATCGTCCACCAACGACGTCGTCGGTAGGGTCAATGGGTCTACTGGACTACTGATGACATTCCTTCCATGTTTATTAAAGACAGCCTTTTACGTAATGGCTAAGCTAAGTACCTAATGACAGTGGGGCGTGGGGTCATATGATCACATACAAAAATGGAGATTATTACATGACTGCATTTATGGACGATCTCTTGTACTAGGAATGTACGTAAGTATATTCCTGTGGATGTAAAACCGTCAATTTATTTTTATAGGTTTGTTGATGTGATGGAAAATAGATAGATGCCGGGATCGTTTAAAATAATTAATTTACATACAGGCGATACAGTATACAGGATCAGTTTTCAATGGATCAGTCAGTCGTCAGTCGGATTCGGATCAGAAAAATAAAAATCTCAAGCGTAACAAGTGTAACGTGTAACTCAAATTTCTTAAAAGTCTCAACAAAACCGTGAATTAATAAAGTAAAGTATTATTATAATGAAGGTAGTTTACAATTTTGCAATCCCTGTTCACAGTTAAAAAGCAAGTTAATCATTACTAGTCATTAATAGTCTTGCCTTATTTAATGAGGAATAGGAGAAGTAGGTAGTTTTGTGCACATATTGGCGTACTGACAGCACATGATCAGTTTAGTTCTGTTATTTGTTATTGTTACTGTAGGTATCTATTAGTGTTTATTCTTTATTGAGTTTAGGGAGCAGCCGTTTTCCACAGTTTTCTACAATCACCGATGACCGAATGAAATAGTAGTATAAACAGTCAACAGTAAACAGTGACAAAATTGTAAAGTTGAAGTACAGCCAGGATGTCTGATATTTAATTTAAGCACTAGGTCGCATACGTAATAAGGTAAATATTCAAATTAGCAATTTTTAGACATTATTAATTAATTCATTAATTCTACTCAAGAAGCAGCTTGTGCCATTACATGCAAATGCAACCAATAAGTTTATGTACAATATATAGTTACTTACTAGTTAACATAATTACATTTGACATTACACCGGTGCGGTGCCTGGTAGGGACAGTTGCGTTTTTTTTTGGGAGTTGGAGGGTGGAAAGTACACAGCCAACAGCCAAATAAGAAACGATTAAACTAACAAGCACGGAAGTTATTTTTCTTTTTCTTACTGCTTACTTCCTTGTTAATAATTGAATTTAGTTATACACATTTTTGAACAAAGATTAACAGTCAGGCTCAATGTTATTTGCGCTCGCACAATACATTACATGTATTTTTTTTATTTCAGCTTATAAATTCTTAAATGATTAAGGAGAGCGCCCTAAATGTGAACAAGCGCCCAAGTGTGAACGATGCAAAAATATCAAAAACTTTAAAATTTTTGAAATTTCAAATATCGTCTTTGAAGAACCAAAATGACTCATATCCATTTGTAGCTAAAATCAGTATCCACTATCTACAAAAATATTGAAAGCATTTGAGTACTATATTTTGCACTTTTTAAAAATGTGCGAATGCAAATAGAACATTTCACATTTTTCAAAAATATGTAAATTAAACATTTTTCGAAAACATGTTTATAGAACATTTCACACTTTTGAAAAGCATGTAAATAGAACATGTTACACTTTTGAAAAACATGTAAATAGAGCATTTTGCACTTTTGAAAAACATGTAAATAGAACATTTTGAACTTTTCAAAAGCATGCAAATAGAACATTTTGAACTTTTCAAAAACATGCAAATAGAACATTTTGAACTTTTCGAAAATATGTAAATAGAACATTTTACCTTTTCAAAAACAGGTAAATAGAACATTTTACACATTTCAAAAATATGTAAATAAAACATTTTACACTTTTCAAAAACATGCTAATAGAACATTGTACACTTTTTTAAAACATGTAAATAGACAATTTTCCAATAGAACATTTTACACTTTTCAAAAACATGTAAATAGAACATATTGCACCTTTCAAAAACATAGGACATTTTACACTTTTAAAAACTCTTAGTCAACATTTTACGCAAGTTTCTCATTTTGTTTTTATGACACAGGTCATTTTGATTGTAGCCTAAATTGGAAATGGGTCATTTTGGTTCTTCACAGACGATATGCGATACGGAGTTTGTTACTTAAAACCATTACAGGACTGTAATTTGAAACAATATCAAAATTTACAAACATTTTCAAACTTGCAGTTAGTCGTTTGTTCGCCTTTACGCAGTTCGCTATGCTATCATTTCCATAGTTTAAAAAAATCAAAACCTTTCAAGTATTGCTGATTATGTGAATAACATTTTTATTTTATTATTTTAATAGAAATTCAGAATATCACTATGGACGTTGAGGCGCTGATCAAATTGGGAGAAGTGTCGGTTCCGTTAGAGGACCGATTGGAAAAGTTGTTACTGGTGTCCTCATCGCCGTCAGCAGTAGAAATGGGACCCGGTAACGAAACCGAATCTGATGCAGTTCGTATAGAAATAAATGTACAAGAAGAATCTCAAAAGGAATCTCCAACAAGTGCGACGTCAGAAACGGAAGCAAAATCTGGTGGATCAGTAGAAAAAGCAAGAAAGAATGAAATCAAATCTCGTAGTGCAAAGCATGATCAAGACCATTTAAATAGTGTCAATAATAATGCATCAGATGAAAGTGATGATGAGAGTGACACAGATGGAGATGGGGAATTTGAATGTTCCCAATGTCCAGATGACAATGCCCAAAGTTTTAGAGACAAAGAATCTCTCACGGATCATTTGCAGCATTACCATGGTTGGTATGACTCGCCATAAGGAATCAAATACAATTATTAAAGGGCTTCTCCAAATAGTACTAATAACTTCATGAACCAAGTCGCTATAAAAAAAATTGGCTATAAATTCCAAGTATTATTATACTATCGCTTTTCTTAAAATTGTTAACCCCATCGTCGTAAATGAAGTAACTATTGGAGGGTTCTTTTATATTGACCAGTACCAGTACCAGTTGATACACGGAAAACTTGACTATCTTTGATTGATTTTGCCAGATTATATCAGAATTTTATCTCTCTATTTTAACTACGTGCTATATTAGTCCACTAAAATCCATGACATATTACTATATTCTTCCGTGCTTTCTAATTTTATGTACAAGCTGAAATTGCTTCAAGATATAAATTTTTATATGAATCTCTTGTCAAAATTCAGGGCCGGACGAAGGAATTGCTTTTAGGCAGCAAATTGTTTCTATACAAAAAACCGCCATTTTGATTTTATTGATACATAGTTATCTTTAGTGAAGCAAAATGTTCTGTTAACATGTTTTAGAAAAGTCTAAAATTTTCTTTTTATTTGATTCAGAAAAGTGCAAAATGATCTATTTACATGATTTTGAAAAGTTTTAAAATGTTTTATTTCCATGTTTTTGAAATGTACAAAAAGTTTTATTTTGCATGTTTCTAAAAAGTAAAAAATTTTTTTTTAAACATATTTTTGAAAACCGCAAAATGTTCCATTTACATGTTTCAAAAATTCAAGCAGCGGGGGCTGCCTGTGCTGGTCACTTTATCCAGCCCTGTGAAAAATAAATATGCAGTATAAAAATTTATGAGATTATTTATTGTTGAAACGTTTCTAGGAATTAACGAGGACATTCTGTAATAATTATTTACTTAAAAATCAAAGATTCGCAACATTTTGGTCAAGTATCAAGTATCAATAGTTAACTAAAAGCCACATTTCAAAAATAAGCAATAATGATATTTGTAAACATTTATACAAATATATATCGCTACTTAAGAAGGAAACAATCTCCAATTCTCTCTACTGGAAAAATTGCCGTTTTGCAATTTACACTGAAATCAAAATTGCCAATCCCCATTTTTTATTTAATTGTTTTTTTTCTGGAAAAATAAGCAAGCAGGCATTTCCTATTCCTTATTGTCCTGAAAACTGAAAACCATAATATTTGCTATTTGAGCCAAACAGAGATGGACAATTCTACTTTTATTAGTGTGATTTGGATTGGAAATGGGCAAATTTGCTTCTTCAGTAGGGGCATGTTTGCTGTATCAGCTCATCCTGGCTTTAGTGAACGATATTAGGAATTTATAGAATGTGTGTGCGCTTTTGAAATTGACATGAAATTAAAAATTTTGAACATTTTCAAATAATGTAACATTTAAAATTTTTAAAACTTAAAACTAAATTACAAGAAATTATACAAATTTTGACACTTCTCAAAGCGTGAAATATGAAATTCTCATACGTTTTACAAATAGATAGGTACCTTATATGCTAGATTTCAGTTTTTAAAATAGGGAAGTAATTATAGAACAATTATAATGATCTGCAAAAGTTTGGATTTAACATTACTTAATTTGTTATTGGAGTTAAGTAGCTTGTAAAATTAGTATATTTATGCGTTTACTTGTTTAAAACTTATTATAACTAATGTCTGTACTATTGTTCTCTTTAAACAGTTTAAAAATAAATGGATTTTTACAAATTATAAATTAAGAAGCTCAATTAATGTTCAAAGATTTTCAGTGTATATCATAAACTGCTGATACAGTTAAAAGCAATTCGTAATTAATGATTCGCTTTACAATGCAATGTACAGTAATAATCCGTAAGAATGTATGTCATTCATACGGTATTATATATTCGACACAATTTTCGATTTCGATAACTATCTGTGAAAACTAATTTTATGTTTAAATAAATTATGGCATCTAAGTATAGACTATATTTTTCTCGCTTATGTTTTTCTTATTATAGATTGTAAGCTTAAATTATTATTAATTTGGTGGATATACTCTCTTTCTGTATCTCTGCTGTATATGTACTCTATAGGGCTACATATTGACATTTATATATTTGAAAAGAAGTATTAAGTAGTCACTATTTTAGTTTTAATGACAAAGCCACAAAAGATGGATAATTTTCATTAATGTGGTTGTTATTCTTGTGCTATACATAATATGTTCTGTACAGTATTGGTATTTAGTATTTGGCATTAATTGATATAGTTTTAGCCATGAGAATAACTTACCTATGTACATTATACCTATTTAAAATTTGAATTGAAATAAAAATTTGTTGCAAAAATGTTTTTTCACTAGGGAGAAGTTCCAAATTGATTACAATAATACAGGACTATCTTCATAATATCAGTTTACATTTTTAGTTTTTTAGTGCACGTTTTTGAAGTAAAACGTCTGGGCATTAACTAAACTGTACATAACATACATTGTAAGTACATAAATTGTCGAACTGAAAATTTTTCAGTTTTTTTTCGGTCCTTCCACACTAATTCAGAATTCTGCTGAAAACTGAAATTTCTCGCTCGAAAAAAACTAAAAAAGAAAGAAAAAGAAGAAGCCTTTAGCACAATTTGGTTTCAATTAATTTTGAGAGAATTTCTTGGCTGAAGACCGCGAACTTTTAAAAGTTTAGATCAGCTGATTTTTGGCCAGAATTGAACTTGCTTGTCACTTGCCGACTTGCCATGCCAGTCAGCCAGTGACACAAGTGCCACATCACAACTTTAAATACTAGTTATAGTCAATAGTAGTTTGACAGCTGCCTAATAATTTGTAAGATTATAAATTATTTACTGTTTACATATCAGTTTAAATTTTATAAGTCATAAAGTGGCTCTTAGAGAACGCTGACAAAAAGTTTTTATGGTCAACAGTTATATTTTATCACACGTAGTTGGTAGTAGTGTCAAGTGAGTGTAGTAGGCTTGCGAATTTTGTTACCAACAATATTCAGTGCTGAGAGAGTACTCGTCGTTTACGGTGGAATACTCTTCATTCCTGGATATTTTTTTAAAATCCAAAGCACGAATTGCCAGTGACAACGGACGAAAACCACTCTCAACTGACAACTGAGCAGCTAAACTAGTCAGTAGAAAAGGTGAAAGGGTCAAGGGTAGGTTCGTTTGTTACACTTACTAATATTAAATATTATTAATTGTGCACTTGTATTGCAATTTCTAGTTAAAATACTCCTTCGAAATAGTTTTAGCAGGGATGAGTTGTTTAATGGTCGCCAGTTTGTTTCCCTTGATTCATGATTTTTGATATTAAATTAATTCATTGTATCAATCTAGATTTTTCACGTATTTTCAGTTCCTGTTGCATGTTTTTTATGCAATATTCAATATTGGTATCATCAGTGTCAATAGTACAATCAATTAGGTACTATTAGAATTGAACATTAAATAAAAACAGCAACATAATTCCCAATGTGAAATAATATACTTTCATGTTTTGATTTAACAGAAAAATGGGAGACCAAGAGCCGGACGAACTGGCAGCAGAAATTTCACTCGAAGAAGCTCTGAAACAATCTACACTAGTTTCGAAAAAAGTCGTAACAATCGTTGTCCTAGGTGATATTGGCCGAAGTCCTCGAATGCGTTTCCACGCCCTGTCCCTCGCCAAAGAAGGTTACTACGTTCACATGATTGGTTACGGTGGCTCCGAATTACCGCTCGACTTGAAAAACAACACATCTGTCAAAATAACAAATATGATGGAACCTCCAAAACAACTCCAAGACCTCCCTGTACTAATCTCTTATCCAGCTAAAATAGTTTGGCAGTGGCTATTTCTCTCATGGGCCTTCCTATGGGTCACACTAACTCAACGATTGACCCCATCTTTCATCCTTGTTCAAAATCCGCCTGCCATCCCAACCCTCCCCCTAGTCTGGATGTATTCCCTCATTTATAGATGTAACCTGTTAGTTGATTGGCATAACTATGGTTACTCAATCATGGCCCTCAATCTTGGCGCAAAGCATCGGATAACAAAATTATACGAGCTTCTTGAAATGTTCTTTGGTGCCCGGGGAACACATCACATCTGCGTCACGAAGGCGATGCGAGAAGATTTGAAAAAACGAATCGGGGTGAATGCTGCTGTTTTCCATGACAGGCCTCCAGAAATATTCAGATCACTCAATAAGGATGAGAAATCAGAATTTTTGAAGAATTTGAGTGAAAATTATAATTATCCAAGTGTTCTCCAAACCGACGAACAAAACCGAAGCCCTGGGATTTTAGTTTCAAGTACGAGTTGGACCGAGGACGAAAACTTTTCAATACTCTTAACAGCACTGGCAGAGTACGACAAAGTACGGAGGGAGGATCCCACTTCGTATCCAAAACTAATTGTATTTATCACTGGGAAAGGGCCGCAGAAGGAGTATTACAAAAGAATTATCAATCGTCTAGATTTAAAGGATGTGGAAATTAACTTGCCATGGCTTGAGCCAGAGGATTATCCAAAACTTTTGGGCTGCGCGGATTTAGGCGTTTCTCTTCATACTTCGTCAAGTGGACTTGACCTCCCTATGAAAGTTGTGGACATGTTCGGCTGTGGACTCCCAGTCTTAGCTGTACGATTTCAATGTATTTCAGAACTTGTGAGGCACATGCATAATGGGTGCGTTTTTGACACGGCGGATGAGTTGGCAGGACAAATTCAAGACTGGTTTTCGTACAAAGCAACGCTCATTAATAAAAATAAAAATAATTTCAAGAAAAATTTACAAGAATTCCAAAATTCCAGGTGGCATGAGAACTGGGTCAAGGTTGTTAAGCCAATATTTGAGTCTAACTAAGCAGTAAAAAGTATATAACATAGGGATAGGTCTACTTTTTTTTAGATCCCTGTGTTAAAATTGGAGGTATGTGTTTCCGTGCCTAATTTCTTACACTTATAGCAATTCGGTAATAGTAATTTATTAGAAATTAGTGTCATTTGTTTGGACATTATATAATGCATTTTTAAGCTAAAACTTATTAAATTACCTCACAGTTATGTTGGTCTATAACTTATTATTGGGAATATAATTAAATAGCTGTTTCATTCTTGTGTTACTGTTAATCACATTAAAAACAGATACCCTAAAGTCTGAAATTTTGTTATGTGCATTTTTGCAATGGGAAATTCGATAGACAATTACAAGTATTTTTGAGATTAAGTCTTTAGAAAAATGGTAAAGTAATCGTGTTAAATATCGTCTATGAAGGGAAGAACCGAAATGACCCATACCCAATTCAAGCTTGGGTTTGAGTTTTTGAAAAGTGTAAAATATTCCATTTACGTGCGTTTAAAAAGTACAAATCGTTCTATTTACATGTTTCTAAAAAGTGTAAAACGTTACATGTTTTTGAAAATTGTAATATTTTCTATTTACATGTTTTAAGAAAAGTGGAAAATGTTTTATTTGTATGTTTTTGAAATGTTCAATAATTTTTATTTGCGTATTTTTGAAATGTACAATAATTTTTATTTGCGTATTTTTGAAAAGTACAAAATTTACTAATTAAATGCTTTCAAGCCAAGTTTGAATATTTTTGCAGATAGTGCAAATTGTTTTTAGCTGCACAAATGAATATGGGTCATTTTGGTTCTGCACAGACGATATGTATTTAATAGTAGGCAAGTAGAAGTGTGCATTTAGGTGAAAACAAAATTGATGCCAAATTCGCATTCCTTTAAATGTCAACTTGTAAATTGGTTTAATTTCAGACTTTTATCAATCTATCTATATTTTGCATCTTAAAAATATTAAAAAACACCCTTATTAGCATGAAATTACATTATAATATAATATTATTAGGAAAAGCTGCTCAATAATTAATTTTAGTAATTAATTCAGTATGCAAGTAAATAGTTAATACGTATTGTAGATTGTAGTAGCAGGAGCTAATAAAGTTAGTATTTTCAGCGGTATTCATGTGTAATCTGTTACTGTAAAATTATGTAAGATAAGCAAGATCCTTCGAATGTAAATTAAAATTTATGATTTAATTGTTCTTCCAAAATGCGTAGTACAGATTAAATAAATATTTACTATGTAGCAATTTAACAAGAAACAAATTTTATTATACATAGTAGCCCGGATTATATTACTAGACTTAAACCATACCGGGGTCCACAATATACAAGTTTGATTTTAACATAAATATTGCAAACATAAATAAACCTAATAAGAAATTCACAACATTAAAATGGAATAAGCACCCTATTATGACTTCTGGCATCAACCCCTTCCCCCCCCCCCCCCGTAATTTAATTATATCTCCCGAGATTTTGCAGGTTTTAAAAGATGAGTAATTAATAATATATAAGGATTAAACTATAGTGATAGTTGATATAGGCTGAGATTCTGCGACAATTTCAAATTTTTCTCTGTAAGCGTCGGAATTTCGTGCCTCATGAAAGTCTCAATTTAAGCACAACTTGCCGTTGGATTACTTATATGGTAAACTGAAATTGTCACTTGTAGCACTTAAAAATCGCCAAATCGTATATTATATAAATTAATTCAATAGTTTAATAATAATAGGTAATTTTACGATAATATATATTTGCTTTACTTTGTAAAATATTAACTTCAAGTGAAAACATTTGCACATACTAAGGAAACCAGGATTTATACCAATTCTCTAAGAAGTACAAAATTAAAAGCTCTGTGTATACACTTACTTAGGCCACACTTTGACTTCATACAAAATAAATCCCTTTAAAATGATACGTTTCTATACATAAATATTTTCCATCTTTTTGGAATGGTATACCTATTATAAGTTTTACAATATTATTTTTACTTATACATTTTATAAAAGTCGCACGCTTGAGAGGTTTGTTATGATATACATATATCGTCTGTGAAGAACCAAAATGACCCACATGCATTTTAGCGAAAAACAATATCCACTATCTACAAAAATGTTGAAATATGTCTTGAAAGCATTTAAGTTTAAGTAAATAGAATTTTTTTTTTAAACATGTAAATAGAAAATTTTACACTTTTCAAAAACTCTTCTTTAACATTTTAAGCATGTTTCTCTTTTTGTATTTATGACATAGCTCATTTTGATTCTAGCTTAAATTGGATTTAGGTCATTTTGGTTCTTTACAGACGATATGTGGATTTTAATCTGGAATATATTTCTGAATCCGGTAGGGAATGTTTCTTGAAAACATTGACGCTCCCTCAAATTTTTCAATTTTAGTCTTTTTCATTTTTTGTTATTTCCTGGACCGCCACGAAAAGAAGTAGTGACTGCCGATTGCCGATCGATGTCAACGCTTTTATTTTGGAACAGAAACTGAAATTAAGCAACCAAAAGGAAACAATCAAATTAGGTAAATTTTGTCGATTTTGTTGCCAAATCAGTCAATCAAATTTTGTAAGAGATTGAAATTATACATAAAAAATATGACTGACGTCTGGCTTAACGAAACTTTGGACCATCTTTTCCAAATCTTTCAACAATTAAATAGTCAAATTTCAAATAGCGTATTAAAATGCTTACAATAAATTAAAAAAATCGTTACAAATTTTTACAATACCTCGATCTGCACGAAGAAATAGAAGATTACTGGCACCGCATCGGCATCGCATCGGTGAAGGTGAAAAAGACATTAGTCAAGTATTTAAAAAAAAAATAATGTTGACAATGACTGATGTTTTTTTTAATACGGCAAATCCGGCAAAAGTACAAATAATTCTAATAAAACTTAATCAAAATAAATTGTATACATAGCATAATAATATATAGGTACTTTAACTTTGACTTGACTGTAATATATAGGAAACAGCATTGTATTTTAGTTATCGATATGGTTTCAAGTTTTAATATTATGACATTTTTTAGCGTTTTTCAAATTGTATTTAAATGTACACAGTTAAGAAACTCATTAATTTGCATAGTTATAATTTTGACTGCTGAGCGTTTGTATAAATATCATCAAGGTTCGCGAACCCGGACTGGCACTGGCTTTGCGGTACTACTGCTCGACACCGCTATCAAAATCGGCTGAACATCAAGTCCAACTTTAGCACCAGTACCGGCATCAGCATCGGAACCAGAACGAATGACATTTTCCTTGTCTTTAACCACAGTTTTTTCTTTAATAATAATGTCCTTCTTGTCTTTATTTTCTTGGAGCAGTTGTCGCTTTTGGTTCAGTTCATCATCAACCTGATGTTGTTTTAACTTGGCCAAGATTTCCTTTTGCTCCGCTAGAACTTTCTTCTGCTCCTCATGATGCTTGTTTAATTGCTTGAGGACTTCTTCCGCATTTAATTTATTCAGGATTTCAGCCTTATTAACCGCATTTCCGGGGCCCGGAGGAACTGATGACACTGATGAAGATGCATAATTTTGTTGACCCACGTTAACTTTATCCACAACTGACTCAGAAACTGGTGCTGGTGCTGGGTGCTGATTGTTGTTCAAATTATGTTTAGTTTGATTCAAACCATTAATTCTGTCTTTCAAGTCCCTTTCATTAATTCTATTTTTACTATTTTCAACATTAACACTGCCACCAACGTCAACAGAAGCAACGTGTGGATTAATTTTGTTTCTATTCTCAAATTCTAAGTGGTTATCATTATCACTGTTTAACGGCTCTTGTTTATTTTTATTACTTTGAACAGAATCTTCATTACCAATTTTAACATTAATGTCATTTTGAGCGGACATGCAACATGTCCCTTGCTTTGGGCTCTGCCTCAATTTTCTTGCTTTTTATTACTTCGAAATCAATGTCGTTCTTGACAGGGACAGGCAGAGGGGCAGCTAATCGTGCACTCAAAGATTCACTAATTTTCTGCTCGACGGCCTCTTTAATTTCCTTATTAATTTCATTATTTCTTACATCAACATTTTTAAGGCCTGGTTTCGGTTCTGGTTCTGGTTCCGGTTCCGGTACCGGTGGGAGAGGTGCATCTGGTTCCGGTTTTCGTTGACGCATATTTATGTCGATATCGCTGTGCTGACGTAATTGCAAATCATCTGGTTGTTTCTTTAAAATTTCTTGGTCTTGAAATGGTGTATCAACTTTTTTAAAAGATGACGAATTTAAGTAATTTGAACTAACACCTGAAGGTTTCAGTTTAACAAATTCCGCTTTTTTGGGCAATACATTAATACTATCCATATTTGGTAGAGGAGGCTCAATAATTTTGTCTTTTTCCCCCCTTTCTTTGTCTTGGTCCTCCAACAACTTCATTTTCAAATTAGGCTCCGTAATAGAGATAAAATTATTTTGTTCAAACCCACGGACTGCTGGAGGTGGCATATTATTCGGATTTGCCTGAGCTTGTTCCACAGCGTAGAGAGTTGCATAGGTCGTGACTATCATGATGACAATCCCCACTCCGACCAGAATCTGTGCAAGAAGGCGCTCTGTCGTATTTTTGCTCGTCACCTGGATGAACATTGCAGCCGGGAAAATAATACAAATGACGGAGCCAGTCGTGGAGCCGACAAGTCCCAGGACTAACTCAATATTTGGAATGAGAAGCCCTACGATTAGGGTGAAAATAATAATTCCTACTGTCAGAATTTTAAGCCGAGATTCGGGGATATGGTTTGAGGAAATGTCATGTATGTGATGATGGGTCCGCTTGAAAATGAGGGAGTGGAGACTTGCCCTGCATGGAAATATGACCAAGGGGAAGCTGAATGCTATGGAAAGAACAAAACAGAGTTTAATTAGCTGTGTGGAGCCCGTGGGACCGAAACTGAGGAGGATATTTCCCCCGAAATTGGACGTACAGAAGGCAATGTAACCCAGGAAGCCGACACTGATATAAAATATTGTACAGACGTTAATGGCATTCTTGACAATTTCGTTCATTTTCCCGAGGGAGGGCTCCGGGAGGGAGTCGTAAATCCCGAAAATCTGCGTCTGACAAGAGAGGGCCATGGAAAATATAGGAATACACTGGAGGACCCCGGCAGGTCTCCAGTAGTCGATCCGGGTAAGAAACGAACCGGACCAGAGGGGCCCCATCCCCTCGGAGAATATCTTGCAGACGAGGAATACGTAGAAGAGCATCGTAACGGTGGAGACGCCGGTGAGGGAGTCCAGATTTCTGAGGAGGCCCAGTGGCAAGGCTACGAAGAGGGAGAGCGCCGTCATAATGATGCACCGAAGAGAAGAATTATTTTCGACGGAAAACACGTCCGAGATGATCTCCGGACCCAGGTCACCCATCACCACTAGGAAGGCAATGAGCGTCCCGATCAAGAAGCCGATGATGCTAATCTCCACTGTTAACTTACCCGCCTGACCGTAGGTATGGTAGGCGAGTAGTTCGTAGGTTCGGCGTCTTGTGATCGTTGAGGCTTTGAGCAGGAAATAACAGACAGTCCGGGTCATGACCCCGCTGAGGAGGAGAAGTATCGAGGCGAGAACTACACCACACTGCTTGAAACAAAACGGCATAGCGAGCACACTCACTCCCACTATGCAGTTTGCCATGGTAACTACTTGTTTTGAAACCATTTTCCAGCCTTTTGTTGAACAGTCAGTTCAGTCAGACTGTCAACTGTCAACGGTTCGATTATAGTAATACAACAATAATAAGCTGATTTGCAATTACTCGGGGACACCCAATGATCCAGTCACAGTCCCGCAGGCTTCCAACTGTTCACTATAAATTCCCGTTTTCTCAAATGTATAGAAAACCTGATTTGACATTATGCTGCTAATTGTGTACTTTAGGCTTTTACTTTTACTAACCATGAAGGTTGATTGTGAGGATATAATATTTTCACATTTTATACCTAGTTTAATTTGATATACGCTATTTTTTCGATTATAAAAAGGAAACACCTCTGTTTCAGTTATATGTAATTTGGGGTGAAACAAATACTTTAATAAATTCAAATTTTTGATATTTCGAAAAAACTAGAAACTGAAATATTGTAATATTAAATTGAGATGGATGTTAAATATTGTACAGGTCTAATCTCTAAAACTAATAAAACACATCATCAGCTGAATGGTTTTGCATTTTAAAATGAGCGCTTTTGCTGCGTGCCTTGCACATAGAATCTCAAATACTCCCGTGCAAACACGGCAAAAATTAAAAATCGGCTCCGGGGGCTCGGCTCATCGCCATCGTACAAGTTTTAGGCTGAACATATTTTTTATTTTATTGACAGTAATTTTTTCAAATACAAAAATTGGTAATTAATAGTAATAATTAAACGTTTGTTTTGCTTTTTGACGAGAACGTGGATACTTTACGTGGTACAAAAATCGGACATTTAACAAGATCTAATGATTTTAATTAATCATGTTTTAGTTTGTTACAGTGCTTGGTTAGAAGGCACTCACTCGGATAGTCCGTCGGACAAGTGCGACATGGAAAAGTCTTAGATGGATTTTTCTCTAAATGTTTGTCCACATCAGCTCGTGTTTCAAAAGATCTCTTGCAAGTTTCACAATACTCTGGTCTGTTGTGTTCCTCTTTTAAATGCTGTCTAAGCCTAAATCGCCTACGAATGCGAACGAAGCACACCTCACATCTAAAGTATGGAACGCGTTTATGAGAGTCATACATGTGTACTTTTAAAATATTTTCTGCATTGTACTTGCGTTGGCAAATGTTGCACTGGAATGGCTTGAGGGCATCATCCGTGTGGTAGTCTGAAATATGGAAAAGTAAACCATTTTTTTTCACGAAAACAATGGAACATAATTTGCAGGGGAAGCCCTTATCTTTTTTAACAGGAATTATTTCATCCGACACATTTTCTGGGTTGACATTTCTGGTGGTGGAGGACGACTTGCTGCCATGCATTTGTTGTACATGTCTTTGCAAATCTTGGTCCCGGGTATATTTGCAAGAGCATAGGTGACAACGGAAATCTAGACTCATGTTGTACTTCGTCTCATGAACTTTTCGGCCATGGCATCGCAAATCTGAGACACGGGAAAATTTTTCCGGGCATAACCGACAAGAAAACGTTTGGCTGATTTTAGTTTTAGACTTGGCCTTGCCAGGGGCCTCGTACTCGAGCCCCTCGTGAATGTGTTGAACGTGTCTTCGCAAACTATGGCCATGGACAAATTTGGACGGACAAATGTGGCACAAAAAGATTTTACTGCGGTTAGACTCGTCCGTCTCTCCGTGAATAGTTCTTAAGTGAGTATTCAAACGTGACTTACAATTAAAAGTTGCCGGACAAATATGGCATAACACTTCCGACCCGAATTGGTTTTGATGGCTTTCTAATTCAGATTGTGTCTCAAATTTACTTAAACAGATGCTACATTCAAAGCTAAATTCACCATCTGAGCTGTCTAAACGCTTCTGATTTATGTGCTGGTTAATTTTCAGGGAATGCACTACAATATCATGATACTTGAGCTCGTTTATAAACTTGTAACTTCGTTCGCATTTGCTACACTTGAAAAGAGTATTTTCTAGCTCATGTTTGTGCACAATTTCTAAATGTGCATTTAAATAGAGTTGGCGATCAAAGGATGAGGTACACGAACTACATTTAAATATGTTGTCGGCGGAAACAAGTTGATCGTCAGGAAAATTCATTTTTTGTTGCTGAATTTCTTTCAAGTGGGATATTGTGTGGATTTTGAGGAGACAGAGACTTTTGAAATATTCGTCACAAATTTCGCATTTCAAATTACTTGCAGGAGACCTTTCAATGGCTGCAACTGGAGAACCTTCGCTTTGATTTCCATTTGCATTCAGCACTGAAATTCAAATAAATGGAAATTTTTGCAATTTTAAAAAGTATAGAAATGGAAATTGTTGCACTTTTAAAAATTATAGAAATGGAAATTGTTGCACTTTTAAAAAGTATAGAAATGAAAATTTTTGCACTTTTAAAAAGTAAAGAAATGAAAATTTTTGCACTTTTAAAAAGTAGAAAAATAAAATATTTAGCGCTTTAAAAAATACAGAAATGGAAAATGTTGCAATTGAAAAAAACATAAAAATGGAATATTTTGCAATTTTCAAAAAGCAACAATTTAATAGTGAAATAAAAATTATATTCTAAAAAAATGCGGGTAATTACCATCCGTGTGGAGAACGTGTTGATTACGTGCGACTGCATCCGTAAAAGAAGTGAAGCATTTGTTGCAATAGGCAGACTTGTGATGATCCAAATTTAAATGAGCCGTTAGATGCGTTCGTGCGGAGAAATCACGAGGGCAGAGATCGCAGTAAAATCTCCCTTCGCCCCGGTGTCCCTTCAAGTGCTGAATTAAATCAAGTTTGCTTGTCTGAATCTTTGAGCAAACAAAACACATTGCAGACTGAGTTGAATTTTCTGTCATGTTTTTACTCTGACTGTTCCCATCACTAAGGATCAGTTCAGTTTCATCAGGATCTATATTTGTTTCTTCCCCCGACTGCAACTGGAGATTCGGTCTCCATTCCGGGTGCTTACGACCCATGTGATAATTTAATAATGCTTGATTAAGACTAATAAAGGGGCAAAGCCGACACGTATACTTGAAATTTAACTGCTCACTTGTATAATTATGATGTCTGATTAAGTGCGCTTGTAGAGACAACCTACATGTAAACTTTTTGGAGCAGTGTTCGCACGAATAGCTAAAGATACCAAGATGTGTCAGCATGTGACCGCGATAATTTGAAGCGGCCCATTTCCCATAAAATGATTTGGAACAAATTGGACAAATTTTATTTTGAGGCATTACAATTCGTACTTTTTTAGGTGGATTTTCAAGATTTTCATTTTGTTTGTGCGCAGTGTAATGGATTTTGCTCATGTGTTTTTCCAAACTACGCTCGTCCCCAAACATAAATTTTTTACACTTTTTTTCTGCATTATCTTCCAGGGTACTACTGCTACCTTCTTCATTACGACTTGTGCAGATAAGACATGGAAATTTTAGTTTCTCGACGTGCTGCAGAATAATGTGGAACTGAAGGTGTTTACTATTACTGAAAGTTAATTGACATTTGGGACACGGAACCCGTGGCGAGGGCTGACACTGGTTTTTAGCGCTGTTTTCAGATTTTTCACTATTACATTCACTCGGTTGTTCCGTAATGACAGGGTTTGGAAGGCCTTTATTCTTTGCAGTTTTACTTTGCTTGATATGAATTTCAATGATGTGATGACGAAGCTTCAGGGGTTTTAAAAATACCTTGTTGCAGTAACGACACTTTTGTTTTTTAGACTTGCGTTGCTTCGGTGGCATCAAATGTAACGATGAAATATGCCTTTTTAAACTTCTATCTGATAGAAAATGTTTATCACAATGGGTACAATTTTTGCGTAAGACAGGGTTATGGTTTAATTCACTGTGGAAGATTCCCATATGCCTTGTAAAAGCGCTTTTTCCAGTTTTTATCGAAAATGTTGTAGCGCATTCGGGACATTTTAGCCGTGGCTTCTTCGCATTTGGTTCTGTTTCACTGTCTTGGATGTCCTCACCACGTTCTTTATTGTGATGAGTCGTAATGTGAACTTGAAGGGACCAATTATGCGAAAATTTCGATGGGCATTGGGGACATTGTATTTCCTGCGATCCAGATCCACTGTGGTGTCGTTTTATGTGATTAGGGAGACGACCTTTTTGCGAGAATGTTTTATCGCAAAGGGAACATTTTAATTGTGATTCTATATTACCTGGTGGTTCTTGTTCAGGTTCTGCTTCCCACACAATACTATCGATGGCGTCTTCCTTGTGACGCTTACGCATGTGACATTTCAGTGTCTGATCCCGCACAAATGTTAAAGGGCAGCGGGGACATTTTATACGGGACGCTGATCCAAAGCTCACGGTTTCAGTGTGAGCTGGAAGTGTGGATTTGAGAGGTAGCGTTCGAGCGTCCTGGGGACATTTTTGTACTGATTTCGATTTGAGATGGCAATCTTCGTTGTGAAGCTTCTTCATATGCGACCGAAATATCCTTTTCTGACCAAGCAAGAATGTTAAGGGACAGTGGGGACATCTCACACGGGGATCAGGGTATTCACCCTTACCCTGAATTTGTTGAAGGTCTTGTATCACAAAGGATTCTTGAGGAGATGTAACATGCGGCTCAAACTCACTGTGAACTCTTTCAATGTGAGTTTCAAGTTGAGATTGTTGACAAAAAGTGTCATCGCAACGGGGACATTTGACTAATAATCTAAGGCTTCCAGCTTGGTTGTGAAGGGACAACATATGCGACTGAAATTCTAGGTTCTCAGTGGAAGAAAATGTTAGAGGACAGTGAGGGCATTTCACACGGGACTCCGGCTCAGGGTGAAGTCGCTTCATGTGTCGTTTAAGGTGAAATTTTTGAGCAAATGTCTCGTCACAGTGGGGACATTTTAGACGCATCGTTAAAATTTTTAGTTGCATCTTGGTCCCAACTGGAGGTGTTGCTGTTGCTAAGGGGACAATTTCAAGTGGGTCCCTTGGAACGTGAGCGTTACGGTCGTTCTCAAGCACCAAAAATTTAGTACAGCGAGGAAACTCTAAGAGCGCTCGGTCTCGTGACAATAGCACAGAAAAACTTTTAATATGATGTCGCTTTATATGTTCGTCCCGACTTTTTTGATCCATAAAGTTCCGACCTGCACACGTAAAGCATGAGAACTCCACACGGGTATTATTGTGTTCTGCAGCATGCTGTTTAAGCACGTGTTCTTCTAATGCTTCCCTGGTTGGGAACGAGTTGGGACGGCGTCCAAGAATGTTTGGGAAGGAATTAGGTTTAGGACAGTGTGGGCAAATAAGCCGGGCATTAGAAATGGAATTTCTTGGTCGGTTTTGAATCTCCTCATCAAATCCAGTTTTAACAGTGTTTAACTCAAAGGCAGAAGTTGGTGGTGGAGATGGACAGAAAATGTCTTCAGTATCGATTCTCTCTTCCGATTTTAATTCTAAATTTGTATTTTCTAATGCATCTTCCGCCTTGGCTTCTTCGAGAACTTCTTTCTTGACTTCGTCTTTAATTTCAAATTCCATACCATAAATTTCGGAATCCATCATTTCCTATACACTATGTCAAAATAAAACACATAAACCTATTAATCGATCTGTTCCTATACTTCTGCACAATCATAATAGTGATAATAATAATTATTATCTACAGGGCCGGATAATGCGGCCAGCGCAGGCAGCCCCCGCTGCTACAATTTTTAAAAAACGTGTAAATGGAACATTTTGTATAGTTTTCGAATAATATTTTGACTTTTCAAAACCATGCAGTTAATTTTTTTTTTTGCACATTTCAAAAACATGGAAATAAAACATTTAACGCTTTTCTCAAAAGATGTAAATAGAACATTTGACATTTTGCAATTTTCTGAATCAATTAAAAAGAATATTTTAAACTTTTATAAAACATGTAAATACAACATTTTGCTTTTACTAAAGAAAATCATCAGTAAAATCAAAAATAGTGGTTCTTGTTAATTGTATGGAAATAAATTGCTGCCTAATAGGAATTTCTTTTTTGTTCGTCCTTCGTGTCTTTAACAATCAATGCCAATGTTTTCTTGTTATATCACTTACCACAATTATCGGACCTACCACAGTTACCCCGTATCCACCCTACTAAAAACGTTGAGTGTAGAATAAAACAGTGTTATATAAAATGTAGTTAAGTATGCATTACTGAATGTTAAAAATGATACGTAGTCAAATTCAAAAGTTGCAACTTACAACTTATTAGTCAGTTAGTCATCCGCTGTATAATAAGTTCACAGTTGTGAGTAAATCTCCGTTAAAGGAGGCGGCCGGACAAAATAACAGGCGGGACAGAGCCAGTTGACCAGCAGCAAGAGTATGAAACTTGATTTAGTTGATTTTAACTATTAAAATTCAAGGCATGAAAAAACAAGTCACAAGTCACAAGTTTGAAAGTTGAAAGTTCAGTTTTGAGTCCACGTCCAACGTCAAATCTGATGAAGGACTAAATACGCAAATACAGTTTATCCCGTTTAACCCACTTAAAAACAAACAGTACCACTAATGACATTGAAGCTATTTAAATAATTCTTACGTTTCCACTTCCACATCTGCTGAACTCCTGGCTGGTTCCAAAATGTTTATAACAATATTAATTAATGTTTTTTTTTAAATTCTGCCTGCCTGCAATTTCTCACACTCACACTGACTCAACTCTCAATTCTTTTGTCAGACAGACTTCGTGCTTCCCACACAATTCAAGGGACTCTACCAAGGCTCGATATGCAAACCGCAAGATAATCTAATTTATTAATTTTAATTTATTAAGTATTAATACGTATTAGTTATAGTTAAATAGTTACTAGTATGATATTACAAATTACAGGAACCATTATATGAGTGGATAAAAGTAAAAGAGCGAATGGATTTATTTAAAAAAAATTTGACCTTCTGGCCAATGCAACTTTTTACATTTTACATAATATTAGGTACGAAAGCATATTTAAATGATAGTAATAAGTCTTAAAAGAATTAAACTGGTATACAATTATTTATTAATAAAGATTTCAAATACAGTAAATTTGTGACGGTCGAATATTATTATTATTATCGTGTAGACTTATTGTTTGAAGAAAAATATTGTGGATTGTAACTTGGTTTAGCCCAGTTTTGCTTTTGCTTAAGTTAGCTTTAAAAGGTATTCTACGTACAAAATTTATTGTTTTCATATCTTAAAAATCTGTTAATCCATAAGCGTTGGACATATTGTAAACTATATGCTATGCTTCCATGTCGTCTGCGGACGTATATGGAGTTAATTCAAGGGCCACAAAATCAATGGCCGGTACATAGGCCAGGCGTAAATATACTTGGTTAAGTACCTCTGGGGCCCAATTATTTTGCCCGGTTTATCGAGCGTCCCGTTATATCGATAGTCGGTTTATCAATATATTTTAGCATTACAAGCATAGAAATATTGGCGGAGATTTTTTAATTGGCCGATAAATCGAGGAGGCCAGTGTTGGGCAGGCTGGTACTCAGAGATTTTACTATATACGTTTGTTGGTTACAGTGATTGCTCAAAAGGCACTGACTCGGGTAGTCCGGGTGACACGTGCGGCATGGAAAATTCCTGGACTGGTCACTCTCTAAGTGTTATCAAAATCAATTATTTGTTTCAAACGCCCTTTTGCAAGTTGCACAATACTCTGCTCTGCCATGTTCATCTTTAAAATGTTGTACAAGCCGAATTCGAGTTCGGATGGCAACAAAGCAATCTTGACACCTAAAAAATGGAACGTGGTTTTATATGGGTGTTACATACATACAAGAAACCGTGTAGCTTGTGTGTATAGGTATTTTAACTTTTGCTATCTCAAAACAAAAATAAATTTCAATTAAATAAAATGCCATTCCATTGGTGCCGTGTCGAGTAAAGTTGAAAAGCTTTTCAAAAAGAGACTAATTTTGTTATGTAATAATACTTCGGGTTTGAGAGTATTGAAACTGATGAATCTTGGATCTGAGGAATGATCCATCGGACTAATGATATCATTTATGGACTATCTCTTACAAAGAATTAATCTACCTAGACAATGAAAATGAAGATGGAAAATAAAAAACACAAATTACAGTCATTAATTTGCTTTATTGCATTCAAATGGTGTCTTCTTCACATTAAAATCATAGTGGTATCATTTCAACTTTTAATCATTTTATCGGGCTTACTTCAAAGCAAAAACCAAATTAATAAAATTCACGCACCTCTAACAAGTGCTTGAGGATAGCTTAAAATGAAAAAATAAAATTCAAAATATCAAAGTTTAGGTTATACATGGCTATGCTTTTTTTGGTTGCAATGTTTAATTAAAAGGCACTGACTCGGATAGTCTGCTTGACAAGTGCCACATGGAAAATTCCCAGGCGGATCCTTTTCTGAATGTTTATCAAAATCAGCCTTTGTTTCAAAGGCCCTTTTGCAAGTCTTACAGTACTCTGCTCTCCCATGTTCATCTTTCAAATGTTGTATAAGCCGATGTCGAGTACGAATGGCAACGTAGCAAACTTCACACCTGAAGTGTGGAACGTGACGATGAAAACAATATATGTGTATTTTTAAAAGATTTTCTGCATTATACTTCCGGTGGCAAATGTGGCATTCAAATGGCTTGAGGGCATCATCCGTGTGATGGTTTGAAACATGCAAAAGTAACCCATTTTTATTCCTATAAACACTGGGACAGATTTTGCACGGAAACTTCCCGGGTGGCTTCTTATCTTTTTGATGAGATTTATTTTTTCCAACACTAAATGTTTCATCAGACTGATGCTGTTCGGAATTATTTTCTGTGTTGACATTTATGGGAGTGCTGGACTTGCCGCCGCGGTGCATTCGTTGAAGATGTCTCTGCAAATCTTGGTCCCGAGAAAATTTGAATGAACAAATATGACACAAAAAATCGAAACTAATTTTATACTTGCCCTCATGCACATTATCCACGTGTCTTCGCAAATCTTGGTCCCGGGAAAACTTTAATGGGCAAATATGACACAAAAAATCCAAACTGTATTTATTCTTGCCCTCATGCATTTTATTGACGTGTCTTTGCAAATCTGGACCACTGGATTGACAATCAACCTGACTGCTGCTGCTCCTGCTCCCCGTATTATACTCGTCTTTGTGATCTTTTCGAATATGATTTTCCAAATATGATTTATAGATAAATTTGGCCGGACAAATATGACAGAGCGCTTCCAACCTAAATTTTTCTTGATGATTTATTAGCTCGGGAAGTGTCTCAAACTGAGTTGCACAGGTGTCACATTTGAAGCCAAATTCACTTTTTGAGGCATGCTTAGTCTGATTTATGTGCTGGTTAATTTTTGGGGAATGCACTATAATGTCATGATACTTGAGCTCGTTTACAAACTTGTAACTTTGTTCGCATTTGTCACATTTGAAAAGAGTATTTTCTAGCAATTCTAGCTTATGTTTGTGCACTATGTGTAAATGTGCGTTTAAATAGGATTGGCGATCAAAGGCTGAGGGACAGACGCCACATTTAAATATGTTATCGACGGAAACAACTTCATCATCGGGGAAGTTTACTTCTTGCTGTTGAATTTGTTTTAAGTGGAAAATTGAGTGGATTTTGAGGAGACACGGACTTTTGGAAGAGTCCTGGCAAATTTCGCATTTCAAATTGTCACTTGCAGAAACATTACAGCCTTCTGATGCTTGAGCTTCTATGGTTTTATTCGAACCTAAAGCAAGCACTGAAATTAATAAAAAACAAATAATTAAAAATTGAATATAGGGTAGGGGTCAGGGGTGGGTAATTTTGATCGCTCAGGTTTTAACTTTTATTGGTTTTAAAAAATCTTTTAGGTTTCTGCTACGTAAAAAAAATTATTGTCTACATAGGTAAGTAGTTACCATCTACGTGAAGCATGTGTTGATTTAATGCGACCGAGTCCGTAAAGGAAGTGAAGCATCTGTTGCAATAGGCAAGTTTGTGATGATCCATCTTTAGGTGAATCATTAAAGACATTCGTACAGAGTAATCTCGAGGGCAGAGGTCACAATAAAATCTCCCTTCGCCCCGATGTTCCTTCAAGTGTTGAATTAAATTACTCTTACTTATCTGAAACTTTGAGCAAACAAAACACACTGCAGATTCAGTGAGATTTTGAGCATTTTTACTACTGCCAGCACGACTGCTGTGGTTTGATTCAATAGTAGTTTCGACACCCATTTCTTTCCCTGACTGTTGTCCATCGTTCCAATTTGAATTCGGATGCTTAACTTCCATGTGATGATTTAACCTGAGTTGACTCTCAGTGATAAAAGGGCAAAGGTGACAAGCATATTTGAAACTTAACTGTTCACTTGTATAATTGTGATATCTGATTAAGTGCGAGTGTAGAGACAACCTACATTTAAATTGTTTGGAGCAGTGTTCGCAAGAATATCTTTTTATACCAAGATGTGTTTCCATGTGACCCCGATAATTTGAAGGAGCGTATTTCCCATTAAAGCATTTGGAACAAATCGGACATATTTTATTTTTTGGAAATAAAATTGGGCCGTTTTGAGGCTCTTGAAGATTTGTATTTTGTTTGTGTGTAGAGTAATGAATATTTTTCATGTGTTGTTTCAAACTTGTTTCGTTTTTAAAAATAAAACTTTGAGAATTCAACTCTGCATTAGTTCCGGGATTACTGCTGCTGCCTTGATCACGACTTGTACAGATGAGACACGGAAATTCTTCTTTCTCCGCGTGCAGCAGCATGATGTGGAACTGAAGGTGTTTACTATTGCTGAAAGTTGATGAACATTTGGGACACTGAACCCGTGGCGAAGGCTCACACTGGTTTTTAGTGCTGTTTTGAGGTTCACTTGCTTTGCCGCTGTCACCCTTTGGTTCTTTGGAATGGCTCTGCTGAACGTTTTCTTTCTCTCGTGATTTCTTTTGCTTGACATGAATTTCAATGATGTGATTGCGAAGTTTCCGTGAACTTAAAAACACGTTGGTGCAGTAGCGACAGTTCTTGGTTTCCCCAATTTGTGATTTCCTCCTTGCTAACATTTGTTCCTTTAGTAAGTTGTCCAGGGTGTATTTTTCATACCCAACGTAGTTTTTAAAGCGTCTTCTGGGTATATTCAAATGTTTGGATAAAATATGATATTTTAAATCCGTACTTCTAGGAAATCCTTTATCGCAGCGTGGACATTTTTTAAGTGATGCTGGATCATGGTATAATCGCATGTGGTAAGCAAGTCGTCGTTGAGAAGAAAACACTGGGGTTTTTGATGTCTTGACACTTTTACACGTGAGACAGGGAAACGCTTTGTGTCTTTCGTGAAACCTCAGAACATGGTCCTTTAGTGCACAAGAGGAGGAGAGTATCAAAGGACAGTGTAAACATCGCTGTCTTTTCTTTGGCGATTTTTCAGTAGAGAATTTTTTACCGCCGGGGGGACATTGTTGTTGCTGTGTTTTTGCGCCTGGTTCTGGTTCTGTTTCATTGTCGTGGGTATCATTCCCTTCTTTATTGTGACAGACCCTTATGTGGTGTTCAAGGGACTGATTACGAGAAAACGACGATGAACATTGAGAACATTGTATTCGCAATCGAGGTCCACTGTGCAGTCGCTTTATGTGACCAGTAAGAAAACGCTTTTGAGAAAATGTTTTACCGCAGTGGGGACATTCTTTTGCTAATAATTTAACTGATTCCGAAGCTGGTCGTGAAGCCTCATCCACAACATGGCAACTTGCTATGTGATGTTCCAAGCTTTGTTGATCGACGAAATTTTCTAGTTGTTGAGTGTTGCCAAGGCTTCTACAGATGTGACAGGGGAAGGTATTGTGTAGGCCGTGGAGCTCAATGTGATCCTTCAGTGTTAAATCACTCTCGAATTCTAAAGAACAGTGAGGACACTTCACCCGGGACAGAGCTCTGTGCATTTGTGCAATATGAACTGACAGATCGCATTTTTGAAAGAATGTTATATCGCAGTGGGGACATTTTTTTGGTAATGCTTTCAATGCTGGTTTTATTGCTCCCTGGGAAAAATTTTCAACTGGTTTCGATTTGAGATGGCAATCTTCGTTGTGAACTTTCTTCATATGCGACCGAAATGTCCTTGTCTGACCAAGCAAGAATGTTAAGGGACAGTGAGGACATGTCACACGGGGCTTCGGCTCACGGTGAAATTGCTGCGTGTGTTGTTTGAGGTGAAATTTTTGAGCAAATGTCTCGTCACAGTGGGGACATTTTTGCCGCACCGTTAAATTTTTTAGTTGCATCTTGGTCCCATCTGAAGGCGTTGCTGTTGCTAAGGGGTCAAGTTCAAGCGGGTCACTGTCTTCCCTTGGAACGTGAGTGTTAAGGTCTTTCTCAACCTCAAAAAATTTAGTGTAGAACGGAAATTCTACTAGCGATCGGTCTCGTGACAATAGGACAGAAACATTGTTAATATGATATTGCTTTATATGCTCATCCCGACTTTTCTGATCGTTAAACTTACGACCTGCACAGGTAACGCATCGGAATTCCACGCGCTTATCTTGTTCGGCAGTATTCAGATTGAGTGAGTGTTTTTCGAATGCTTTTCTGGTTGGGAAGGATTTAGGACAATGAGGGCAAATGAGCTGGGCTTTCGAGATGGAATTATTTAGTCGGTTTGGAATGCTTTCTCCAGTTCCAAAATCAGGTGTAATTGGGTTTAACTCGACGGCGTTAAAAACTGGTGGTGGAGACGGACAGAAAAGATTTTGGACTTCGATTCTCTGCTCATCCGCTTTCAATTCTGGATCTGCATCGTCTACTGCTGCTGCTTCTTGAGCCTCTTCTTCAACAACTTCATCCTTTACTTCGTCTTTGATTTCAAATTCCATGCTACAGTTTTGGAAATCCATCTCATTCACTAAAACAAAAGGGTAAATTAATCTATTAATCGGTTCTTAAATTTTTACACACGCATATTGATTAAATGATTAATGTTAGATTACAGGGATGTTTTTGTAGTACTTTCAAATTTTTTATTCTATTTGCGTTGAACATTAAGATAACGATCAGCATGTGTAATGTATTTTATCAAATTCGAAAGTAATAGACACGGTTCAATAGGAATTCGGATTTGGCTTTAATTTGATTTGTCATAGTCAGGCTGAAAATATAATAAGTTTAAAGTTGCAACTCGTGACTCACGATTAGTAAGTCAGTCAGTCAGTACTTCGTTTTTTAAGGCTACTGGCGGACATAACTATAATATACAGATGACAGATGGGCCCGGACCAGGCCAGGTGATGGGTGACTAGCAGTACAAAGTAAAACAAAAACTGAATTTTCACAATTGAAACACAAGTCAAGCCACAAGTTTAGGTTCGCGTGGAAGTTAATTGAGCATGCACCAGCAAACTATTTATTGATTTATCCCACCCATTTGCTCAAAAACCAAATCTTGCACACAATCTTGTTACTTCTTATGCGTTTCCTCGTACAAAATCCCAATTCCAAAGTACTGATTTACTGAGGAAGTATTGCAAATCAAAATTTGAAATATTTCGATTTCAATTTTGCATTCAATTCTAGAAGTAAATTAGTACTACGGTCAACGGTTTAGTTTAATACTTCCCCAAATCAAATATCTCGTTTTTTCGATTTGTTCTTTAAACTTCTTTATGGTAAGACGGACGGGCCTCATATTTCCCGGACACTCCAAGGAAGTCTCAGAAACTGTGATTATTGCAGCAGCAGGCAGAAGCTAATGTAATGTGAAAGTGAAATAATGTGAATTTTATTTTTTTATTTATAATTTATTTATTCTTCTGATTTCTTTTCTTCTTATTCAATTTATTCTGCAATCTGTAACTATGTCCCGCTTTTCGATGCCGATGAACTGTTTTTTAATTCGTTAAATGCATTGCAAAAATAGTAGAAATAATAAATTTATGTATCGAAGACCCAAAAATGACGGACAATGAAAGCGTCAACTCAATTTCCTTCAGCTAAAAGAAATTTAAAAACGTCTTCTTGTCTTCTTCTTCTTCTTCTCATGGCTTAAAATGAATAATTGTTTTTGTTTATGATCTGTTAAGTGAGGGTTGTGTACTTTGCAGTTAAATGGACCAACTCTTAACAACTTTTTCACTTGATTTCGCTGTCTGTCCGTAAGTCGTAGGCTACACCTTGCATTTCTCAACCTCTTTGATTCAATCAACTTTTAGACGCTTGCAAATGCAAAAGGGATGTGCTGTATTGTTTTTTGTTGAGATCACACAAATATTTTCCGCAATTCGTAGTTGTATGAAGAAGTAACTCTCAAAATGTTTCCCACTTTTTTTTATTAGTGGGCAAAAATCGGTACCTAGGTACATTACGGTAACGTCGTTTAGCGGCCCAACCCAAATGACGCCATGCAAGTTGAGAGTGGATCACTTTGAAAAAACGAAGCATCTTTATAAAAAGGTAGTCAAAATATACGCATTCCTTGGGAAAGTGATAAGGCGAAAAGAGGGTTCTTAATTTTGGGAAGTTTGAATGGCGCCCGTTGTGTCCAGCCATCCAGCCCCTAACCTTCTCGTGTAATAGGTTGTTTTGCCATGATTTCACATATAAAAAAATACCTAAAAATTAACATTACTACTGTGTGATACTGCTGTGTGAGCTACTGTGGAGTTTTAGACGGGAAAACTCCTTGATTAAGTGGCTCAGGTGGACCACTCACGGTCAAGGTAGACAATGATGGTCATCTTTTTATAGGAATTGTTTCGTATGGAAAAGATTGTATAGAGGGACGGCTCCGTCTGTTTACATGCAAATTTTCAAGTAAATTGTTGGATAAAAACTCATGCAGTGTAGTCAGGGCCGGACGAAGTAATTGATTTTAGGCTGCAATTTATTTCCGTGGAAAAATTACTATTTTGTTTTAATTGGAGGTTTTATTTGGTAAACCCCATTATTCTATGTATTTACTTAATTCTAGAAACTGCAAAATTCTATATCGTGGGTGAAGGATCAAATCCGTTAACTTCCAATATTTGCTAGTATCAAATCCGCTAACTTCCATTTTTGGTAAGAAGCAAATCCGCTAACTTCCACTTTTGATTTCAATAAGCGTTTTAGCTGACCAATTCATAATCACATGGGTATCAAAAGTGCAAATTGCACTAATTGCACATTTTCAAACGCAAAACCTTCTAACTTTATGAATTTTAAAACTGCAAATAGTTCTAACTACATGATTTTAAAACACGAATTGCTCGAACTTTATAAATTAAAAAAATCAAAATCCACTAAATACTTGATATAAGTCGCAAACTGTTCTTACTACATGATTTTAAACGCAAATTGTTCTAACTAGATGGTTTTAGGTTGCAAACTAATCTAACCATAGACGTCATTCATGGACGACACCAATTACTTTTGCAACTGTCTCTGATGCCATTTATGAACGACCCCTTTAATTTTGGCAACGACCCTTGACGTCTTTTATGCACGGCCCCTTTAATTTTTGCAACGACCTCTGATGTCATTTATGGATGACCCCTTTAATTTTTGCAACAATCCTTGACGTCATTTATGGACGGCCCCATCAATTCTTGTAACGACCCTTGACGTCATTTATAGACAACCCCATCAATTTTTGCAACGACCCTTGACGTCATTTATGGACGGCCCCTTAGTTTTTGCAACGACCCTTGACGTCATTTATGGACGACCCAATCAATTTTTGCAACGACGCTTGACGTCATTTATGGACGGCCCCTTAGTTTTTGCAACGACCCTTGACGTCATTTATGGACGACCCCATCAATTTTTGCAACGACGCTTGACGTTATTTGTAAAGGATCCCTTCAATGTAGAAACAAAGTGAAAAACCGACGGTGGAAAACCGACGGTTTTTCAATCGGCTACCGACCGAAACGGCTCTTGCGATATGTTCTGCTGTTCCGGTCGGTAGCCGTAAACAGGCATGCTCAGACTACAATAATATTAATATAGAAATCAATACATAAGCATATAAAAATAATCTTCAACATAGTAGAGTAATACATAATATTACTAATGGAAATTATCTTACCCGTTTTCACTTAAGCAGAAGCTGTGTACATGACCAGCGGCCGGGTAGCTCATATCACGTATGGCCGTTTTCCCGCTCCCCATGTCATACAATCTCCAGAAGGCAGATTGTGGGTACCAGTCACCCAGGTCCATCCAGTCCATTCTATTAACCCAATTTCCCCCTCTTGTCCGAATATAAGCCACGATACTACCAGCTGTGATAAAATAACAGATAGAGGGTTTTTTTTTACATTTGCGAGTTACACATGTGAAACCATTCCGTTGTTAATTTTGTACCAAACTAAATAATATGTTTGTATTTTTTTTTTAAATTGAATTTCAGTTGTGAAATTGAAGCAATAAAATGAAAATTTTATTTAAACATTAATTGCTTTGATTTGACATGATACTTACTTGATACATTGAAGCTGCTTTGAAGATACACATTCCATTGCAGAGAATTTTCTACAGTTAAATTTCCAGTGATGTCATGACTTTGACTACTTACATTAGCTGGGTAGACTAAACCTGGACCATCCACTATGGACCCGTTTTTAAATGCGCCGATTAAAAGCTGTGTTATATTAATCATACATCCCATAAGTTAAAAATTAACTAATATTAATTCTTAAATTTCATATGTCAAAAACATGTAAAATAAATATGCTACATGTTTTAACTTGTAGCAAATAAAACTTACTGAACAATCAGACACGGATTGGATCCAATAACTTCCTTCCGTCAAATTTCCGACACTTACTCCTTCACTAGGTTTTCCAAAAGTTTCAGATTTCGCATTTAATGTAAAACCCTGTACGTGTGCGAGTGAGGGGATTAAGGCAAGACAAATTAAGGAAACAGCAAAAGCTGTACCAATTTGGTTTCCAAATACCAACATAATGTAAATCGCTATATTTTATGATTTTGTATTAAAATAAATTGTAAATTATCAAAGTGTATTAAATTGTCTATTAGTTTTAGTAGAGTAATGGAACTGGAAACACGTTCGTTGTTGTAGCCTATAACCGACTGAGTAGTCGCGTGGGTAGTGCATGTTTTATGGAAAATTATCGTTCACAAATGACGTGAAAAATCTCCATTTTTAGGACCCCCTGTCATCACCTTAATCTTCTCGTAAATGGCTATCTGTTTAGCATTAGATGTCATCATCAGACAACTAGACCCATCAACTTTACCAATGACATCATTTATGAACGATCCCAAAATTAATTTGATTGATGACTGACAATGAGAGAGTACACATAAAATAAGCGTTATTATTATCTTGACAAATGGCATTGCTATATGTTTACTGTTATACTGTTATACATACTTACGAAGGTCAAGACACGATACCATGAATATTGTCCACATTATATATTTAATTCGCTAATAACAAATCAAGCAAATCACAACATAACAGACAGATAACAGATAACATGTTTTGCACTTGAACTTTCAAGGTGTATGAAAGCAACATACCGTAATGGCTCTAATAGATAAAATTCCAATTTATTACAGAGACGTCACATGAACACCACCTGGTGCATTAGCTATAAGTGTTTCATCGGTTAACCTAGAACCCTCGTCAGATAGAACATTTGTTCGTGTCCGTCGCCTATGTGACTCATTCTCACTGTTTCGACTTTGATTCTTGAACAGTAGTGGACAAGCCACAAAAAAATCAGTTTTGAAATTGTGGCTGAGGAAAGAGTAGAGGATGGGGTTCAGGGCAGAGTTGGAGTAGCTCAAGCAACCGGTCAGCAAGAAAACGATTTGTTTAGCATGTGAATGCGGCTGGTGGTCATCGGAATCGGTTTCTGGTAGGAACACCAGGTCAATTTGTGTCAGCCAGAAAGGGAACCAACACACAAAATATACTGTAATGATGGCGAGTACAAGTTTGGTCACTTTCAGTCGGCATTTTTGGCGATTCCGATCCCGCTCCAGACTTGGGCCTACATCCGAATCACTAGGGTCATTATGTAAGGACGTGATCTCTTCAGCTTTACTTGACGCGCCACCACTAATCCCAACGCACACGCCAACGCCATCATTAGTACCGACGACAGCCACGACAGTCGTCCAAATCCGACGAATAATAAGAACGTAAAATACAAAAATGAGCGTGAACGGGAGGCAAAATCCGAGAAAAAACGAGTAAAAAACGAACATCTTTGAACCCGAAATCTCAAAATACTCTGGCCAAAATATGTTACAATTTGGCCTCGACTGAATTTCGAGTGTATCCGCATAGTAGAAAATGGGAAACATGACGAGGGCAGACAGCGTCCAGGCCACAAATGCGACCAGTTTTGAGATGAGCGATGTCCTCCACTCAATTGAACGAATCGGATGACAAACTGCAAGATATCGATCCGCAGACATTACGAGAAGGAACAAGGACGATGAAATTTGGTTAATTGAAGTGAAGTAATAGTACACTTTGCACACAATTTTCCCAAAGGGCCAGTAGTCCAAATTCATAGTTGCTACAACGAACGGAACTCCGATGAGGAATAGTAAATCTGCAATGGCAAGATTGACGAGGTAGAAATTTGTAACTGTTGGAATTTTGGAGAATCGGAGAATGACGTAGATGACCAAAGTATTTCCAGCTAAACCCACTATGCAGACGAGGCTGTAGAATATTTGGAGAGCCACCTTCCAACCTCGCTTCATCCCCCCGCCGCCGTGGTGTTCATATTCGTAGTCGTAGTCGAGGAGAGAGTCGTTGTTGTTGTCCTGGTGGTAACTATCATTAATCATTAAATACTGAATTTTCATCCAAATTATCTTGAAACATTTTTAATGCTTTGTCTATGGCACCGCTGTATTATCCAGCAAAATTGTGTTGTCAGTCAATACTTTCCAAGTCCTAAAGAACTGGACACTTGATACCTACCTGCTCTCTGAACTGATGTTGTCTATGGAAAAGCACAATCAAGCTTATACAGTTTTTTAGTTTTGTAAGCTCATACTTAAATGGGACATTTCCCAAGTGTAAAATCTGAAATGAAGCAAACGCTTATCAGATCATGTACTACGTAGTGGGGTCATTACAAAGTGTATAATCATATCGATGAAAATTGCGTTCTTCCGCCAAAAACTGAGTTTGAAGTTTTCAAAATTGGTCGAACTAAAAAACTTGGAAAATCATATGGGAAATTAAATAGGAATTTTACCTCACCCAATGGTCCCCCCTTACCACTTTTTCAGTTTTCTGATTATTTCATAAACCATAAGCCTTTGTGTTATTTAAATACAAACCAACTTAAAATTAGCAAGGGGTCGTCCATAAACGGTGTCATAAGAATTTTTATTTTTTGGACCCTGTGACGCTGTCATCAGCTTAAATAAATGACTTGACGTGTAGGGTCAATTGGTCTGCTCGAATAATGATGGCCCCACATGTTAAAGATAGCCATTTACGCAATTGCTAAGCTAATGACAGCGACACAGGGTCTATAAAAAATAAAAATATTTGAATTACACCATTTATGGACGACCCGTTGCTAATTTTAGGTTTTGTGAATGAATTTAAATAATACATAAGCTTATGATTTCTAAAATAATCAGAAAACTGAAAAAGTGGTAAGGGGGGACCACTTGGTGAAGTAAGATTTTTACTTAATTTCCCATATGATTTTCTAGCTTTTTTAGTTCGAGTTTGACCAAATTTGAAACTTTCAAATTTTGTTTTTGGTGGCAGAACGCAATTTGCACCGATATAATTATTTAACGTTGTAATCTTTACAGTAATAATTTATTATTCCCTTTTGTAATCTTATAGCGTTTACTTCATTTCGGATTTTATACTTGGGAATTACATCTTGTTAGTAAGTACATCTAATGACATGTAAGAAATAATTTTACAAAAGTATTAAAGTCGGCCGTTAAAAATATTTGAAATAGTAAACTTACAATTATTGAGTTGAGTATTGGGTCTGTACGGATTTTATTTGTTTATTCTTTTTATGCTTTTCAATTCAGACCAGCAGAGGTTTTGTAATTTAAATGTCTTCCCTTATCTTCCTGACGTGCGAATAACTGTCAAAATAATATTTCACCTCACGGAAACGGATAGCAGGTCTACTGAATGTCACGTACGCATACTCAAGTGTAGTTGTTAAAGTCCAAAAGATGTATATATATAGATTTACATGCCTTAAGTATGGCTTATTGGAATTTGTATAGCTATACGTACCACCTTTACAAAGGTGGTAGTGAAAAGAAAATCACACAACAGAGATGTACCGTAGAGCTCCAAATGAATTCCCGCGGGTCTCTTATATGGCTCCCGGGTCAAAAGCAAAACGTTTAGCGTAACTTACTCCCTCCGAGGTTGGAGCTATACGGTCTAACGGTATTTACGGTATACCTTATACCCACCTAATTAATTAATTTGAGGACCCGTCCCCACACAATCACAAAATCACAACAGAATCCCGTACAAGCAAATTGCAAAAAGATAAGCCTGTGGAGCATCTCATGGAATCAGTGACTTTCACTCACAATAGTGACAATAGCATATTCATTATTATGATCTCGGCTTATCATCTCATATTCCCCATTTTCATTCTTACCTATTTACATAATTCATATCGTCTGTGAAAAACCAAAATGACCTATTTCCATTTTTAGGTAAAAGCAATATCCACTATCTACAAAAATATTGGAATATGTCTTGAAAGCATTTAAATAGTATGTTTTGGAATTTTCAAAAATATGTGAATAGAACATTTTACACTTTTTAAAAACATGTAAATAGAACATTTTACACTTTTTTAAAACATGTAAATAGAACACTTCACACTTTTCAAAAACGTTAAAATAGAATACTTTACACTTTTCAAAAACATGTAAATAGAAAATTTCACACTTTTTTAAAACATGCAAATAGAAAATTTCGCACATTTCAAAAACTATAAATTCATATTTTACGCATGTTTCTCAATTTGTTTTTATGACATAGCTCATTTTGATTCTAGCCTAAATTGGATATAGCTCATTTTGGTTCTTCACAGATGATATAATATTTCTGCCTAATTCGGGAATCTATAATCCCATCGATTACTATTTATAATTGAAAATAAAATTCGTGCATTGTCGACACGTTCGGGTTGAGATCCCAGGAATTTACCGGTAATACGGCAAATATTGTGTGCCTTGTTATGTAAGTGAAAAGTCAACATATTGATGCATATTAAGAATAATGCCTATATATTTTGATGCAGTATTTCTAATCTTATTAGCTATATTATGTCACTATCTTTCCTGTCTGAGCAACGATCTTGGATACAATCAATGCAGCAGAATTGACCCAAAACAACTGTGGCGTTTCATTCCTGTTGGTGACTCTGCCACATAATCCGAGTTAATAACTCAAATCAAATCAAATCAAGAAAGCAATTAAAATTTTAATGCGTATTTATGTTCAAAATTAATGGACAAATTATGTAAATAGCAAACAGTAATAATTATTCGCTTGTTAGACGCGCTCAGAATAGAGCGCATTGAAAATAATTTGACGTTGCCAATAAATGCAAAGATTTCTCAATTATTCTTACCCGATCCTTATAATTTGTTAAACAATATGTAGGTATATCAAAAAAATAAAATTGGAAATGCTACCTTAGAATTGAAAATTATTTTCGTTTGATCTCAACAGGATTACCTGTAAGTATGTGTTAACTCCTGTAGCTGTATAGCACATTAACCTGTCTTCAAATTTCGAATTTTTGAGCAATCGGGCGATTACGGTCGGCAACACCAACTAGGTGATGATGATCTCTACTATAACGCGGCAGATAGACCAAAAGGTTTTAACACAACGCGGGCGTTCTATTGGAGGAATTACGGTAGGTTGCTTTCATACACCTTGAAAGTGCAAAACGTGTTATCTGTTATGTGTCTGTTATGTTGTAATTTGCTTGATTTGTTATTAGCTAATTAAATTAAATCATTGCAATGTAGACAATATTCATGGTTTTATCGTGTCTTGACTTTTATAAGTGTAGTACTGTAGTGATAACAGTAAACGTAAAGCAATGGCACCTGTCAAGATAATATCACTTATTGAATTTTGTTTATATTCTTTCATTGTCAGTCATCAATCAAATTAATTTTGGGATCGTTCACAAATTATGTCATTGGCAAAGAGGGTGGGTCTAGTTGGCTAATTAATGACGACATTCCATGCTAAAGATAGCTATTAATTACGAAAAGGTTCTAAGCTGATGACAGGGTGTCCTTAAATGGTGATGTTTCAACGACGTTATTTGTGGACGATTTCTTTGCTTGAAATCTGCAATGCCCACGCGAGGCCCTCGACTAGTCGGTTAGAACATATCGATCGGGTTTCCAGCATACACTACTAGAACTAGAAGACACTAATAAATTTTGATAATTTCCAATTTCAAAAAAATTTAAATGATAAAATATATAGTTATTTAACCTATCCACAATATGTGTGTATTTGGAAATCAAATTGGTACAGCTTTTGCTGTTTCCTTAATATGTCTTGCCTTAATCCCCTCACTCACACAGGGTTTTACATTAAAAACGAAATCTGAAAAAAAATCTGAAAAAATTAATGAAGGAGTCAGTGTAGGAAATTTGACAGAAGGAAGTTATTGGATCCAATCCGTGTCGGATAGCTCAGTAAGTTTTATTTGCTATATAACTTAATTCGGAAGTAATTCGCTGTTAATTCGTTGTGTATGTTATAGAACAACTGCACTGCAATATTAAACCATATTTAAAAGCCTACATGTTAAAATATGTAGCTCATATTATACTTTACATGCTTTGGAAATACAAAAGTGGTATAGCGTCTGTGAAGAACCGAAATTACCCATATCCAATTTAAGCTGGAATCCAAATGAGCTATGTCATAAAAAATACAAAATGAGGAAGATGCGCAAAATGTCCTATTTTAATGTTTTTGAAAAGTGCAAAATGTTTTATTTACATGTTTTTGAAAAGTTCAAGATGTTGTATTTGCAATGATTTTAAAAAGTGCAAAATATTTTATTTCAATGTTTTTGAAAAGTGCAAAAAATTTTATTTCCATGTTTTTGAAAAGTGCAAAATGTTTTATTTGCATGGTTTTGAAACGTGCAAAATATTTTGTTTACATGTAGGTATTTTAAAACATATTTCAATAATTTTGTGGATTGTTAGTGTATAATATTTTTGGCTAGAAATGGATATGGGTCATTTTGGTTCTTTACTGACGATATTGGGAATTTAAGAATTAATGTTAGTTATCAAAACTATATCACAGCTTTTAATCGGCGCATTTAAAAACGGGTCCGTGGTGGATGGCTTATTTTACGAATTCTACCCAGCTAATGTAAGTAGTCAAAGTCATGACGTCACCGGAAATTTAACTGTAGAAAATTCTCTTCAATGGAATGTGTATCTTCAAGACATCTACAATGAATCAAGTATGTCTATTTGACATTTCAAATCAACGCAATTAATTTTTAAGCAATTTTTAATTTATAGCTTTGATTTCACAACCACAATTCAATATAAAAGAAATTACAAACATTTTATGTAGATTGATACAAAATTAACAATGGAATATTGGTAATCATATGCATCACTCCCCAATTTCAAAATAAAGCCCTCTATCTGTTATGTTATTTTATTGCAGCTAGTAGTATGGTCACTTATATACGGACACGAGGGGGAAATTTGTATAATAGAATGGACTGGATGGACCTGAGGGGCTGGTGGCCACAACCTGCCCTCTGGACATTGTATGACATGGGGAACGGGACGACGGCGATACGTGATTTAACCTACGCTGGCGCTAGTCATGTAGAGAAATTTTGCTTAAGTGAAAACGGGTAAGACTATTTGCCGTATTTGCAGTAGTAAAATATAATATCGTCTGTAAAGGATCAAATGACCCATATCCAATTTAAGCTACAATCAAAATGAGCTCTGCCATAAAAAGAGATAATGAGAAGCTTGCGTTAAATGTTAGTTAGAAGTTTTTGAAATGTGTAAAATGTATGTATGTTTTTGAAAAGTGTAAAATGTTCTATTTACACGTTTTTGAAAGTTGCAAAATGTTTTGTTCACTTGTTTTTTGAAAACTCCAAAATCATTCATTCACATGTTTTTAAATAGTGTAAATTGTTCTATTTACTTGTATTTGAAAAGTATAAAAATTTCTGTTGACATGTTTTTGAAAATTCCACAATGTTCTATTTACATATTTTTGAAAATTCCAAAATGGTTTATTTTAATGCTTTCAAGACATATTTCAATATTTTTTATAGATAGTACATATTGTTTTTAGTTAAAATTGGAAATGGAAATGGTTCTTCACAGACGATATGTACTATGTACTACTATATAATTATTGCAGATTATTTTCAACCTTATGTTTTATGATTTGTATTAATAATGTAGTCTTAACAACGACCTTGGATACGATAAATGCAGCAGAATTGACCAAAAACAACTGTGGCGTTTTATTTCTGTTGGTGATTCTGCCGTATAATCCGAGTTAAATTAACTCACTTCAAATAAAATCAAGAAAGCAATTAAAATTGTAATGTGTATTTGTGTTCAATATTAATGGAAAAATTACATAGCAAACACTATAATTACTATAGCTTATTAGACGCGATCAGAATAAGGCGCGTGGAATAAAATTTATTATTGTATTCATTGCAAAGATGTCTAATTACTACCGGATTCTGATAATTTATTAAACTACTTGAATGTCAAAAAAAAATGAAATTGCAAGAAATGATACCTTAGACGAATTGGAAATTATTTTCGTTTGATCTCAACAGGATTAACTGTAAGGCTATGGTACCTCCCGTAACACATTAACCAGAAAAATTACGTAATTTAAGGGAGTGTGGAGAATTTGGTAAGCATATTCAATAGCATTCTCTATTAGAAATTAACGGTGAGGTCTATGGCAAAGCTGTCAATATTTTGATACCCGGAAAAGTATGCAATTGGATGCTGTCATATTTAGCAAGTTGGGCAAAATCAGAATAAAAAAAGACGAATTTTTAAAAACAAGTGCAGTATTTTAATAGCATTAAACATATATAGGAAGTACATACATATATATTTTTTCATTTAATTAATTAATTTTAGTGAGACGTAAAACAATTTTACAAGAATTTACATGTGGCATAATATACCTAGGTAATTTGTGACGTTTATCGTACAACACCGAGCCGTAAACGATTAGCAGTGGCCGAGGATTGAAGCCAGGTCTGAGAATGGAAATTTCGTTTCAGTCTGCAGTCGTAACTGCTCACCCAAGCACACATGCTTGTAAATATGTAATTACAAGTATGTTAATTCAATTCCACCTTGAATTAAAGTCTCATCAGTTAACTTGGAGACCTCCTCGCATATTACAGCATTTATTTGTAGTAATTGCAAAGGTAGTGGCTCGGTGGCTCGTTCCAATTGTTTCGACTTTTCTTAAACAGTAGCGGCCAAGCCTTGAGAAAACTTGTTTTAAAATTGTGACTCAGGAAAGAGTAAAGGATGGGGTTCAGTGCAGAATTGAAGTAGCTTAAGCAACCAGTCAGGAGGAAAACGATTTGTTTAGCATGGGACTGTGGAGGGTGGTGATTTGAATCTGCCGGTAGCACCAGAGCAATCTGTGTCATCCAAAATGGGAACCAACACACAAAGTAAACAGTAATGATGGCGAGTACAAGTTTCGTCACTTTAAGACGGGATTTTTGACGCTCCCGAGCCCGATCACTATTGCTCACAAATGACTCATTGTTTAGTGAAGTGGTGGTTTCCGCTTTACTTGACCCGTTTGAGCTTTTCTGCCTCCCAAATCCAAATCCAACGCCGATTACAACAATAGTACTGGCAGCGGCAGCCGGGGCAGTTGTCCAAATCCGCCAAATAATAAGAACGTAAAATACAAAAATTAGCGTGAACGGAAGGCAAAATCCAAGAAAAAATGTGTAAAACAGGAAGATCTTTGAGCCCGATATTTCCAAGTACTCTGGCCAAAAGATGTTACAATTTGGCCTGGACTGAATTTCGAGTGTATCTGCATAGTAGAAAATAGGAAACATGACGAGGAATAATTTCGTGGTGCTGGTGCTGGTTGTGTTCGTATTCGTAGTGGAGGTGAGTGCTATTATCGTCTAACGAGTAGTTAAATACGTTGGTTTCATCTTGATAATTATCTTCAAAGATTGACAGTGTGTTGTATGGTCTTAGATTGGGCAGCAACATTTTTGTGTTTAAATGACGACTTCGTGCAATGTTAAACAACAGGAACGGGAAACTTCACTCCTCAACTCAATTCCTTATTTCTGGGAGCTGTTTTGGGGAAGTATGAAATTTAGTTTTGTTTCAGCTCCACGATTTAAAAGTTGGAAGTTCCCTGCGTTAGTTAATTCAAGAATGTGAAATAAACTGCTACTAAGGAAGATCATTAAATTGGGAAGATTTGTGTTGGCTTATGCTGATATTCTTTTGCAGTCTCGTGAGATCCAACTGAGGTCTTTTTACTAGTCATACACACAGTTCAATAGTAACTGTTACGCAACCCTATAATATGTCAGCCAACTCAAGTTTCACTGGTAAAACGGGTTGGTGGTACAAAATGCTGAGAAAACAAAATCAAATCCCATCTTCAGACAAACATTAGATGACACCGACACCGAAGGACAGGAAAATCGAGGTTGCGTAATTTTCAAAATTATTTCGTCCAATAGTTTTTGTTTTAAGATTAACTGAAAGCTATTGCAGGGCCGGGTAATGCAGCCAGCGCAGGGAGCCCCCGCTGCCTAAATTAAAAAAAAAATATGTAAATGGAATATTTTTTGAATTTTCAAAAACATGGAAACAAAATATTTTACACTTTTCAAAAACATGAAAATAAAATATATAACTTTTTCAAAAACATGAAAATAAAGCATTTTCCACTTTTCTCAAAACATGTAAAATATAGAACATTGAACAATTTTCTAAATCAAGTAAAAAGAGAATTTTTCCCTTTTCTAAAACATGTAAATACAACATTTTATTTTACCAAAGAAAACCATCAATAAAATCAAAACGGTGGTTTTTGCATGGAAACAAAGTGCTGCCTAAATAAAAGCAAATTCTTTCGGCCGGCCCTGCGAGCTATAGCATGAAAATTTCCAATAGCTAAATAGTCCATCAAAGACGTGTGCGCTGTTTATTATTCGTCTACATTTTCAAGCGTCAAACAAGCCAATTAAGTTATATGCTCAAGCTTTACTGATAATTGGAAATACTTGTATTAAAGTTATAATTATTATTAACTAGTGCAGGTAGCTACATAGAAACATATAGATACTGAGCTGTGCAATACAAATTATTAATTACTACCTATGTACTACAGATATGTACGTTGACCGCATGGGCGTGTGTGCCAAATTGCGATAAATCATATCGTCTATAAAGAACCAAAATGACCCATTTCCAATTTATGCTTAAATTAAAATGAGCTATGTCAAAAAAAAATAGAGTAGGTAAATAAAATACATGCTTACAATGCTAATCACGAGTTTTTAAAATGAGCAAATTGTTCTATGTAGGTACATCTTTTTGAAAAGGTCAAAATGTGCTATTTACATGTTTTTTTAAAAGGTCAAAATGTGCTATTTACATGTTTTTTGAAAAGTGCAAAATATCCTATTTACATGTTTTTTTAAAAGTGCAAAATATTATATTTACATTTTTTTGAAAAGTGCAAAAGATTCTATTTACATGTTTTTTAAAAGTGCAAAATATTATATTTACATTTTTTTGAAAAGTGCAAAAGATTCTATTTACATGTTTTTTAAAAGTGCAAAATATTCTATTTACATTTTTTTGAAAAATGCAAAATATTCCATTTGCACGTTTTTTCAAAAAGGTACAAAGTTCTATTTACATGCTTTGATGTAAATGTTCTTTTAATTTTTTCTGTAGATAGTGGATTTTGGTTTTAGCTAAAAATGGAAACGGGTAATTTTGGTTCTTCACAGACGATATTCATAAATATTTAAATAGCGAGCGAGAGATTGAGCGACTTTATTAACTAAAATTAATAAGCATACTAAATTTGTAATGTAATGTGTAGTTTATTGTAAGTAACCCTTTAGCCTTTAGTTGTATGTGCCTCCCCGCATAACCTATAAATAGTTCTAATTTCAATATATACTAAATAATCGGCTGCAGCCTATGCAGCCGAAGTTCGTATTAAAATTAGGGAATTAATTGGGTGAAATGTGAAATTGGTCCAAAGGAAATGTGATCAAAAGAGGTAGTCTAAAGGCCCATTCACAAAAGACATACGCCACTCCAATAGTCTACCTCCGCCAACAATTACTGGCGTATACGCCAGAAGCGTTCACACTGCATCCCCTCCTCCACTAGTGAGTTGCCGTACAAGGCAGTTTGGAACTAGCGTAACGAGCTACGGCCCAAGTTGACATGAAGTCAACTTTTCGTACGGCAGTAGTACCAAGGATCGGTGCAAGAAATACTCCCGAGCACATTGATCACCTAAAAACAAGGACGAAACTTGCAAGGATATAATTTTGAGCTCGCAACGCATCCTTGCGTATAGTGCCGTATACGGCAGTTAAAAGGGCAGTGTGAACGGTTTGTGTCGGATCCGGCAATATAAGTATTGGCGTAGGTGAGACTCCGGCACGTCACTTCAGGAGCTGTCGTATACGTCATTATTTTTTCTTTTGTGAATGGGCCTTAAAATTCTAAAACGATATAGTCGACAAATATGATCAAACGAAATTTAACCGTGAATAATTCTTGGAATCATTTCCAATTTCAGTTTTTGATACTATATACAGTTTAATTATCAGAATATACCGTAAGAAAAAGTTTTGCGTGAATACATTCCTCAGAGAACCGAGAAATATGACATTATACGTGAGGCCATTTATAGGTCAAAGTTTGTTCCATATTTACAGTTTTACAAGCATGCAAAATATGACCTTGGTTGAAGTTGGAACGAAGACGCGTTATTACAACAGAATTTTAAAAATATTTAAAAAGTTTCATCTCCATGTCAACCCATTTTTTAAGTCTACACAATATATTTCATACCGTCACCTTGCTTACTACTAGACACTAGATTGTTGTGTGTAGTGCGGGATCTTTGCGCAATTTAAATAAATTAATAATAAAGTGCTATACGCATTGAATAGGAATTTTATTATAGGAAGTAAGTATCTCCAATATATATTTTTATTTAACTCAAATTAATTACATAATTAGTTTTACACTTAAAGCAATCTTACAAGAATTTATATACGGCGTAATACGTAAGTAAGTATCGTCAGTGAAGAACCAAAATTACCCATATCCAATTTAAGCTACAATCAAAATGAGCTATGTCATAAAAAAATGATAAACAAGCGTAAAATGTTAATTAAGCGTTTTTTAAAAGTGTAAAATGTTCTAATTCCATGTTTTCGAAAAGGTGCAAAATTTTCTATTTACATGGTTTTGAAACGTGTAAATTGTTCCATTTTACATATGTTTGAAATGTGCAAAATGTTCTATTTCCTTGGTTTTAAAACGTGTAAAATTTTCCATTTACATGTTTTCGAAAAGGTGCAAAATGTTCTATTTGCATGTTTTAAAAAAGTGTAAAATGCCCTATTTGAATGCTTTCAAGACATGTTTCAATGGTATTCTAGATATTAGATATTGCGTTTAGCTACAAATGGATATGGGTCATTTTGGTTCTTCACTAACCATATGCATAATTACAAGGATGTGCACTGAATTCCACCTTGACTTAAAGGTTCATCAGTTAACTTGGAGACCTCATCACGTAGAACATTTATTCGTGTTAATCGCCTCGGTGACTCGTTCCCCACATTGTTTAGACTCTTCTTGAACAGTAGCGGCCAAGCCTTGAGAAAGCTTGCTTTAAAATTGTGACTAAGGAATGCGTAGAGAATGGGATTTAGCGCAGAATTGAAGTAGCTCAAGCAACTAGTCAGGAGGAAAACAATTTGTTTAGCATGAGACTGGGGCGGGTGATGATCCGATTCCGCTGGGACTACCACCAGGTCAATCTGTATCACCCAAAAAGGAAACCAACACACAAAGTAAACAGTAATGATGGCGAGTACAAGTTTCGTCACTTTCAGACGGGATTTTTGACGCTCCCGAGCCCGATCACTATTGCTGACAAATGACCCATTGTTTGATGCAGTGAGTTTTTCCGCTTTACTTGACCCATAAGAGCTCTTCTCTTTCCCACCGACAACGCTTACTCCAGCTCCAACAATATTAGTGCTACCACCCGCTGCAGTTGCCCAAATTCTACGAATAATCAGAATATAAAATACGAAAATGAGCGTGAACGGAAGGCAAAATCCGAGCAAAAACGTGTAAGAAACGAAGATCTTCGAGCCCGATATTTCGAAATACTCTGGCCAAAAAATGTTACAATTTGACCTGGTTTGAAACTTAAGTGTATCTGCATAATAAAAAATGGGAAACATGACGAGGGCAGACAGAGTCCAGGCGACTAGTGCGACCAGTTTTGAGATGAGCGGTGTCCTCCACTCAATTGAACGAATCGGATGACAAACAGCAAGATATCGATCCGCAGACATGACGAGAAGGAACAAGGACGATGAAATTTGGTTAATTGAGGTGAAGTAGTAGTACACTTTACACACAATTTTCCCAAAAGGCCAATAGTCCAAATTCATAGTTGCTACAACGAACGGAACTCCGATGAGGAATAGTAAATCTGCAATGGCAAGATTGACGAGGTAGAAATTTGTAACTGTTGGAATTTTGGAGAATCGGAGAATGACGTAGATGACCAAAGTATTTCCAGCTAAACCCACGATGCACACGAGGCTGTAGAAGACGTGCAGAGCCAATGCCCAACCCCAACCACGCTGAATAAGTTCGTGGTGCTGGTCGTATTCGTATTCGTAGTCGAGCCGGGTGCTATTATCGTCCAACGAGTAATTATTAAATGGGTTGGTTTCATCCCGATAACTATCTTCAAAGAGTGACAGTGTGTTGTATGAGTTTAGATTGTGGAGCAACATTTTGTATTTAATCCGCACTTTGGAAAACGGGATATTTCACGAAGACTCGACTGAATTTCTATTTATTTCGGAGCTTCTAATCAGTCTATAGAAAAGTATGGATTGTGTACAGGTACCGTTAGCGCTGCACCTTTTAAATGTAGTTCCCAAAGTGCAGCGTACACATTAAATGGAATATGAGTGTTGGAAATTATAAATCCACTTTTATACAATAATCATCGCTATTAGTTCCGTAATAAAGGAGATTTGTTTTGCTTATATCCTTTTGCACTCTCTCCCAAAATCCAACTGAGGTCTTTACTATTCATTCACACAGCTAAATAGTTACTGTTACGCAACCCTACATGCCAACTCAAGTTTCACTGGTAAAATGGGTGGCACTGATGGCTACAATACTAAATGCCATCGTGTCGTAGATATAGGACAGGGAGGTTGTGTAACTTAATTTCTAATTTGTTTGTCGCTCCTTTTTATGGTATTACCTAAAAACTAGTATAAAATTTCAAGACGTTCATCACAGGCATTCATACAGTAAGTAAGTAGGTAAGCTGCCGATATGGGAAAATTTCAGACGGCGAACTTCTTAAACTCGGGTGGTCCGGTGGTGTATTGGCGTAAAAGTAAAAAGAGTTTCGTTAATTAATCTTGAGCACATTAAGTAGGTAACGTACATATCGTCTGTGAAGAACCAAAATGACCCATATCCAAATTAAGCTCTAGAATCAAAATGAGCTATGAATTAAAAACAAAAAAAGAAAAATTCGTAAAATGTTACTTATGAGTGTTTGAAAATTGTAAAATGTTCCATTTACATGATTTTTAAAAGTGTGAAATGCTCTAATTCCATGTTTTTGAAGTGTGAAATGTTCTATTTACTTATTTTTGAAAAGTGTAAAATTTTCCATTTACTTGTTTTTTAAAAAGTGCAAAATGTTCTATTTGCATGTTTTTAAAAAGGTGCAAAATGTTCTAATACATGTTAATGAAAAGGTGCAAAATGTTCTATTTGCATATTTTTGAAAAGTGCAAAATATTAAAATTAAAAGCTTTCAAGACATGTTAAAATATTTTTGTAGATAGTACCTGATGGTGGCTATTGTTTTTAGCTACAAATCGAAATAGATCATTTTGGTTCTTCACCGAAGCTATCCCTAATGAAGAAGCAAAACTGCCAATTGGTAATTACCATTTTGTTGCCTACTATAAAATTTGGCGTTTCAGCACACACTACGCAATACAAAATAAATAATTGCTTATTTTTCCGAAAAATATTTGTACCAATTAAATACATCAAAAAAAATAGAGATCAACAATTTTGCTTTTAGTGAGAACTGGAGATTGAGAATTTGACTTCTTCCGTAGCGAAATACTGGTACTGGTAAACACTCGGATTAGCCCATTAAACATCAAAGAATTGCGAACTATTAAGTATTCGTGGATTTTCTGACTTCAATGGAGCCAATTAAGTCACTCCCATTTTAATTGGAAATACCTTACCTATAAATATATAATTATTCATACCTCGAGCTTAAATTGTTCAAAATACAATACAATTAGGCAAGTACACTAACCGCATGATCGTGTGCCATGAATATAAATATAACACACACTAGTGTAGGGACAGAGTGATGTAAATATCTAATTAAACATATAATGTATTGCAAGCAACCCTTTCGTTGTAATTGCCTCCCTGTCTATATCAGTATATCGAATTTCAATGCATAGGTAATCAACTGGAACATGTGTGCGTATTAAAATCGGGGAATTAATTGGGTAAAATTGATCCAAAGGAAATGTGATCAAAAGAGAGGTACTGTAGATAACGATAAAGTCGACAAGTATGATCAAAAGAAATTAACTGCGAATTCTAGGAATCATTTTCCAATTCGATTTTCGGGTATATAGTTTAATTACCAAAATACAGTAAGAATATTTATTGCAGCTTATATTGCGTGACGTCAAATTATTTTACACGCGCCCCGCTCTGGCACAGCATCTGTATAATGAGCCAATAAACTCATTCGTCAATTCCTTAGAATGTAATGCGATATCGATACGATACACTTACATTAAAAATATTATAAATATCAAAAATAATTTTTACAGCTACTTAATTTGTCTTTTTATTCTTGCCCTCGTGCATTCGTTGCACATGTCTGTTCAAATTGTAACTCCCGGAAAACTTGGATGGACAAAAACCACACACTAAATCTTTACGTTTCCTTCCGTGGACTCGTCTGATATGTGTTTTCAAACTTATTGAGCACTTAAATTTCGTGAAACAAACATGACATGGCAGCATTGACTCAAAAATGTCTTGGTGATTTGTTAATTCAGACTGCGTCAAAAATTTACTGGAACATTTAGAACATTCAAAGGCCAACTCAGCACTTGAGATTTCTGAAGTACGATTTTGATTCATGTGCTTGTTAATCTTCGGGCAATGCACCACAAGGTCATGAGATTTGAGCTCATTTTGGGCCTTATATGTCCGTTCGCACTTGCCACACCGAAACGGAGGATTTTCGTGCACAATATTTAAATGTGCGTCTAAATAGGATTGGCGATCAAATGCTGAGGGGCACACGCTACATTTAAATATGTTATCGACTGAAACAACTTCATCATCGGAAAAATTTAATTCCTGCTGTTGAATTTCTTTTAAGTGGGAAATTGTGTGGAGTTTGAAGAGACACGGACTTTTAGAAGATTCCCCACAAATTTCACATTTCAAATTACTTTTAGGTGAATCAGCGTTTTCTGGTGCTTCATGTTCAATGGTTTGATTTGAATTTAAAGTCGGCACTGAAATTAAGAACAAAAAACAAATTTTCAACAAATGAAACTACATACTTACTTAGGCAAACCAATACGAGTTATGTTGAAAAATTTCTAATAGTACGACCCGTGTTGCATTAAAAACGCAGAAGAAAGAATTGCTTTAAATATATTTCAACGTAAAAAATAAATATCTTGTAATTACCATCCACTTGGAGGAGGTGTTGATTCAGTGCCTCATTATCCGCGTAAGACGTGAAGCATTTGTTGCAATAAGCCAGTTTGTGATGATCCAACTTTAGGTGAGTCATTAAATAGGTTCGAGCACAGAAATCACGAGGGCAAAGGTCACAGTAAGCTCGTTGCTCCCCTCGATGTTCTTTCAAGTGTATCATTAAATTACCTTTGTTTGACTGCATTTCAGAGCAAACAAAGCACATTACAGATTTAGTTGTAATTTTGGCTTTATTTTTATTCCTACGACGACTAGGTTTAGGTATAAGCTTTGCTTTAGTTTCAGCCTTCTTGCGCAACAAGACATCACTAACTTTGTTATTCGAATTATTGCAATCGCGCAATGTTTCAGATTGGTGATCAATGTCAATACTTTTTTCAGCGCTTTCATATTCATACCACCTTCGTTTCTTATACTTGCCCTCGTGCACTTGCTCAACATGTCTTCGCAACTCTTTGCCAATAATAAATGTGGATGGACAAATATGACATAAATGTTCGTGACTGTAGTTGTCTGCCTTGTGAACTCTTTTTAAATGATATACCAGAGCTGTGTTGCCTTTAAATTTGGCCGCACAAATATGACATATCATTTCTGACCTGAAGTTGTCTTGATGACTCGTCAGTTCAGATTCTGTACTAAATTTAGTTAAACAGATGTCACATTTGAAGTCAAATTCCCCATCTGGGGCCGCTGAATGATTCCGATTTACTTGCTGGTTGATTTTCTGTGAATGTGTCAAAAGGTCATGGTACTTGAGCTCGCTCACAAACTTGTAGTTTCGTTCGCATTTGTCACACTGAAAACGACTGGATTCCTGAGAGGTTTCGTGTACAATTTCCAAATGTGCATTTAAATACGATTGGCGATCGAAGACTTTGGGGCACACACTGCACTTAAAAATATTATCGGCGGAAACAACTTCGTCGTCAGGGAAGTTCAATTCTTGTTGCTGTATTTCTTTCAAATGGGAAATTGTGTGGATTCTGAAGAGACAGATGCTTTTAGAAGATTCGTCACAAATTTCGCACTTCAAATTACTTGCAGGTGGATCAGCGTTGTCTGAAGCTTGAGATTCAGTCGTTTGATTTGAATTTGAGGTCGGCACTAAAATTTATAAATAAAAAACCAAATGTAGGTAATTCAATGCTATTTAAAAATAAAGATATTTACATTTATACAAATACACATATTTTTCTACGTAAAAACAAATTATATATATCTTGTAATTACCATCCACGTCGAGTCTGTGTTGATAAAGTGCAGCTACATCGGCAAAAGACGTGAAGCATTTATTGCAATAGGCAAGTTTGTGATGGTCCATCCTTAAGTGATTCAGTAGCGACATTCGTAAAGAGTAATCACGAGGGCAGTGGTCACAAAAAAATCTCCCTTCGCCCCGATGTTCCTTCAAGTGATGAACTAAATTACTCTTACTGGTCTGATACTTTGAGCAAACAAAACACATTGCAGATTGAGGTGGATTTTTTGTGCTGCTTGTACTCCAACTATTTCCATGACTTAGGCTCGGTTCAGCAGTTTGAGGATCTGTATTGATTTGGTCGCCTAACTGCAACTGGGCATATGGGTGCTTACGACTCATGTGGTAACTTAATTTAGACTGAGTCAGAGTGATAAAAGGGCAAAGCTGACACGTGTACTTCAAATTTAATTGCACACTTGTATAATTATGATATCTGATCAAGTGCATATGTAGAGACACTTTAGTTGTAAATTTTTTAGAGCAATGCTCACACGAATATTTTTTGATACCAAGATGTGTTTGCATGTGACCCCGATAATTTGAAGCAGCCCATTTCCCATCAAAGGATTTGGAACAAATTGGACACATTTTATTTTTTGGAAATGAAATTAGTTTATGTTCATGCTCTTGAAAAGTATCTTGCTTGTGTGTAGTGTAATGAATTACTTGCATGTGTTGTTCCAAACTGTATTCGTCTTTAAAAATAAAATTTTGAGAATTCAATTCTGCATTAGTTCCCGGATTACTACTGCTGCCTTGATCACGACTTGTACAGATCAGACACGGAAATTCTTTTTTCTCCAAGTGCAGCAGCATAATGTGGAACTGAAGGTGTTTACTATTACTGAAAGTTGATGGACACTTGGGACACTGAACTCGAGGCGGCGGAGGCAGACACTGAATTTTGTCACTGGTTTCTTTAATTCCAATTTCCTTGCCACAGTCGCCGTCTTGTTCAATCGGGGAGTTAGGAAGATCTTCTTTTTCCGCAGGTTTCTTTTGCTTGACATGAATTTGAATGACGTGATGACGAAGTTCCTGCGTATTTAAAAATATCTTGTTGCAGTAGCGACAATTAGTTTTTTGTGTTTTCATTTCTATTTTTTGAGTTTTTACAGTGTTCGGATCTTGTTGTTTTTCTAACGTTTGTTCCTTCAGTAAGTTTTCGAGAGTGTACTTTGGATCCCTGAGGTGGTTTTTAAGGTCGGACCTGGGAATATTTAAATGATAGACTAACATATGGTATTTCAAATCAGTGCTTCTATTTCTAGGAAAACCTTTATTGCAGCGTGGACATCTTTTAAGTGATGCTGGATCATGGTTCAATTGCATGTGGTAATTAAGTTTTTCTTGAGACGCAAAAACTGGGAATCTTGATGTCTTGCGACTTTTACACGTGAGACAAGGAAACGCTTTGCTTCCATTGTGACGATTTGAAGTGTGAAGTTTAAGCGAACTATTACAAGAAAATGTGGATGGGCATTGAGGACACTGTATTCGCGCTCGGGGTTCACTATGTAGTCGGTTTATGTGCCTCGTAACGCCTGGTTCTGTTTCATTGCCGTGGGTAGCACGACCTTCTTTTTTGTGACTGTTTCTAATGTGATATTCAAGTGACTGATTACGAGCAAAAGTTGATGGACATTGAGGACACTGTACTCGCAATCGAGGTCCACTGTGCAATCGTTTTATGTGGCCAGTAAGAAAACATTTTTGAGAGAATATTTTATCGCAGTGGGGACATTTTATACGGGGCTGAGATTCAGTGTGCACAAGTTCAATGTGAACTGCAAGAGATGACTTTCCAGATAATGTTATATCGCAGTGGGGGCATTTTTGCAGTGACTCTGAACCAGGCTCCATTTCAATTTCATTATTTTCACAAGGTTCTTTGTGCCACGAAATAAGATGCCTCTTAAGTGCCTCATTACAAGTGAAGAATAATGGGCATTGAGGACATTGTTCCCACAATCCAGTGCCATTGTGAATATCTTTAATATGGTCTGCAAGATGACTTTTTTGAGAGTATGTTTTCTCGCACTGGGGACATTTCAATCGAAATTCAGCAGGTTCTTTTTCTGGGACATGCCCATGGCACCGTCGTAAGTGCAGATCCAAAATTTTTTGACTGATGAAGCTTTTGACTTGTGGCTTCTTGAGACTTGCACAGATGTTGCAGGGGAATCCTATGTGTTTCACATGACACTTGATAATGTGTTGCCGAAGATTAAAGTCACGCGAAAATGTTGAGGGGCAGTGGGGACATTTTACACTTGCACGTTCCTGAGGTTCAGCGTGAACAGTTTTGATATGGGCTGTAAAATGGGATTCTTGAGAGAATGTTTTATCGCAGTGGGGGCATTTTGGTAATGTTTTCAGAGCTGGTTTTCCTTCGCGGACATGGGCATGGCAACTTTTTATGTGTTGATCCAAACTTTGTTGGTCGATGAAACTTTGGACTTTCGACCTTTTGAGGTTTGCACAGATGTGGCAGGGGAATGCTTTGTGTTTTACATGAATCTTGATAATATGTTCCTGAAGACTCTGACTAAGCAGGAATGCGAAGGAACAGTGCGGACATTTGTGTTTTTGACGTGTGGTCGAAATTTCCAGTGTAGTCTCGGTCCCAACTGGAGGGGTAATTGTTGACAAAGGGTCTATTTCGAGCAGGTCAGTGTGTTCACTTTCAACGTGAGCGTTAAGATCTTTCTGCACCAAAAAGAGTCGGGGACAGTGGGTGCACTCTAAAAGCGATATGTCTCGTGACAATAACACAGAAACGTTGGCAATATGATATTGCTTTATATGTTCGTCCAGACTTTTTTGATCGATAAAGTTACGACCTGCACACGTAACGCATCTGAATTCCACACTCTTATCGTTTTTGACAGTTGGCAGATTAAGCGTGTGCTCTTTTAATGATTTGCTGGTTGGGAAGATTTTTAGTCTAGTCTTAGTATGAGCTGGAGGTGTTGTTATTGCAAAGGGATCAACTTCAAGGGGGTCAGTGTGTTCACTTTGAACTTGGCATTTAATACGGGACGCTTTTTCACCTTCACCGCACACAGTTTCAATGTTAGCTGTAAGTTTGGATTTGAGATAAAACGTTTCAGCGCCCTGGGAACATTTTTTTATTGATTTCGATTTGAGATGGCAATCTTCGTTGTGAAGCTTCTTCATATGCGACCGAAATGTCCTTTTCTGGCTAAGCAAGAATGTTAAGGGACAATGAGGACATCTCACACGGGGCTTCGGCTCAAGGTAAAATTTCCGCATGTGTTGATTAAGTTGAGATTTTTGAGCGAATGTCTCGTCACAGTGGGGACATTCGTGGCGCACCGTTAAATTTTTTTGTTGAATCTTGGTCCCAACTGAAGGCGTTGCTGTTGCTAAAGGGCCAATTTCAAGTAGGTCACTGTCTTTCCTTGGAACGTGAGTGTTAAGGTCTTTCTCAACCTCAAAAAATTTAGCGCAGCGAGGAAATTCTACGAGCGATCGGTCTCGTGACAATATGGCAGAAACATTGTTAATATGATATTCCTTTATATGCTCATCCCGACTTTTCTGATCGTTAAACTTACGACCTGCCCAGGTACCGCAGGAGAGTTCCACACGTTTATCATGTTCAGTGCCATGCAGATTAAGTGAGTGTTTTTCTAATGCTTTGCTGGTTGGGAAGGATTTAGGGCAGTGTGGGCAAATGAGACGGGCTTTGGAAATGGAATTCCTTGGTCCTTTCTCAGGTCTCCCATCAAATTCAGTTTCAACTGCGTTTAACTCGACAGCAGAAGTTGGTGGCGGAGACGGACAGAGAAGATCTTCGGTACCGATTCCATCTTCCGTTTTTAATTCTAAATTTGCATTTTCTATTGCTTCCTGAGCCTCTTTAAGTATTTCATCAATAATTTCTTCCTTAACTTCATCTTTGATTTCCAATTCCATGTCAGAAGTTTCGAAATCCATTATCCACTATGAAAAAAACGGGAAATAAATTTATTATATATCAATTTGATGAATGCATTTTTATAGGGTACACAATAATATTGATTCAGTGTTAATATTTTTTAAGAACTATTATAAGAATTATTATAACCAAAGTACGTAACATTTTAATCAATTTGCATGTGACTTGGCATACGTTATCAGTCAGGCATCTGGCTCTAAAAATTATGGATTGCCTAAACAGTTAATAAGTAATTGTGGTATAATATGTATGCATTATGAATAATTAATAAAAGTGAAGTTGCAAGTTACAAATCAGTCCGTGTTAAGCAGTTTTTAAATATTGCGGCGTCGATGGGGTCAAGTCGCAGACGTAGAAAGCTGACAGTAAAATTTCAAACTTGATTTTAGCTTTGACTATTACAAAGAAGATATGGAAACACGGAAACAAATAACATGATTTCAGGTTCAGGTTAGAGCTGTGGAACTGTGAACGTGGACTGTCGAAGTCAATGGAATACACAAAAAGGCCAAAACACTGTTTATTCCGTTCTGCGCCCATTTAATAACATATTAATAAAAAACTGTCGCACTAATGACATGAAAATTGGTTATAGAATCGTCCCATGCATCCTACGTAAGTTCAAAATGCTGAGAAAATATTTCAAAAATCCAATTTTTGAATTTCAATTTAAATTCAATTGATTCTTTATCTTTAGTCTTTAGTACCTAAGAATGGCTTCATGTTTTCCCCATATTTCAAGGAAGTCTAAAACACTTCGATAAGCAACGCGGAAGCAAGATTGTTTTTCTTTCTTTCCTTTCTGTATTTATATGTATTTGCTAATTTGCCCCATGCCCAAATTGCCCAATGCCCATAATATTGAAATTATTTGTATAGTTATACATACTTGATAGTACTAGTACTATACTTATTTATTATTTTTTCAGCAAACAATATTCATTGTCGTGAGCTTACAAGCAATGCTGCATTTGATTGTTATTTTGATCACTAGTTCAAAGTATACATTGAAACCTATATGCATAGGTAAATTAAAATTGCTCAACAATTTTCCTCTGTTTTTTTTTAAATTGTAATAAAATTTCCTCTGCAAACAAAATTAATGTTTATTATCCATAATAAAAACCGCATTTTTTGGTGTATTAATCTTGCCCATTTGAAAAAAAACTTGATTCCGGCGGCGGCTCTGACTCTGGTGTTGTATAATATACAGTATGCCTCAATGTATTAGACGAACTACATTTTATGCGGGTTTCTTCCCCCTTTGCACGGACACTCCGGCGTGATAATTATTTTTAATTGAAATTAAAGTAGTTGGTATGGACTTTACCTTTGATACTTTGATTGACCCCTTGGGGTCACACGGTTTGAATTTTCTGCCGTTCGCTTAATGTTGCTCGTTAAAGTTTAAAATCATCAATTTTTCATTTTTTTTTGCCACCCTGTAACTTCTACAATTTTCATCCGATTTTCAAAGCAAAATGAATTTTTGTGATCCCCACAATTTTATGTAAAATGTAATTTGTTGGTTTATGAAACTTTGAAACAAAACCACCTGTATAGGTACGTATTAAAATTAGGGAATTAGTTAGGTAAAAACTGACCCTCAGAAAGTGTAACCCAAAGAGGTGTAGAACGGCAATAAAATGTAATAAAATTTCGATTCAAAAAATGTGATTTTGGGGTTATAGAATTACAGCTGTAGTTGTTTTTAAATTATACAAAAAGACATGCATATTTTTTATAAATATTTAAGCACTGAATGGAAGCTACAATTAAATCAAAAATTGCTTTAAATATTAATTTCTATGATTGTTATTCTTGAACTTCCCCAATCTCAAATTATTCCGTGACGTTTATTATCTTTTCTGAATCTGAAATCCACAACCGTTTGGAAACCGTCAAATATTGTGTTTAATGGTTTTATCTGACAACATGTTTGTATGAATTAACTATATTAGAATTTACTACATGTTTCATCGGCTCTCAAACATTGGCAATTGAAATAAAAGCCGGGTCTCTAATACTAGCCTGATATACAGCATAAGCTGGGGGGGGGGGGGGGTAAAGGGTCCTGGTTTAAATGATTTTAGTAGTCAAACTTTTAAACCCTTTAATTTCATTTTCCTTGGTCAATTAATCAATTAAATCTTTCAAAAAATGCAAAAATAGAAAATAGTAATAGAAATAGAAATAGAAATAGAAAAAGAAATAGAAATTATAGAAATAAAGAAATAGAAATTTTGCTTTTGTTTTGCTTTTCGAATCTTTATATAGAGTCCCTTGAATTGTGTCGGAAGTGGGAAACATGAAATCAGCCTGCGGCTAAAAGGCAGCTATGTTTATGACGAGTTTAGGAAGGGTTAGGGAAAGGATAGCAAAATACAAACCAGCAAAAGTCGAAAGTTGTTCTTGAAATTGTGTACAAGTTTTACAAATTTCCTCAACATTTTGAGATTAGCATTTCAGATTTTAATTTTGTTTTAAAATGAGTAGAATGGTATGAACAGTTTCTTGGTGTAATTATTCAATTTTCAATTGACTATCAACTATATCGACGTAAACCTGAACTTTTTGGTTTATTTTACATTTTGTACATGGAGATGTTTTGTGTGTGAAGATTAAGTTTTACATTTTGGTTTGCAGCTGGTCCATTGGTGAATTGTATTATTGGTCCATCGATTTGTCCGATGACTGCTCGTCACCTTAGTTGTTAGTCACAGTAAGTTAAAAATTTGTTCTTAGCATTTAACTTTTTTTTCAACATAACTGTTGACTGTAAACTGTATAGCACTCATTTTTATTCAACATTCGCAGGTAAACAAATTCTGTACCTAGTAGTTTTATTTACTCATTTTTAAACAATATAGAGAACAATGGACGTTCAAACTGCTAATAATCGAATTGATCAGTAACAGATTATTTCCCGTTTTCTCATAGGGAATAATGGATTTCGAAACTTCTGACGTGGAATTTGAAGTCAAAGACGAAGTGAAAGAAGAAATTGTTGATGAAATACTTAAAGAGCTTGAGAAAGTTTCAGCAAATGCAAATTTAGAATTGAAAGCGGAAAATGGAATCGACTCGGAAGATCTTGAACTTTCCCTTCCGCCTCCACTAGAAGCTTTTGCTTCAGAGTTGAACACAGTTGAAACTGAATTTGATGTTGAACAACATATAAGAAAGTTAATTTCCAGGCCCCGAGTAATTTGTCCACACTGTCTTATAAAGTTTCCAACCAGCCAAGAATTAGCAAATCACGCGCTTAGTGAGCATACTCCCGATCCCGACAACCACGTAGAATTCCGATGCGTAACATGTGCGGATCGCAACTTTGTCGATCAAACAAGTCTGTACGAACATATAAAGCAATATCATATCAACAATGTTACTGTATTATTGTCACGAGACCGATCGATCTTAGAAAGCCCCCATCGTCCTCGACTTTCTTTGGTTCAGGAAGACCTTAACGCTCACGTTGAAAGTGAACACACTGAACCCATTGAAATTGACCCCTTATCCTCAACTTCTACACCTTCAGGTCAGACCAAGACTAGAAGAAGAATTTTAACGACACGTCATAAATGCCCCCAGTGCCCCATGACATTTTCGCGTCACCATGATCTTCAACAACACATTATCAATCTTCACGTGAAAGACAAAGCATTCCCCTGTCGCATGTGTGCAAGCCTCGACATCGACAAGTCACAAGTAGAAAGCTTCATCAGTCAAAAAAGTTTAAATCTTCACTTACGACGGTGCCATGGTCACGTCCCCGAAGGAGACCCACCTAAATCCCGACTAAAATGTCCCCACTGCGATAAAACATACTCTCGAAAAGGCCATCTTACATATCATATTAAAGATATTCACAGTGGACCTCGATTGCTGGTACAATGTTCTCAATGCCCAATATCATTCTCGAGTAGGTATGCACTTAAGAGACATCTTATTTCCTGTCACCAAAAGCCTTGTGAAGATGGAAGTGAAATGGAGCCCGATTGTACTACAATTCATATACAAAGATCGAAGGAAAAAAGAAAAAGACTACCATGTTTGCACTGTCCTTTGACACTCTCCTCTTCTAGTGCACTAAAGATCCATGTTTTGAGGGCTCACGAAAGACACAAAGCGCATCCCTGTCTCACATGTAAAAGTCGAAAGACATCAAGAGTCCCAGTTTTTGCAACTCAAGAAAAACTTGCCACACACATGAGATTATACCATGACCCAGCGTCACTTCGACAATGTCCCCGCTGTGATAAAGGTTTTCATAGAAGTACGGATTTAAAATACCATATTTTATCCAAACATTTGAATATACCCAAAAAACGCTTTAAAAACTACGCTGGGAATAAAAAATACACCCTGGACAACTTACTAAAGGAACAAATGTTAGCAAAGCAAAAGGAGACGGACTCCAACATCGTGGCTGAAAAAAGAAGGAGGAAATCACAAATTGGGGGATCAAATAACTGCCGCTACTGCAACAAGGTGTTTTTAAATACTCTAGAACTTCGCGATCATATTATTCAAATTCATGTCAAGCAAAAGAAAACAGGAGAGAAAGAAGACCCTCAGAGCCATGCCAAAGAACCAAAGGGTGACAGTGCCAAAGAAAGTGAACCTGAAAACAGCACCAAAAACCAGTGTGAGCCTTCGCCTCGAGTTCGGTGTCCCAAATGTTCATCAACTTTCAGCAATAGTAAACACCTCCAGTTCCACATTATGCTGCTGCACGCCGGAAAAGAAGAATTTCCGTGTCTGATCTGTACAAGTCGTGATCAAGGCAGCAGATGTATTTCCAGAACTAATGCAGAGTTGAATTCTCAAAGTTTTATTTTTAAAGACAAAAATAGTTTGAAACAACACATGAAAAATATTCATTACTCTACACATAAACAAAATACGAATAATCAAGAACCCGAAAAAGTACGAATTTTAATTCCAGAAAATAAAATATGCCCGATTTGTTCCAAATCATTTGATGGGAAATGGGCTGCTTCAAATTATCGGGGTCACATGCAAACACATCTTGGTATAAAACGATATTCGTGCGAACACTGCTCTAAAAAATTCACAACTAAAATGTCTCTACACATCCACTTGATCAGATATCATAAATATACGAGTGAGCAGCTAAATTTGAAGTACACGTGTCAGCTTTGCCCTTTTATCACTCTGAATCAGTCTTTGTTAAGTTACCACACGAGTCGTAAGCACCCATATGCCCAGTTGCAGCTAGGCGACCAAATGAATATGGATCGGATGGATTCTGAAACTGAACCAAATCTAAGTCATGGGAACAGTAGAAGTAAAAGCAGCACCAAAAACCCACTTCAATCTGCAGTATGTTTCGTTTGCTCAAAGATTCAGACAAGTAATTGTAGTTTAATTCAACACTTGAAGGAACATCGGGGGATAGGGAGATTTTATTGTGACCTCTGCCCTCGGGATTACACCGTGCAAATTGGTTTAATGACTCATTTAAAGTTGGATCATCACAAACTTGCCTATTGCAACAAATGCTTCACATCTTTTACCGATGTAGCTGCACTTAATCAACACAGACTCCACGTTGATGGTAATTCCAATAAATATTTTGCGACGTTAAACGTTGGTACAAGTTTATTGCAATTAATTAATATTACTTGTATTATATTACTAATAAATTTTTGGAAGTGTAAAATACCATGTAATTATTATTGATACACGTATTGGTTTGGTTTTAATTTTCAGGCGCCGCTGTCAATTCAAATCTGTCTGAAAATGAAAACTCACGAGCAAGTAATTTGAAATGTGAGATTTGCGACACAATTTTCAAAAGTCCCTGTCTCTTCAGAATCCACACAATTTCCCATTTGAAGGAAAGACAGCAACAAGAATCCAACTTCCCTGACGACGAAGTTGTTTCCGCCGATAACATTTTTAAGTGCAACGTGTGTCCCAAAGTCTTCAATCGCCAATCGTATTTAAATGCACATTTAGAAATTGTACACAAATGTCCTCAGGAATCTAGTCGTTTTCAGTGTGACAAGTGCGAACGTAATTACAAGTTTGTGAGCGAGCTTAAGCACCATGACCTTCTGACACATTCCCCGAAAATCAATCAGAAAGTAAATCAGAATCATTCAGATTCAGCTGCCCCAGATAAGGAATTTGGCTTTGAATGTGAAATCTGTTCAACTAAATTTGGTGCAGAATCTGAACTAACAGATCATCAAGACAGCTTCAGCTCCGAAGTCTTATGTCATATTTGCCCCGCAAAATTCAAATGCAATACATTTTTGAAAACTCATTTAAAGAGAGTTCACAAGGTGGACAACTACAGTCACAAACATTTATGTCATATTTGTCCATCCACATTTTTCAATGGCGGAGATTTGCGAAATCATGTCGAGCGAGTGCACGAGGGCAAGTTTAAGAGGCGAAGATGGTATGAAAGCGCTGAAAAAAGTATTGATCATCAATCCTAAACATTGCGCGAGTGCAATTCGAATAACAAAGTTAGAGATGTCTTAATGGGCAAGAAACCTGAAACTGAACCAAAGCTTACTCCTGGTCATAGTAGAAGGAAAAATAAAGTCAAAATTACAAATAAATCTGTAATGTGCCTTGTTTGCTCTAATATGCAGACAAACAAAGGTAATTTAATGCTACATTTGAAAGAGCATCGAGGGGAGCGACGAGCGTATTGTGACCTTTGCCCTCGTGATTTCTGGGACCGATTCTATTTAATGCTTCATCTAAAGTCGGATCATCACAAACTTGCCTATTGCAGCAAATGCTTCACGTCTTTTGCTGACAATGAGGCACTGAATCAACACCTCCTCCACGTGGATGGTAAAGATATATTATTTTACATAGAAACAAGTTTAAAGCAATTATTTCTTGTTATTTCTTCTTATGGAATGTCGGAACTCAATGCCGACTCACTCACTGTCGTTCGGTTTCCGTCCCGTCCCGACAGTATTTCGTTTCCGACCCGTTCCCGACCCGGACCGCCGGGAAATTTTCCGAAAACTCGTATTTTGTTAATTTTTTAAACCAAAGAGCTAAAACATATAAGCAACTTACAGTAAGAGCAACACAACAAGTTATATAATTTCCAAAACTAAACACAAATCAAAACTTCAGGTTTATACCAAATACAAAGATACTACTTACAAGGAAATGGTTTCACAACACAAGGTACTCGCCAATTTCAAAATCTGCCATTCACAAAAATCAGGCTAGTTTTAAATAGCACAGGTCCAAAGCAACTCGATTGCATATTGTGTTTTTTGGTCATAGTGGCCCACCAAAGTTTTAAAAAATTCTTGATTTTTTGGGACCCTGCACTGCCCTGCAGCTTCTACATTTTTAATCGGATTTTGACAAAACTTGATTTTTTCTAATCCTGAGACAGTTTTCTAGAAAGTAATTTAAAGATTTTTCAAAATTCGAAAATTTTTATTTTTTTCAAAAAAATGCGAAAAATTAATACTTTTGAGGCCCACTTTTTAAAATTAATTTTTTTCAAAAATCCTTAAATTACTTTCTAGAAAATTTTCTCAGGATTAGAAAAAATCAAATTTCGTCAAAATCCGATTAGAAATGTAGAAGCTGCACTCTGCAGGGTCCCAAAACTCCCAAAAAATCAAAATTTGAATTTTTTTAAACTTTGGCGGGCCACTGTGACCAAGAAACGCAATATGCAGTCGAGTTACTTTAGATCTGTTTTATTGAAAACTAACCTGATTTTTGTGTGTGGCAGGCTTTGAAATTGGCGAATACCAAGTGAAACCATTCCCGCGTAAGTTAGACTAGGTGAAGTTTTGGTTTTTAGATAAAGTGTTAAAGAAGTAACAATTAACGAACCTATTTACTAATCAACTTAATACAACTTGCAGGCTTAAATGCTTAAATGCAAATAGTACAACCACAACTTGAGCGTAAGTGCTCACAAAATGAAAAACATGAATCAAAGTGCAGAAAGGAACTTCAACTTTTATAGCGCTTCAAGCAACGACAAAAATGTTTAAATCAAAATTTCTCAAAAGAGTATTTCATCTTAACCCGGTTTAACGCCACGCAGTTTAACATGAAATGACATTAAAATGATTGAATTTGCTTGAAATTTTCCGTCGGTCCGGGTCGGGTCGGGAACGGGAATTCCCGTTCCCGAACGACAGTCTAGTTGGTGTATTATATATTATATTAGAATTGAATTACATTTGGTTTTTTGTTTTTAATTTCAGTGCCGGCTTTAAATTTAAATCACACTATCGTGTCTCAAGTAGACAACGCTGATACACCTAGAAGTTGTTTGAAATGCGAAATTTGTGGGGAATTTTCTAAAAGTCCCTGCCTCTTCAAAATCCATTTAATTTCCCACTTAAAAGAAATTCAACAGAGAGAATTAAACTTCCCCGATGATGAAGTTGTTTCCGTCGATAACATTTTTAAATGTAGTGTGTGCCCCTCCGCCTTTGATCGCCAATCCTATTTAAACGCACATTTAAATATTGTACACGAAAGTTCTCCGGAAAGTAATCGCTTTGAGTGTGGCAAGTGCGAACGGACATATAAGACACAAAATGAGCTCAAGTCTCATGACCTTGTGGTTCATTCCTCGAAAAGTAATCAGTACGTAATAAATCAGAATGAGAATCATAATTTAGATGTCTCTAATGATAATGCTGAGTTGGCCTATGAATGTTCCACCTGTTCGGCTAAATTTGAGACGCAGTCTGAACTAACAAATCATCAAGACATTTTTGAGTCAAAGCTGTCATGTCACATTTGTTCCACGGAATTTAAGTGTAAATATAATTTAAAAGCACACCTGAGAATAGTCCACGGGGGCAAACATTTTGTATGTGGTATTTGTCATGTAGCTAAATTTTCCAGGAGCTATGATTTGCGAATACATGTACAACGAGTGCACGAGGGCAAGAATAAGAAAAGAAGGTACCACAGTAAAAACTTTTGTTAAAAAACTCCTTCTGAAACCATTCAAAATTATAATTCTAAAAGTGAAAAAGATGCGGGCACTTAATTTACCAATTAACATTTCATTAGTCACAGATGTAGCAAGCCAAAAATAAGAATAATAGTTTCCGGTTCTCAAAGTGTAGTTTTTAGGTATTAAATCCATAAAAAAATTCATATTATGAAATTGATTTGAAAATTTGTTTAAATTAAAATCCTCGTACTTTAGATGGATAGAAGTTTTTATTTTGCAAAATGAGTTATATTCATGAAAATAATTTTTTATTGAGGGACAACGAAAGTAATTGTTTGAATTTTATACTATTATTCTTTTTTGCCAAAAAGCGAAATTCCCGCTTTATTAAAAAATATTTCTTTGGTAGAACTTTGACCTTTCCTAGGTGCAGTACTGTAAACTGTAACATAATCCTATAATGGAACATGGAACAGTACACGCAACGCATATAATCGCATTTTTCTTGGCAACAAAAAATTTCATATTCGTTAAGGTATTTATTTACGTATTTCTGTTGTAAATTCATTTTAAGCGTCAATTTTTGTTCACTTTTTTCCTTGCAAAACCTCATTGACAAGAAAAATGATCTTTGGAACAATTATTCAGTTTCGTTTTCGTTATTCGCTTTCTAAGTGGTTTTTCCAAACTACACACGGTAATACAAGTCATCATAATCCTCGAAAATTCAGAGTTCAAAAGATAACATCGTTAAACCTAAAAAGATTTTTAAAAACCAGCTTTTGGTTAGTTTGTTAGTTTTACGTATTCTATTTATTCTGACTGTGATACTTATTCTGTTGAATTTCCAATTAAATGGATTTTAGTTTTGTAAACGTATTCTTGGGACTAAATCAAAGCTATGTCTACCTCATATTTTTTTAGGCGTATATCGTCTGGGAAGAAGCAAAATGACCTATATCCAATTTAAGCTACAATCAAAATAAGCTATGTCATATAAACGAAATGAAAAACATGCATAAAATGTTAATTTGGAGTTTTTGAGAAACGTAAAATGTCCTATTTAAATGTTATTAAAAAGGTGCAAAATGTTCTAATTCCATATTTTTGAAAAGGTGCAAAATGTTCTAATTCCATGTTTTTGAAAAGGTGCAAAATGTTCTAATTCCATGTTTTTGAAAAGGTGCAAAATGTTCTAATTCCATGTTTTGAAAAAGTTGCAAAATGTTCTAATTCCATGTGTTTGAAAAGGTGCAAAATGTTCTAATTCCATGTTTCTGAAAAAGTGCAAAATGCTCCATTTAAATGCTCTCAAGACATATTTGAATATTTTTGTAGATAGTTGATATTGTTTTTGTGGCTAAAAATGGACATGGCCCATTTTGGTTCTTCATAGACGATATCTGATTTTTTTTTTTCATAATCAAAACTTAAGCACAATTTGAGATCTTTGAAAGGATATCGGATTTTTCAGCTCCTGCCATAGTCAAGATAAGTATTCACATGCATGTAACTTAAAAAACTACCCAAAAATTGTTTTCCACTTATAATTATTACGAAATTTTATAATTCTTCAAAATAAATTCTTGCTTGTTATGATATTTGTATTTTCAAAAAATAAAAGCCCCATACTTGAAACTATTGGTGTTACATACATTTTTTCAGGAAACAATAATTAAATTGTAGGGCTTACAAGCAATGCTGCATTTGCCTCTTGTGTGTCGATCACTAGTTCAAAATTTACTTCGAAAGCTCCTTAAAAATTCAAATTGCTTAACAATACTACTCTGGTTTTTTTTATTGTAAAACTGTTTTCTCTAGAAGCAAATGCTGATATCTATTATCCATAATAAGTACTTACAGGACACACCGCATTTTTTCGTGTGAAAATCTTGCCCCCCTGAAAAAACTTGATTTTTTGATGACTGATGGAAAAACTCGAGCTCGGGTGTGTCGGGGTAACAAGTAAATAGTATAATCAAAACTAAGAAACTCCAACTGGAGTAAAATTACAGTACATAGAATTAATTTTACATTCCAGTATACATCCGTATAGTACAAGAATAAACATTAATTACATTAACCTTTAAAAAAAATGTAATTTAAAATTTTTTAAATTCTTGCTTCCGCTATGCTTGTTATTAAGTTTCTTAGACTTCCTTGAAATGTGCGGGAAACATGAAGTCATTCTTCCTCAAAAGAATCAATTGAATTTCAATTTGAATCAAAATTGAAAAATTGGATTTTTGAAATATTTTCTTAGCATTTTGAACTTGAACTTACGTGGGAGGCATGGGACGATTCTATAAACAATTTTCATGCCCTTAGTGCAACAGTTTATCAATATTTGTTATTAAATGGGCGCAGAACGGAAGCAACAGTGTTTTGGTCTTTTTGCGTTAATTCCATTGACTTCGGCAGTCCACATTCACAGTATCACAACTCACAGTCCAGCTTCAACCAGAACCTGCTGAACTGAGCCTCAACTCGTGTTATTCGTTTCGGTGTTTCCACGTCGTCTGACTGTATAATAGTTAAAGCTAAAATCAAATTTAAAGATTGACTGTTTACTGCTACGACTTGACCCTATCGGACCCCTAATAGATTTATTTCCCGTTTTTTTCATAGTGAATAATGGATTTCGACACTTCTGACATGGAATTTGAAATCAAAGATGAAGTCAAGGAAGAAATTATTGATGAAATACTTAAAGGGGCTCAGGAAGCAATAGAAAATGCAAATTTAGAATTGAAAGCGGATGATGGAATCGACACCGAAGATCTTTTCTGTCTTCCTCCACCACCAACTGTTGCTGTCGAGTTAAACGCAGTTGAAACTGAATTTGATGGGAGACCTGAGAAAAGACCAAGGAATTCCATTTCGAAAGCCCGGGTCAATTGTTCACTATGTCCTAAATCCTTCTCAACCAGCAAAGCATTACAAGAGCACACGCTGAATCTGCATACTTCCGAACACGATGAGCTCGTGGAATTCCCATGCATTATATGTGTGGATTGCAACTTTATCGATCAAAAAAGTCTGGAGAAGCATATAAAGCAATATCATATTACCAATGTTTCCGTGTTATTGTCACGAGACGGATCGCTGTTAAAGTGCTCCCACTGTCCTCGACTTTTTTTGGTGCAGAAAGATCTTAACTCTCACGTTGAAAGTGAACATACTAACCCGCTGGAAGTTGACCCTTTATCAACAACTACACTTTCAGTTGGGACCGAGACTACGCTGGAAATTTCGACCACACGTCACAAGCACAAATGTCCGCACTGTTCCTTTGCATTCCTGCTTAGTCAGAGTCTTCAGGAACATATTATCAAGATTCACGTAAAACACAAAGCATTCCCCTGCCACATCTGTGCAAACCTCAGCAAGTCAAAAGTCGAAAGTTTCATCGACGAACAAAGTTTAGGTCAACACATAAAAAGTTGCCATAGCCATGTCCGCGAAGGAGAACCAGCTAAGTCCCGACTAAAATGTCCCCAGTGCGACAAAACATACTCTCGAAAAGGCCATCTTACATATCATATTAAATTTACTCACAGTGGACCTGTATCCCGGGTTCAATGTCCTCAATGTCCGTTATCATTTGCACATAACTCGGGGCTTAGGATGCACCGTAATAAATGTGGCAAAAAACATTGTGAGAGTACTGGTGGTAAAACAGAACCTGGACCAGAATCCATCCCAAAATGTCCCCACTGTGATAAATATCTTTGTAAAAGGTTCCTTAGAAACCATATTTTAGTCAAGCATTTAAAGGTTCCCAAGCATCTTCTTAAATGTTACATTCGGGATAAAAAATACACCCTGGACAACTTACTTAAAGAACCGTTGCCAGAAAAGCTAAAGGACCAAGACACCGTAAAAACTCAAAAAAAGAAAATAAAAGCACAAACAACTAAATCAACTAAATGTCGCTACTGCAACGAGACATTTTTAAATCACCAGGAGCTTCGTCGTCATATCATTGAAATTCATGTCAAGCAAAAGAAAATAGCAGAGAAAGAATACATTCAGAGCCATGCCAAAAAAACAAAGGGTGACAGTGGTAAAGAAAGTGAACCTGAAACTAGTGCTAAAAACCAGTGTCAGCCTTCGGCGTCTCGGGTTCAGTGTCCCAAATGTCCCTCAACTTTTAGTAATAGTAAACACCTTCAGTACCACATTATGCTGCTGCACGCCCAGAAAGAAGAATTTCCATGTCTCATCTGTACAAGTCGTGATCAAGGCAGCAGCAGCCGCAATCCCGAATCTGGTACAGAAATGAAGAGTCAAAATTTTATTTTTGAGGATGAAATAGGTTTAAATCAACACATGACAAATATTCATTATTCTACACACACCCAAAATAAGAATGTACCAGAGCCTGAAAAAGTACGAATTGTAATTCCTAAAAATAAAATATGTCCCATTTGTTCTAAATCCTTTGATGGGAAATGGGCTGCTTCAAATTATCGGGGTCACATGCAAACACATCTTGATATAAAAAGATATTCGTGCGAACATTGCTCCAAAAAATTTGCAACTAAAATATCTTTACACTCGCACTTGATCAGATACCATAATTATAACCGTGAGCAGCTAAATTTGAAGTACACGTGTCAGCTTTGCGCTTTTATCACTTTGACTCAGTCTTTGTTAAGTTACCACATGAGTCGTAAGCACCCATATGCCCAGTTGCAGTTAGGCCACCAAATGAATACAGATTCTCAAACTGAAACGAGCCTAAATCATGGGAACAGTAGGAGTAAAAGCAGCACAAAAAATCCACTTCAATCTGCAATGTGTTTTGTTTGCTCAAAGTCTCAGACAAGTAAGAGTAATTTAATTCAACACTTGAAGGAACATCGAGGCGAAGGAAGATTTTACTGTGACCTCTGCCCTCGGGATTACCGTACGCGAATGCTTTTATTGACTCATTTGAAGTTGGGTCATCACAAACTTGCCTATTGCAACAAATGCTTCACGTCTTTTAGCGTTGCAGCCGCGTTTAATCAGCACATTCTCAACATAGATGGTAATTAAATCTAATATATCTACATTTTACGACGTAGACATTTGTACATCGTAACTACAATGTATTTTTGTTTTTAAGTCGGATTAGCAATCTACCGATTTTGTGATCTTATTAGCTATATAAAGATTTCAATTATTACTTTTAATCAGCTCACAACTACTACCAAACTTATTTAGTGCTCATTCGTCGGATTTGTCCATCTACACGCTTAGAAAAGACCTTGAAAGAATCTTGTACGATGTGGCTAACAGGTTTAGATGTTATGTTTAACAGGTTTAGTAGTAAATTTTAAAATATTTGAAAGTGGGGAAATGGTCACTACAGTGCAACAGCGCTGGTGTTACGAAACCCAACACCAAATCTGTTAGAATCTACAAAGTAAACGTGTTCAATCATTTTTATCACTTTTTGGCTAAACTATAGTGGCTCATTACTAAATGTGTTGCGTCAGTCCAGTGATTAAGGCTGGAAGGTACCTATGACGAAGGTTGCGGGTTCGAATCCAACATTTGGTGCTATTTTTGAACCAATAAAATCATTCAACAGGATTAGCTGTTGGGTGATCTAACTGTGAATTTGGTAAGCCTAATATAACAGGATTATTGATAAAGCTATAATAATCTAACTGAAATTCCTGTTAACCACGGTTAAAAGTTTTTACTGTGGATGTCGGAGTAACAGTGAAATCAGTTACAAATTAACAGTAAAGTAGTAAATTCAGCCATATTTTTCTGAGCGTGTAATTACATTTATTTCAAACTATAAACGGTGCGGTGATAGAAGAAGGTTTTTATTATATGTTTATGTAATAAATTACATATTGGTTGTATATTTGGTTTAATTTTCAGGGGCGACTTTAAATTCAAATCCATCAGAAAATGGAAATTCACGAGCCAGTAATTTAAGATGCGAGATTTGCGACACAATTTTAAAAAGTCCTTGTCTCTTTAAAATCCACACAATTTCCCATTTGAAGGAAATACAGGAACAAGAATCCAACTTCCCTGACGACGAAGTTGTTTCCGCCGATAACATTTTTAAGTGCAACGTGTGTCCCAAAGTCTTCGATCGCCAATCGTATTTAAATGAACATTTGGAAATTGTACACGAAAACCCACAGGAATGTAGTCGTTTTCAGTGTCACAAGTGCGAACGGAATTACAAGTTTGTGAGCGAGCTCAAATCCCATTACCTTCTGACACATTCCTCGAAAATTAACCAGCAAGTAAATCAGAATCAATCAGCTGCCGCAGTTGGCGAATTTGGCTTCGAATGTGACATCTGTTTAACTAAATTTGGTACAGAATCTGAACTGACCAGTCATCAAGACAACTTCAGGTCAGAAGTGATATGTCATATTTGTGCGGCCAAATTTAAATGCAACTCAGCTTTGACACTTCATTTAAAAAGAGTTCACAAGACAGACAACTACAGTTACAAACATTTATGTCATATTTGTCCATCCACATTTTTTGAAGGCAAGGAGTTGCGAAGACATGTTGAGCGAGTGCACGAGAACAAGTTTAAAAAACGAAGGAGATGGGAAAGCGCTGAAAAAACTGTTGAATATGAATCTGAAGCATTGCGCGAGTGCAATTCTAATTCTAATAACAAAATTAGCTCCTCGTCATTGGGTGTAGAACCCGAAATTAAATCAAGCGTTAATCACGGCAGTAGTAAAAACAAAAACAATGCTAACAATCCAACTAAATCTGAATTAGTGTGTCACGTTTGCTCTAAGATGCAGTCAACCAAATTTAATTTAACTCAACACTTGAAAGAACATCGAGGCGAACAACGAGCTTACTGTGACCTTTGCCCTCGGGATTTCTGTAGTCGATTCCATTTAATGGCTCATCTAAAGTTGGATCATCACAAACTTGCTTATTGCAACAAATGTTTAACGTCTTTTGCTGATAAAGAGGCACTGGATCAACACCTCCTCCACACGGATGGTAATTATAACATATGTTTTTTTTACGTCGAAACAAAGCAATTATTCCTTCGAATTTTCGAAATCAATATGTATGTACATAATATTTGACTTTAAGTACCGTAAATGAAACTTTTTGGACTGGCAGCTTGGCGCCTATTTGATATTTGAGACCCGGAACTTATTTAATTTTGTAAAGTTTACGGTCATACAATGAAACGAATTCATATATACAAAATTATGCCTAAAACCGCTGTTGTTTTTTGTTTGTTTTTTTGACAAAATAATGGGCATTAAAGAATTTGTGTTAAAATTTTTCTATAATGCTTCTAATATTCCTGGCGTTTCTATATACCTCGGCGCTTATTTAACACTCGACGCTTTTTACATTTTTCGGAAAGACACATCAGTGCCTATTTGAGATCCGTTGCTTAATCGAAAATTTGCGGTTTCCTTTTTGTATTTATTTCTCTTAAAATAGAGGAGTTTCATAGGGAACTCGCCAATTTCAAAAAGTTATGTCTACAAAAATTAGACTACTTTTATATAGCGGGGATCCAAAGTAACTCGACTGCAGTTTGCGTTGTTTGGTCACAATAGTCCGCCGCCCTGTAACTTCTACAGTTCTCATCCGATTTTGACGAAATTTGATGTTTTCGAACGTTTAGACTCGTTTGTAAAAAGTATTTCCAGGATTTTTCAAAATTCAAAACTTTTCATTTTTATGAAAAAATTATTATTTTTGAAGCCTAATTTTATAGACCAATTTTTTCGAAATAATGAAATTTTCCGAATTTTGAAAAATCCTAAAATTACTTTTTAGAAAAGAGTCTAAACGTTAGAAAACATCAAATGTCGTCAAAATCGGATGAGAACTGTAGAAGTTACAGGGTTTTAAATTTGAATTTTTTAAAACTTTGGCGGGTTATTGTGACCAAACAACACAAAATGCAGTCGAGTTACTTTGGATCCCCACCATATAAAAGTACCTAGTCTGATTTTTCTAGACATACATTTTTTATATTGGAGAGTTCCATGTGAAACCACTCTCTTGTTAGACTGTTTTATTGTATTTTCCGCTAAAATATTTGCTGCAGCTAGTAAATATAATGCTTCAATGACTGGTAAAATTTTAAGATAATTGTGTACCTAGAGACCTAGATAAGTTGTTTAGTAGGTATACGTATGACGTCATACCACCTACTTTTTAACAACTAAAATAACTGATGATTTGGCAATTTATATAATTTCTAAGTATACTGACAGTTAATATTAGTTACTAAATATTACAGTTCTTTGATTAATTAAAATGATATACCTATATCTACCGTACAATATCTTTGTTTAAAACTACGTTGGGATTACAATTATTAATGATGATAGAAGAGATTTAAATTGTATACGTAGGTATTTTATATTGGCATTGAATTAAATTTGGTTTTTTGTTCTTAATTTCAGTGCCGACTTTAAAATCAAATCAAACGATTAAATCTCAATCTTCAGAAAACGCTGATCCACCTGCAAGTAATTTGAAATGCGAAATTTGTGGCGAATCTTGTAAAAGTCCGTGTCTCTTCAAAATCCACTCAATTTCCCACCTGAAAGAAATTCAACAGCAAGAATTAAACATCCTGGATGACGTTGTTTCAGTCGATAACATATTTAAATGTAGCCTGTGCCCCTCAGCATTTGATCGCCAATCCTATTTAGACGCACATTTAAATATTGTGCACGAAAATCCTCCGTTTCGGTGTGGCAAGTGCGAGCGGACATATAGGTCACGAAATGAGCTCAAATCTCATGACCTTGTGGTGCATTCCCCGAAAATTAACCAGCACATAAATCAGAGTCATACTTCAAAAGTCTCAGATGCTAAGTTGGACTTATTTGAGTGCTCTACCTGTTCCAGTAAATTTTTGACGCAGTCTGAATTAACTAATCACCAAGACATTTTTGAGTCAGTGCTGCCATGTCACATTTGTTCCACGAAATTTAAGTGCTCAATAAGTTTGAAAACACATATCAGACGAGTCCACGGAAGGAAACGTAAAGATTTAGTGTGTGGTTTTTGTCTATCCAAGTTTTCCGGGAGCTATGATTTGCGCAGACATGTGCAACGAGTGCACGAGGGCAAGAATAAAAATACAAAAAATTAAGTAGCTGTAAAATTTATTTTTGTCGTAAAATAATAGTAAATAAGCTTTTGAAAAACTCAATCTAATACTTTAAAACAAAGTGGTACTTTACTTTGAAACTTACATACAAATAGTTATATTATAATTCATTTCTAATTGTCCCCTAAATATCGCATGTATTAGTGGTATTTTTGAATGTTAGTATATCGTATCGATATCGCATTACATTCTTAAGTACTGGCGGATAAGTTTATCGGCTTATTATACAGAATACAGATGATGTGCCAGAATGGGGCGCGTGTAAAATAATTTGACGTCACTAAATATAAGTTGCAATAAATATTCTGACTGTATTTTGGTAATTAAACTATATACCTAAAAATCGAATTGGAAAATGATTCCTAGAATTCGCAGTTAATTTTGTTTGATCATATTTGTCGACTTTATCGCTCTACAGTACCTCTTTTGATCACATGTCCTTTGGATCAATTTGACCCAATTAATTCCCCGACTCCGATTTTAATACGCACACATGTTCCAGTTGATTGCCTATGCATTCAAATTCGATATACTGATATAGACAGGGAGGCAATCACAACGAAAGGGTTGATTGCAATACATTATATGTTTAATTAGATATTTACATTTACATCACTCTATCTCTACACTAGTGTGCTATATTTATTTTCATGGCACACGATCACGCGGTTAGTGTACATGCCTAATTGTATTGCATTTTGAACAATTTAAGCTCCAGGTATAAATAATTATATGTAAATAGGTATTTTCAATTAAAATGGGAGTGACTTAATTGGCTCCTTTGAAGTCAGAAAATCCACGAATACTAAATAGTTGGCAATTCTTTGATGTTTAATAGGCTAATCCGAGTCCTTACCAGTACCAGTATTTCGATACTAAAGAAGTCAAATTCTCAATCTCCAGTTCTCACTATAAGCAAAATTGTCGACCTCCATTTTTAATGTATTTAATTGGTGTATATATTTTTCGGTAAAATGAGCAATTACAGTATAATTCGTATGTAAGCAACTCGGTTAAAGGGAATAACCGATATAGGAAAGAAAAATAGACCGTTTGGTTGGCCGGCTATGCTAGCAATATAAATTTTATAATATAAATATTTATAATGTTCCGCGTACACGGAAAATTCCATAAACGGTTAAAAGGAATAACCGCTATAAGGAATGTAAAAGGCCGGTCCCACGGGATTCCTTATGTGCGAATTATACTGTATTTATTTCGTATTGCATAGTGTGTGTTGAAACACCAAATTGTACAGTAGGCAACAAAATGGTAAATGGCAATTTTGCTTCTTCATTAGAGATAGCGTAAGTGAAGAACCAAAATGACCCATTTCGATTTGTAGCTAAAAACAATATCCACTGTCTACAAAAATATTTTAACATGTCTTGAAAGCATTTAAATAGCATATTTTGCAGTTTTAAAAAATATTTAAATGGAAAATTTTACAATTTTCAAAACTATGTAAATATAACATTTTGCATTTTTCAAAAACATGCAAATAGAACATTTTACACTTTTCAACAATAGGTAAATAGAACATTTTACACTTTTCAAAAACATGTAAATAGGGCATTTTACAATTTTTTAAAACTCGTAAATAGAACGATTTACACTTTTCAAAAACATGGAATTAGAACATTTTACACTTTTTAAAAACAAGTATGTATAAAGAACATTCTACATTTTTCAAAAAACGTGCAAATAGAACATTTCACACAAATCAAAAACATGTAAATAGGACATTTTACAATTTAAAAAAAGTTGTAAATAGAACGATTTACACTTTTCAAAAACATGGAATTAGAAAATTACAATTAGGACTTAATAAATTCGCATTAATCGCAATAATTGATTTGCATACCTAGTTTTTCCCTATTTCCTACACGTAAATTTTCCCCTTTCTAAATCCTTTCTATAATGCTTCAGCCAGCCTATTTCCTACCTATTTTTTAAGCCAAAAAATCAGCCTTTCTAATTCCTACATATTTTCTGTAAACCGCCTAAAATCCTTCCTGTTTTCCTAAAATATTTCAGTAGGCTCCTTTAAAAAGGATACCTATTGTTTTTTATCTTTAAAATTAATAATGGGTTTTTAGGTTATTAACAACTAAAAACATTATTCTCAGTGCTTCTAAATTGTTTAAAAGAAAGAAACAACCCATGAAAAAGCTCCCTTGTCCGTTTCAGTTTAGTTGGTGTCGGATAATTATGTGCAGTTGTACTGCCTGAAGCTCGTAGTAAACGAAAATATTGCGTACCTCTTAAACACATTTTTTCATTGTACATATACGTATTTTTCAAAAACAAAATAAATCTGTTTAAATAATCTTGAGATGACGGATATCGGAGGTTTTAATACATTTTATAGAATGTTGGATATTATAAATTATTCGTACTTATATCTAGCAATCACAATAAAATTCATTTTTAGCTTTTTTTAACAGTTTATTAGGCAAAGTCTGAGACCAATCGATTTACTCCTTCCTATACATTTATAGGATATTTTTGCCTATCTTTAATTCATATCTACATTGTTCGCCTGCCTATTTTTTAGGCAAAATAGGAAGGAAAGTTTTTTTGCCTATGATTGCTAAATTTTTCGACCATCCTACATCCTAGCCTATTTTATATGCCTATTTTGTAGGAAGGCGCCCATGTCTAGGTTTATTAAGTATTAATTAAATAGTTCATCACTCCTTCTGTATCTCTACACGCTTAGAAAAATAGGAGTGAATTGACTACTTTAGGGGCCATGTACATATTACTTCAACACTTAGGGGGGGGGGGTCAGACGATATTAGTAAAAATGTTGACCAAGTTGTTGACCAAGGAGCCTAGGGGGGGGAGTCGTAGCTGATTTGACGTCAACATTTGTGAACAGCTTTTTTTCTTCACACGCTTTTAGAATTTGCGAATTTTTTAAAAAACGACCAAATTCAGTTTGTTCAAAAATACTTTAATTATGTATTCATAGATGGCGCAACGTCATTATGTTGAGTCAACAATTTAGAGGGGGGGGGGGTGTATGCAGGAAATGTTGACCAAATGTTGACCAGCGAGCCTAGGGGGGGGGAGTCGGAAATCTGGATTTTTGTGTTGTCGTAATATGTACATGGCCCCTTATACTGTTAATTTCTAACTGCTTTTTTGTTACTCCGACGTCCACAGTGAATCTTGTTAACCGCGGTCAACAGGACTTTGGTTAGTGATTTACAGCATAAACTGTTAGAGTGAGTATGCTACTTATCCTGTTGCTATATGTAACAGTAATGTTGTTGCGTAATTAACACGTATGGTGTTATTAATATACTCCTTATAATTTATGTCGTTATTTTTAAGTGGGTAACAGTAAATCCTGTCACCACTGGCAGCAGTTCCTGTTCTACACAGATATATGTATACTACCAAACCTGTTAGGCTAACTTAAAACCTTGCTAACAGGTTTTTGTAACTACAGCGGTGTTACCTGGGGCTTACAGCTCTCCCCACCCTCGAAATTTTAAAAATTTACTGTCACCTTAAATACCTGTCAAAGTTAACAGCTTAACCTGTTGCCATGGCCTAACCTCTTAGTGTTAAGATCTGTTCTAAGCGTGTAAGCTCGTCAGTTATTTGTATTCGTGGCACATGCTCATCCGGTCACCGTACCGTACACTAACAGCGGCAAACTAGTGTATTGCCGAATTGCATTCTGTGCAGTGTAAAATCTACAGAATAGAATATATAATTAGCTGCCTACTTATTCTCTGAAAAATGTAAGAATACCAATTTTTTCTGAGGCCCTTCAAAGTACGGTTGTATTTTGTTCACAAATCACGATAGTTTTTTCGCTTGTGATTGTGATATCACAATCACAATCACAAACTACTAAAATGAGATTGTGCACAATCACAAGATCATCACAACGAAGCAACAACAAACGAGCACTAAATGATTTTGGGATCGTCCGTAAATGACGTCCCGAAAATAATCATTCTTTTATTGGGATCGTCCGTGAATGACGTCCCGAAAATTATCACTCTCTCATTGGGATCGTCCGTAAATGACGTCCCGAAAATTATCAATCTTTTATTGGGATCGTCCGTAAATGACGTCCCGAAAATTATCAATCTTTTATTGGGATCGTCCGTAAATGACGTCCCGAAAATTATCAATCTTTTATTGGGATCGTCCGCAAATGACGTCCCGCAAATTATCATTTTTTTGTTGGGATCGTCTGTTAAAGACGTCCCCCAAATTATCACTATTTTAGGACCCACATACTCCTCTGCACATTTTGTAAAGGATGATTTTATATATTGCTTTTTATGATTTATGTGCTGCTGCTAGATTTACAAAATGAATAAATTATTATTATTTTTTTTTATACGCTTCACTTCGTATTATTTTGTTGTACACAAATTAAAAATACGTATGTTTACTCAAAGTAAGTGTGCAACTAAAAAAAATTTGTCACTGAAAACAATTATTTTAACTCCAGTGCAGAATGCACAAGTTAATTTAGTTATTGGTGTGTGTACAGTGTTATTAATAGAGTTTCAAGTGTGATATTTGCTCCAGCAAAGTTCAAAATGCAGTACCTACAACACTACAGTTTCTACGTTTGATGGAATCAAATTTTAGCTCATTTTGTTTTTATTTTCAGCAAACCAGCTATTGTTGACATTATCATATCTGGATCATATTTTTAGTGAAATTCAATATATCGTTGATGAAGAATAAAGTTTGATCATCTCCTTTTGAAGCTCAAATGAAATATGATCATCTCCATTTTGCCTTAAAATGAATTTTGACCATCTCCATTTTTCATGAAATACGTCTAATGAGACATGTTAGTGATTAGTTAAGGGTTAAATATTTCGAACCTAAGTACATTAGGGGTCACCCATAAATGACGTCATCAAAATATCCCCATTTTAAGCCCCTATGACCCTCCTGTCTGTCATCAGATTACCCTTTAAGTATCTGGCTATCTTTAGCATGTGATACCATGATTATCTAAGTAGGCTGCTTGGCCATACCCATGACGTCATTTATGGGTGACCCCTTAATTTGATTAAAGCTGCAATAGTGGTTAAATGATGAACTAACTCCTGATCTCATGATTGATGCACCAATTTATTGATTTTATTAAATTAATTCACCAATAATGCATTATTGAAAGTTTTAAAAAATAAAGGGGTCGCCCATAAATGACGTCATGGGTATGGCCAAGCAGCCTACTTAGATAATCATGGTATCACATGCTAAACATAGCCATTTACTTAAAGGGTAATCTAATGACAGGAGGGTCATAGGGGCTTAAAATGGGGATATTTTGATGACGTCATTTATGGGTGACCCCTAATGTACTTAGGTTCGAAATATTAAACCCTTAACTAATCACTAACATGTCTCATTAGACGTATTTCATGAAAAATGGAGATGGTCAAAATTCATTTTAAGGCAAAATGGAGATGATCATATTTGATTTTAGCTTCAAAAGGAGATGATCAAACTTCATTCTTCATCGACGATATATTGCACCAAAAATATGATAATATAAGTGTACAATGTGATAAAATGCACTCATCATATTGTGTAATTACTGGACAGTAAAACTTAGAATCAGGAATATATACTTCTTTGAACACTAAAATGTTGTATCAATAAATGATAAAAATATGAAAGTATTACTCTAACTTCCTCATTTTAGTTCGTTATTTGTTTTACAATTAAATGCGATAGATATCAAATTCTGCACTTCAAAGGTTCGGATATTCCATGTTGCACTTTACTGGTGCAGGTAATACATTTTCCACTCTATTTATAACATTGTAAGCATTGTACCAATAATTTAATGCACTTATGCATTTTGATGGACTTGGGCTAAAGCGCGTGTAAGAAACGAATGGACATTGGCAAACACCTCTTCACTGACGATACCATTTTCATGGTGCTCTTTGTAGTTTAGTCAGTTTCTTTAGTCTTACTAAACATAGTTCGTAGTAAAATGTACAGAAAGTAGAGAGTACGACTAATTTTAAAAGAACACGAAATAAAATAAAAACGGAAAACTAACTTTTGTCATTTATACACTTAAGATCGTAAATAAAACATGTAAACAGGAGGGCCAATGTGTCTACAACATAGGCATGAAACTTCATGTAAACAAAATACAGTTTTCAAAATGTGCAAAAACTGTCATGAGGTAAGTGGGTCCCAAAAATGTGATAGTTCAAGTGCGGTAATTTAACGACAATCTTAACAAAAGAATGATAATTTTCGGGACGTCAGAACAGGAGGGCCAATGTGTCTACAACATAGGCATGAAACTTCATGTAAACAAAATACAGTTTTCAAAATGTGCAAAAACTGTCATGGGGTAAGTGGGTCCCAAAAATGTGATAGTTCAAGTGCGGTAATTTAACGACAATCTTAACAAAAGAATGATAATTTTCGGGACGTCAGTAATGAACGATTTCAATAAAAGAATGATCATTTTCAGGACGTCATTAATAGACAATTCCAATAAAATAATGATCATTTTCGTCACGTCATTTATGGACGATCCCAATAAAACAATGATCATTTTCGTCACGTCATTTATGGACGATCCCAATAAAACAATGATAATTTTCGGGACATCATTTATGGACGATCCCAATAAAAAAATGATAATTTTCGGGACGTCATGTATGGACGATCCCACTAAAAGAATGATAATATTCGGGACGTCATTCATGGATGATCCCAACAAAAGAATAATAATTTGCGGGACGTCATTTGTGGACGATCCCAATAATACTGGAAAAGTTCCCGCCACCACCCCCACCTCGTTGTCAACAAATAAGGTTTTTTCATCGTTTTGTTAACAATCACAATTTTTCACAATCACAATCTTAGGCTGGTAAAATAAATTGTTAACAATGTAAATTGTGATTGTTTTGTGATGTGAAAATCACAATTATCACAAACAATTGTGAACAAAATACAACAGTACTTCAAAGTACGCCCAAAAATATTTTGAAAAAATTAATTTTGTTTTCAAGTTCCAAAAATCGAAAAACTAGGTTTCACATAAAATTTTGGAGATCCCAAAACTTCATTGTGCTTTGCAAATCGGATGAAAATTGTAAAAGTTACAGGGTGGCAAGAAATTTGAAAAATTAATGATTTTAAACTTTAGCGAGCAACTTTGAGCGAACGGCGGAAAATGAAAACCGTGTGACCCCAAAGGGTCAATCAAAGTGAAAGTATACCAACTACTTTAAAAGTCATCTAAAAATAATTATAGCGCTGGATTATTCATGCTAAGGGATAAGAAATCCGCATAAAATGTAGTGCGTCTAGCACATTGAGGCATACTGTATGTATACACAACACCAGAGCCGCCGGGCCGGAATCAAGATTTTTCAAAGGGGCAAGAATAATACACCAAAAAATGTGGTGTGTATTATGGATAATAAATATTAGCGTTGTTTTCAGAGGAAATTCTATTACATTTAAAAAAAAACAGAGTAAAATTGTTAAGTAAACAATTTTAATATACGCAAAGGTTTCAATGTATACTTTGAACTAGTGATCAAAATAACAATCAAATGCAGCATTGCTTGTAAGCACACTACAATGAATATTGTTTGCTGAAAAAATAAGTAGTTACTAGTACTATCAACTATACCAAACCAATAATTTAATTTTTAATATCATGGGGCATTTGGGGCAAAGTAGAAACTACAAATACTACAAAATACAATTACAAATATTACAAAATTACAAATTACAAATTACAAAAACATTCTTGCTTCCGCGTTGCTTTATCGTAGTGTTTTAGACTTCCTTGAAATGTGGGGAAAACATGAAGTCATTCTTGGGTACTAAAGAATCAATTGAATTTGAAATTTGAATTGAAATTGAAAAATTCGAGTTTTGAAATATTTTCTTAGCATTTTGAACTTGAACTTACGTGGCAGGCATGGGACGATTCTATAAACAATTTTCATGCCATTAGTGCAACAGTTTATCAATATTTGTTATTCAATGGGCGCAGAACGGAAGCTACAGTGTTTTGGTCTTTTTGCGTGAATTCCATTGACTTCGACAGTCCACATTTACAGTATCACAACAACTCACAGTCCAGCTTCAAACAGAACCTGCTGAACTGAGCCTCAACTCGTGTTATTCGTTTCGGTGTTTTCACGTCGTATGTCATCTGTATAATAGTTAAAGCTAAAATCAAATTTAAAGATTGACTGTTTACTGCTACGACTTGACCCTATCGGACCCGCAGTATTTAAAAACTGCTTACCACGGACTGATTTTGGATTTGTAACTTGTAAACTTGCAACTTCACATTTATTAAACATTCTGCCTAAGTTCATACATATTATATACGAGTATGTACCACTATTATTTATTTACTGTTGAGACGATCAATAACACTGAATATTATTGTGTATAAAAATGTATTATTCATCAAATTGATATGTAGGTAATAAATTTATTTCCCGTTTTTTTCATAGTGAATAATGGATTTCGAAACTTCTGACATGGAATTTGAAATCAAAGATGAAGTCAAGGAAGAAATTATTGATGAAATACTTAAAGGGGCTCAGGAAGCAATAGAAAATGCAAATTTAGAATTGAAAGCGGATGATGGAATCGACACCAAAGATATTTTCTGTCCGTCTCCGCCACCAACTTGTGCTGTCGAGTTAAACGCAGTTGAAACTGAATTTGATGGGAGACCTGAGAAACGACCAAGGAATTTCATTTCGAAAGCCCGGGTCATTTGTCCACACTGCCCTAAATCCTTCCCAACCAGCAAAGCATTACAAAAACACTCACTCAATCTGCATACTGTCGAAGAAAATAATCGCGTGGAATTCCGATGCGTTACCTGTGCAGGTCGTAAGTTTAACGATCAGAAAAGTCGGGATGAGCATCTAAAGCAATATCATATTAGCAATTTTTCTGTGTTATTGTCACAAGACCCATCGCTGTTAGAGTGCCTCCACTGTCCCCGACTTTTTTTGGTGCAGAAAGACCTTAACGCTCACGTTGAAAGTGAACACACTGACCCGCTTGAAATTGACCCTTTATCAACAACTACACCTTCAATTAGGACCGAGACTACACTGGAAATTTCGACCACACGTCACAAGCACAAATGTCCGCACTGTTCCTTTGCATTCCTGCTTAGTCAGAGTCTTCAGGAACATATTATCAAGATTCACGTAAAACACAAAGCATTCCCGTGCCACATCTGTGCAAACCTCAAAAAGGCAAAAGTCGAAAGTTTCATCGACAAACAAAGTTTGGATCAACACATAAAAAGTTGCCATGCCCATGTCCGCGAAGGAGAACCAGCTCTGAAAGAATTACCAAAATGTCCCCACTGCGATAAAACATTCTCTCGAAAATCCCATCTTGCAGTTCATATCAAAACTGTTCACGCTGAACCTCAGCAACATGTAAGTGTAAAATGTCCCCACTGCCCCTTAACATTTACGCGTGACTTCAATCTTCGGCAACACATTATTAAGCGTCATGTGAAACACATAACATTCCCCTGCCACATCTGTGCAAGTCTCAAGAAGCCACAAATCAAAAGCTTCATTAGTCAAAAAAGTTTGGATCTGCACTTACGACGGTGCCATAGCCCTGTCCCCGAAGAGGAACCTGCTGAATCCCGATTAAAATGTCCCCAGTGCGAGAAAACATACTCTCAAAAAAGCCATCTTGCAGACCATATTAAAGATATTCACAATGGACCTGGATTGTGGGAACAATGTCCACAATGCCCATTATTCTTTACGTGTAATGAGGCACTTAAGAGCCATGTTATTTCGTGGCACAAAGAACCTTGTGAAAATAATGAAAGTGAAGTGGAGCCTGGTTTAGAGTCACAGCAAAAATGTCCTCACTGCGACATAACATTAACTGGAAAGTCATCTCTTGCAGTTCACATTGAACTAGTGCACAGTGAATCTCAGCCCTGTATAAAATGTCCGCACTGTCCCTTTGTATTCCTGCGTAGTCAGAATCTTCAGGAACATATTACCAAGCTTCATGTAAGAGACAAAGTATTCCCCTGCCCCTGCCACATCTGTGCAAACCTCAACAAGTCAAAAGTCGAAAGTTTCATCGACAAACAAAGTTTGGATCGTCACATAAAAACTTGCCATAGCCATGTCCGCGAAAAAGAAACAGCTGAGTCCCGACTAAAATGTCCCCACTGCGACAAAACGTACTCTCGAAAAGGCCATCTTACATATCATATTAAATTTACTCACAGTGGACCTGTATCCCGGATTCAATGTCCTCAATGCCCGCTATCGTCTGCACATAACACGGGGCTTAGGATGCACTGTAATAATTGTGGCAATAAACATTGTGAGAGTACTGGAGGTGAAACAGAAGCTGGAGCAGTATCCCTCCCAAAATGTCCCCACTGCGATATAACATTATCTGGAAAATCATCTCTTGCAGCTCTCATTAGACAAGTGCACAGTGAATCTCAGCCCCGTATAAAATGTCCCCACTGCCCTTTCACATTTGCACGTAATCAAGCGCGGAAAATTCACATTAATAAATTCCACAAGGACAAGGAGCATAACAATATCGACGGCTGTGGAGGTGAACGTGAACCAGAAACTGATGTTGAACCACTCCTAAAATGTTTCAACTGTGACGCAACATTCCCTCAAGAATCCCTTCTGAGTCTGAAACAACATGTGCAGCAAGAGCACAGTAGTTCTCGTCCCGGCTTAAAATGTCCCTGCTGCCCAATTACATTCGCGCATAAAATGACGCTAAAGAATCATTTTGTCAACTTTCACAAAGAGCATTCTAAGAACTGTCAGGGTGAAACCGAAACCACTGCGACAGTAGGTCAAGATTCTCGGACAAAATCTCCACCCTGCTGCGACGATAAATGCAACGGAAGTATTTGCATCACGGAATATATTAACAAATTGCACAAGGAAACTCTCAAGTGCCCTCAATGTCCTTTGACACTCTCGTCTTCTCAGGCACTAAAGATACATGTTATGAGGGTTCACGAAAGAAACAAAGCTTTTCCATGTCCCAAGTGTAAAAATTGTAATACATCCAAAATCCGGCTTTTTCCTTCACGAGCCAAGCTTAACCAGCACATGAGATTATACCATGACTCAACATCACTCCAAAATTGTCCCCACTGCAATATAAATCTTCGTACAAAATGGCACCTTAGAAACCATCTTTTACTCATTCATTCAAATGTGCCGGAGCCGGAGCAACTTCCTGAATGTAATATTCGGGATCAACAATACACTCTGATGGACAACTTACTAAGAAAACCATTGCTAGGAAAGCAAGTGCAAGTGCAAAGCAAGTGTCGCTACTGCAACAAGACATTTTTAAATGCAAGGGAACTTCGTAATCACATCATTGAAATGCATGTCAAGCAAAAAAATAAAACTGGAGAGGGAGAAGTAGAGCCTTCGACGTCTCGGGTTCAGTGTCCCAAATGTCCCTCAACTTTTAGTAATAGTAAACACCTTCAGTTCCACACTATGCTTCTGCACGCCCAGAAAGAAGAATTTCCGTGTCTGATCTGTACAAGTCGTGATCAAGGGAGCAGTAATCCCGAATCTGGTTTAGAAATGAAGAGTCAACATTATATTTTTGAAGATGAAATAAGTTTAAATCAACACATGAAAAATATTCATTATTCTACACACACCCAAAATCAAAATCTACCAGAGCCTGAAAAAGTACACATTGTAATTCCTAAAAATAAAATATGTCCAATTTGTTCCAAATCCTTTGATGGGATGAAATACGCTGCTTCAAACTACCGGAGTCACATGGAAACACATCTTGATATAAAAAGATATTCGTGCGAACATTGCTCCAAAAAATTTGCAACTAAATTATCTCTACACTCCCACTTAATCAGATATCACAATTATTCAAGTGAACAGTTAAATTTCAAAAATGCGTGCAAGCTTTGCCCTTTTATCACTACGAGCCAACTCGTTTTGAATTACCACATGGGAGTTAAACATCCGAATTCAAACGATGGATCACAGTCAGGGGAAGAAATGAATGTGGAAACTGCGATTGAATCAAACTTTAGTCGTGCCACCAGTAGAAATATTAACTCAGAAATAAATCCTGCTGAATCTGCAGTATGTTTTGTTTGCTTAAAGATTCAGACAACTAAATCTAATTTAATTCAACACCTGAAGGAACATCGAGGCGAAGGGAGATTTTACTGTGACCTCTGCCCTCGTGATTACTCTTTACGAATGTCGCTACTGATTCACTTAAGGTTGGACCATCACAAACTTGCCTATTGCAGCAAATGCTTCACTTCTTTTAGCGATGCGGCCGAACTTAATCAGCACTGTGCCCACATAGATGGTAATTCCAATATTGGTACTTTTTGCGACGTTACGTTGGTACAAGTTTAATGTAATTATTAATTATTTTGGTATTGGTTTTAATTTTAATTTTCAGGCGCCGCTGTCAATTCAAATCTGTTGGAAAATGAAAACTCACGAGCAAGTAATTTGAGATGTGAGACTTGCAACACAATTTGTAAAAGTCCCTGCCTCTTCAAAATCCACACGATTTCCCATTTGAAGGAAAGACAGCAACAAGAATTGAACTTCGCTGAGGACGAAGTTGTTTCCGCCGATAAAATTTTTAAGTGCAATGTGTGCCCCAAAGTCTTCGATCGCCAATCGTATTTAAATGCACATTTGGAAATTGTACACGAAAACCCTCAGGAATCCAGTCGTTTTCAGTGTGACAAGTGCGAACGTAATTACAAGTTTGTGAGCGAGCTCAAGTACCATGACCTTGTGGTACATTCCCTGAAAATCAATCAGGAAGTAAATCCGAATCATTCAGCTGCCGCAGATGGGGAATTTGATTTCAAATGTGACATCTGTTTAACTAAATTTGGTACAGAATCAGAACTAACAGATCATCAAGATAAATTTAGGTCAGAATTCCTATGCCATATTTGCCCCGCAAAATTTAAATGCAAAACAGCTTTGAAACTTCATTTAAAAAGAGTTCACAGGACAGACAACTACAGTTACAAACATTTATGCCATATTTGTCCATCTAAATTTTTCAATGGCAAAGAGTTGCGATTACATGTTGAGCGAGTGCACGAGGCCAAGAATAAGAAACGAAGGTGGTATGAAAGCGATGAAAGAAATATTGATCATCAATCTGAAACATTGCGCGAGTGCAATAATTCGAATAACAAAGTTAGTGATGTCTTGTTGGGCAAGAAGCCTGAAATAAAACTTATACCCCAACCTAGTCGTGGTAGGAATAAAAATAAAGCCAAAATTACAAATAAATCTGTAATGTGCTTTGTTTGCTCTGAGATGCAGTCAAACAAAGGTAATTTAATGATACACTTGAAAGAACATCGAGGGGAGCGACGAGCGTATTGTGACCTTTGCCCTCGTGATTACTTGGATCGATTTTATTTAATGGCTCACCTAAAGTGGAATCATCACAGACTTGCTAATTGCAACAAGTGCTTCACCTCGTTTGCAGATAATGAGGCACTTAATCAACACCTCCTCCACGTGGATGGTAATTACAAAATATATTTGTGTTTTCATAGAAACATATGTTTGTATAAATGTAGGTAAATAGGGTGAGGGTGCACATATTATAAAATTGCCAGGGGTACGCAGACCCTAACGAGACTAACGCCGCCGAGGCCATAACAATGTGCATAGGTACACATAATGTATTATGACAAAATTTTTACGGCAGAATCATTATGCGTAAATTTTTATAACCAATTTATTACGCACAAATTTCGGGTCTTCCACCTAAACTGAACTTTGATCTAGGTCAGCAGTCAAATTTTTAAGACTCCTTTTTAAAATTCCTAGTAATTAATATGACTCAAAAAATTGATTTATTGCTTGACAAAAAAACTAATTTTGTGGCCTAAATTAGGCTTGATCTATGACCTGGGTCACTCGGACATGTTGGGATTTAATAATTAGACTTACTTTTAGTTCACAAATTAAGCGTGAGTTAAAAGTTTGTAAAAATTTAATTTTACCAATTATTGAAAAATATTGAAAATATTAGAGAGTATTATAATTATATGGCTGATTAAATCACAATACTATTAAAAGCGACATTGTGGCATTTTGGTTAGTGCGGTAAGCTCGGCTGTCCAGGGATCGTATCTCGGGTCGCACAATTATTTTGAAATTCGAGGTTTGACACTAAAGTTTTATCAATAAAATATCCTAAATAATTTGCACGCCATAAATATGTCATAAATTCGTACATAAGAATTATTATAATAAAATTATAATCAGGCACTCTCCCCCTATATGTTTAATTTTATAATAGCATTGAATTAAATTGGTTTTTCTTTAAATTTCAGTGCCGACTTTAAATTCAAATCAAACGACTGAATCTCAAGCCTCAGAAAATGCTGATCCACTTATAAATGACGCTGATTCACCTGCTTCATTAAATGAAAATTCACCTGCAAGTACTTTAAAATGTGAAATTTGTGGCGAATCTTCTAAAAGTCCGTGTCTCTTCAAAATCCACTCAATTTCCCACTTGAAAGAAATTCAACAGCAGGAACTAAACTTCCCCGATGACGTTGTTTCAGTCGATAACATATTTAAATGTAGCCTATGCCCCTCAGCATTTGATCGCCAATCCTATTTAAACGCACATTTAAATATTGTGCATGAAAGTTCTCCAGAAAGTAATCACTTTGAGTGTGGCAAGTGCGAGCAGGCGTATAAGACACAAAATGAGCTCAAATTTCATGACCTTGTGGTGCATTCCCTGAAAATTAACCGGTGCGTAATAAATCCGAACCAGAATCATACTTCAGAAGTCTCAGATGCTAAGCTGGCCTTTGAATGTTCCACCTGCTCCAGTAAATTTGCGACGCAGTCTGAACTAAGTAATCACGAAGACATTTTTGAGCCAAAGCTGTCATGTCACATTTGCTCTACTAAATTTAAGTGTAAATTTACTTTGAAATCACATGTGAGATTTGTCCACGGGAGTAAACATCTTGTATGTGGTATTTGTCATCTAGCTAAATTTTCCAGACTCTCAGATTTGCGAACACATGTACGAGAAGTGCACGAGGGGAAGCGGAAGAAAAGAATACAAAAAAAAGGAAGCGGTAAAATTCATTTTTCCTAGTAAAACCTTTATAAAAACTATTGAAACTCCTCCTAAAAACATTCAAAATTGCAATAATTCTAATGGTGATAAAAATGCGAAGTGTATCTAATTTGCCAATTAGCATTCAATTAAATTAGTCACAGGGAAGCAAAAGCCAAAATTAAGAATGATTTCCGGGTCTCAAATTATAGCTTTCAAGTATAAAATCCACAATTTTCATGAAATTGCTTCAAAAATGTATTTAAACTAAAATTTAGACCTCGTACTCTCAACTGTGGACAGATAGAAGTTTTTGTTTTGCAAAAAAACTCGTTACATTTATAAAATGAAATGAATTTTTAAAAGGAAAAGCATAATGGTAATTGTTTGACATATTCCGTTTTGTCAAAAAAAGGAAATTCCGGTTTTATTAAAAAAAAATCTTTGCTTGAGTTCTGACCTCTGTCCTATGCATTAGACAGTAACATAATCTACCTACCTATATTGATATAGTACTACACGTAACGCAAATAATTGCATTTTTATGTATTAAATAAATTGGACTTATCCTTTTTTAGCAAAAAACTCTTCATACTCATATATTTACGCATTTCTGTTGTACGTTGCTAAATGATTTTTTTTATTTTTTACCGAAAAAATCCAAATTAGTGCATAAAAGCTGAAAATAATTTAATAAGTTTTAAATGCTTAAAAAAATGCGCCTATTTCAATTAGTTAAGAATGAAAAAGACACTATTAACGAATTATTTATTGCGTATGTATTAATTAATTAAAATTGTGGAGCAGTTACAAACTAAAAAGCTTAAAAAACAAAAACCCAGTACAAAAACCCAGTACTACAGTTTCTTCAAGGGATGGAAATATGCCGCAAGATAAAAATCTATATAAACGATACGTACCGTAAAACTCAAATACCTCTCCCGGGCCGTCTCTCACAACTCCCGGGTTCAGAACAAAGTTTGGCATAGCTCCTTCGGCCCCCGGGGACAATTTGAAGATTTACGTTGCCTACCAACCTACCTACCTACGTAATTAGTTCCGCTTCCGTTGTGAGGTGAGAATCCGTCACCACTCCATCTCCATCAGAATCCCGTTCGAGTTCGAGCAGCCGCGGAAGACAGACCGGGCAGTCGCCGGTGTGAGATCGCCCCTTGAAAAAAACTAGGGCATCTCGACTACTCGTACTCGTACAGATGCAACCAGTGTATCACTCACAAGACTCACAACTCACATTTACAGTTCACAGTTGATAGAAGTTCGGCTCTTCATCTCACTCTCCTCGCTCATTTTCATTCAAATATTTCCGTTTAATTCCACAAACTTGGATCCCATCGATTTTTGTTTGTAATTGAAAGCTGCGTATTCGCGCATTCTCAACATGTTCCCTTCTCGGATCCTCGGAATTTACTGGTAAAGGAAAATATTGTGTCATGTTGAGAGAGGAGTTAACGTAGGAAGACGTATTGATGTTGCTATTTATTCCAGCTCTGTCCTCGCTCTATTTGTAAGTGGACTATAATATTAGCCAATAGTATTTCTAAATGCTATATTTTTAATTGTCACAACAGTCTTGCTCTCAAATTTACGGTAGTGCAGAAAACATAACGATTTTTTTAATACATAAAATCATTAGTATAACATGTAGATACTTTAAGAATTTTACTTGCACAATTAAAAATAATTTCACAGCTTTTGTTTTGATTACGAGATCAGCATCATCAGACAGCAGGGCAGGGTATAGCCTCAAGTATATTTTCTATAAAACACAACTTAAAATGTCAAGTCAAGTCACCTCAGTTAAAAAGTACGGGCTGTCAAACGCGTTATATTGTAGACAAATAATAAAATACGTTCACAAATAGAAAGGCTTTAATTTATTATTTTATTAAATTAAAATAATCAATTAAAGCCTTTCCATTGTGAATTGTGAATATTTAAATTACTGAATTTTTTCATTTTCTAAATTCTTGCTTCCGCTGTGCTGATAGAAGCATGTTAGATTTCCTTGAAATTTGCGGGAAACGTGAAGTCAGTTTAAAAGTTTCAAATCTCAATATTACTGAATAACTAATAAATAACTGAAGTCTGAAATAATTAATTCCACAAAATTTTGAACTTGGGAATTCAAATAATGTGGAAACTAAGAGATTATAATGAAGTAATTTTCATTATTGTCGTTAGTGTGACGGGTTTTTATACAATCGGCAGAATGAAATAAAAACAATGTTTTGGTCCGCAATAAAAGCGGATTCAACAGGTTGGAGTTGGAGGCAAACCTGTCACCTGTTGTCAGTCATCAGTTCTTTTGACAGCCAGCTTCCGTCTGATTGAAAGTACTGACAACTGACACTTGCCAAGTACTTTTAGTACGACGAGATAGCCGTCACCCATCAAATTCACTTTGACAGTTCGATGTTCAAGCTGAACCTGAACCTGAGCCTAAACTTATTGTGTTTTTATGTCTTGCTTTTAATAGTGTAATTGTATTAAGAGTTTCACTGTTGTTGACTGTAGTAGAAGGTAATATTATAAAATTACATCGTATTAAATTATATCGTCTATAAAGAACCAAAATGACCTACCTATTTCTATTTCCAATTTATGTTAGAATTAAAATGAGCTATGTAAAAAATAACAGACAGTAAATGCCAAATGCGATACATGCTTACAACGCTAATCACTAGTTTCTAAAATGAGCAAATTGTTCTATCTATTTACATGTTTTTAAAAAGGTCACAATGTTCTATATTCATGTGTTTTTTAAAAGTGTAAAATCTTCCATTTACATGTTTTTTAAAAGTGCAAAATATTCTATTTAGGTACCTACATGTTTTTTGAAAGTGTAAAATATTCTATTTACACGTTTTTTGCAAGTGCAAAATATTTTATTTACATGTTTTTTGAAAGTGCAAAATATTTTATTTACACGTTTTTTGAAAGTACAAAATTTATTGTTTACATGTTTTTTGAAAAATGCACAAGGTTCTATTTACATGCTTTGATAAACATGTTATTTGAATTTTTTCTGTAGATAACGCATTTGGTTCGAAACTAAAATTGGATATGGGTAACTTTGGTTCTTCACAGACGATATGAATTAATATCATTGCTTACAGTGTGATATTATACGGATAAAATAGATTTTGTTATTTTTTTTACTTTTTTTCTAGAAAGAGTAATGGACACTGAAGCTTCCAACAACATGGAATTTGAAATCCAATACAATGTCGAAGAAGATTATACAACTGAGGAAATACTTGAAAATGCTCCAGAAACAATAGAAAATGCAAATTCAGAATTAAAATGGGAAGATGAAATCGACATCGAAGACCTTTTCTGCCCTTCTCCGGCTTCTCTACCACCACCAACTTTTGCCGCCGAGTTATTAAACACAGTTGATGTTGATACTGAATTTAATGGGATCATTCAAAATCGACTAAGAAATTTTATTTCGAAAGCCCAAATCATTCTTCGACGCTGTTCGGACTCGTTCCCAACCAGAACCAGCAGCAAAGCATTAGAAGAGCACGAGTTTAATCCACATGCTGTAGAACACGTTTACGATAAACGCGTGGAATTCAGAGAGTTCTCATGCGTTACATGTGCGGGCCGCAACTTTATCGATCAAAAAAGTCGGGATGAACATTTAAAGCAATATCATATTAATAATGTTTCTGTCCAATTGTCACGAGTTCACTCGCCGTTTGAGTGCCCGTACTGTACCAGACCTTTTTTGGTTTCGAAAGACCTGAGCGCTCACGTTGAAAGTGAACACAATGACCATCTTGAAGAAATTAAACCGCCTTTATTAACAACTACACCTTTAGTTGGGACCAAGATACCAAGAGATGACCTTCCTTACCATGACCATTCCTTTCCCTGTCTTAAATGTAAAATTCGCAACAATGAAACATCGACATCGAGACTCCCAGTTTTTCCTACTCAAGCCAGGCTGACCCAGCACGTGAGATTATACCATGACCCAGCATCATCACTCCAAAAATGTCCCCACTGTGATAAAAATCTTCGTACAAAATGGCACCTTAAAAATCATATTTTAGCCAAGCATTTAAATGGACCCAAGCTTCGGCTTAGAAATCACGTTGGGGAAAATCAAAACAATCTGGACACAGTAAAAACTCAAAAATCAAAAAGGAAACTTTGTGATCACATCATTCAAATTCATAAAACTGCGAAGTATAAAGCTCTTCCAACCGACTCCAAGAAACAGCTCGGTGAATGTGATAACGAAAGTGAAATTAAAACTAATGCTAAAAACCAATGTCAGCCTTTGCCTTCGCCTCGGCTTCAATGTCCCAGATGTCTATCAACTTTCAGTAATAAAAAACACCTTCGGTTCCACACTCTTCTGAAGCACGTGGAGAAAAAAGAATTTCCTTGTCTTATTTGTACAAGTCGTGCTCAAGGCAGCAGCAGTAATTTCGAAGCTGATACAAAAATAAAGATTTCAAAATTTATTTTTAAAGATGAAATAAGTTTAAATCAACACATGACCAATATTCATTACTCTACACACAGGCAAAATACAAATCTACCAGAGTCTGAAAAAGTACGAATTTCAGTTCCAAAAAATAAAATATGTCCAATTTGCTCCAAAAAATTTGATGGGAAGCACGCTTATTCAAACTACCGGAGTCACATGAAAACACATCTTGGTGTAAAACGATACTCGTGCGAACATTGCTTTAAAAAATTTTCATCTAAATTATCATTACATGCGCACTTAATCAGATATCATAATTATACGAGTGAGCAGTTAAATTTCAAATACGCCTGTAAGATTTGCCCTTTTATAACTATGACTCAGTCTTTGTTAAATTACCACATGGGTCGTAAGCACCCGTATTCTCAGAAAGAAGGGGACCAAATTATGAATGTAGAGACTGAACCTGAACCAAATCAAAGTCATGGGAACAGCAGTAAAAATAGAAGTAGCAGTACAGTGTGTTACGTTTGCTCGAAAATTCAGACAAGTAGACTGAATTTAATTGAGCACTTGAAGGAACATCGGGGCGAAGGGAGATTTTTTTGTGACCTCTGCCCTCGAGATTATTCTGTGCGAATGTCTTTATTGATTCACTTAAGGATGGACCATCACAAACTTTCCTATTGTAACAAATGCTTTACGTCTTTTACGGATGCTGCCGAATTTAATCAACACAATCTCCATGTGGCTGGTAAAATTACATGATTTTTTTTTACATAGCAGATGCCTGGAAGGGACTTCTTGAAACCATGCGATATCGTCTGTGAAGAACCAAAATGACCTATATCCAATTTTAGCTAAAAACAATATCAACTATCTATAAAAATATTGAAACATGTCTTAAAGCATTTAAATAGAACATTTTACGCTTTTCAAAAATGTGTAAATAGAACATTTTACGATTTTCAAAAATGTGTAAATAGAACATTTTACGCTTTTCAAAAGTGTAAATAGAACATTTTACGATTTTCAAAAATGTGTAAATATAACATTTTACACTTTTCAAAAATGTGTAAATAGAACATTTTACGATTTTCAAAAATGTGTAAATAGAACATTTTACGATTTTCAAAAATGTGTAAATAGAACATTTTACACTTTTCAAAAATGTGTAAATAGAACATTTTGCGCTTTTCAAAAATGTGTAAATCGAACATTTTACACTTTTCAAAAATGTGTAAATAGAACATTTTACACTTTTCAAAAATGTGTAAATAGAACATTTGGCACTTTTCAAAAACATGGAAATAAAACATTTTGCAAGTTTCAAAACCTCCTAACAAACGTTTTACGCATGTTTCTCATTCTGTTTTTATGACATAGGTAGCTCATTTTCATCCTAGCCTACCTAAATTAGATTATTAGATATGGGTCATTTTGGTTCTTCACAGACGATATTTACAAATTAATTACCCAATTAAATTTATTTCATTGTATAAAGTGTGATTCGTTGGTCTACGTAAAAAAAATAAAATTATTTTTATTTTATTTTGGTATTTAATTGGTTTTTGTTTATATTATTTCAGTGCCAGCTTTAAATTCAAAAGTAAATTCACCAGTAAATAATTTGAAATGCAAAATTTGTGGCAAATCTTCCAAAAATCCATGTCTCTTGAAAATCCACACAATTTCGCACTTGAGAAAAATTCAACAACAGGAATTAGACTTCCCTGCTGACGAAGTTGTTTCCACCCGTAAAATATATAAATGTAGTACGTGTCCCTCAGCCTTTGATCGCCAATCCTATTTACACGCACATTTAGAAATTGTTCACGAAAGTCCTGTGTACACTAGTCGTTTTATGTGTGGCAAGTGCGAACGAAATTACAAATTTATAAGTGAGCTCAAGTACCATGACCTTGTGGTACATTCCTCAAAAATTAACCAGCACATAAATCAGAATTCTTCTGTTACCTCAAATGGAAAATTTGGCTTCAAATGTGACGTCTGTTTAGTTAAATTTAGTACCCAATCTGAACTAACAGATCATCAAGACAAATTCAGATCAGAAGTGTTATGCCATATTTGTGCAGTCAAATTTAAATGCAATGCATTTTTGGAAATCCATTTAAAAAGAGTACACAACCAGACGGACAACTCTAGTCACAAATATTTATGTCATATTTGCCCATCCACATTTTTTGATGGTCTCGGTTTGAAAAAACATGTTGAGCGAGAGCACGAGGGCAAGTTTAAAAGACGAAGTAGGTATGAAAGTGCTGAAAAAACTATTGTAAATCAATCTGAAACATTCCGTGATCGAATTTCTAATAAACAAGTTAGTGCCACCTCATTAGGCATGAAACCTGAAAAAGTACAAAACCAAAGAAAAATTAGCCATGACCATCGTAGGAGTAAAAATAAAGTCAAAATTACAACTAAGTCTGTAGTGTGTCACGTTTGCTCTAAGATTCAGACCACCAAAGGTAATTTAATGCTTCATTTGAAAGAGCATCGAGGGGAACGTAGAGCTTTTTGTGACCTTTGCCCTCGTGATTACCATGATCGCTTCTATTTAATGGCTCATCTAAAGTTGGATCATCACAAACTTGCTTATTGCAGTAAATGCTTCACGTCTTTTGCGGATAAAGTTGCACTTAAGCAACATGCTCTCCAAGTCAATGGTAATTACAAGAAAGCTTACGTACACACGCTTATTTAGAAAGGATCTTAACTACAGTCTTGTGTAAGATTGCGCTAACAGGTTTAGGTGTTAACTTTGACAGGCTCATAATAGGTAAATTTTGAAATTGCGAAATAATCTTTTTAATTAACAGACATTTTTGCTGAACACAGGACACCAGTTTCTTACTATGACCATATTCAGGGGCCACTTCCGAGTTGCAATTTCGTAAACAAAAAATCTGCATTTTATTTTTATTTTTTCCAGACTTTTATGCCATGCCAAAATTTTTGATAACGGGGCAAAACGATAACGGGGTTGGCGTTCGCTGCTTGGCCATCTTCCTTTTTTTTTTATTTTTGAGAAGTTCTTGCGCAATTAATTGCTCGTTCTTTGTGTATTATTTTTGCAATTTTTTTGGCATCTGTTTTATTGCGGCGATCTACCTTCTTATTTTCCTTTTCCTTCTCTCTCGCGCTTCGTCGAATTTCATCGTCTAATCCACTTGGGCTTTTCCGTCGATTTTGCTCCTTTATGGCATTCGTCAGTTTATTCTGCTAATTTTGGTGAGCTATTCGTGCGTTATTGCTGAGTTAAGTAGTTGAAAAGCCTTCTGGATCACGCGAAGAATACCTTTTAGGTATATGGGCATTTGCTCCCCGAACTTTTGCTACCCGGACATTTTCTGCGTCAACAAAACGACATAGGTAGGTAGGTTTGCTCGTGGGTAGCAAATGTCCTACAACCTACTTTTTGCTCGATTTTACGATTTTTAAATTTTCGGCTTTTCGTTTTCCGGGTTTAGCTTAATTTTTATTTCTGACATGATTTTACGAATTTTGGTACTATTTGCACTTTTTTGCGCCCAGTGGATTTGGAGCTGTCGCCATTTTGGTCTTGCAGTAGGCTATAACATATTTAGGTCATAGATTACAGCTTGTATTATACTAATAGATATCGTCTGTGAAGAAGCAAAATGACCCATATTGACCCATTTCAGCTAAAAACAATGTCAACTACCGTATTTCCTCTAATAGTACGCCCCGCGTACTATCCAAACTCGAGTTTCGAACCCCCGCGTATAATTAGAGACCCGCGCATTAATAGAGACCCGCGCACTGCCCTTTAATACTGTGTTAAATAGACCCGCGTACTATTCAAACTGAGGCGGCTACCTCCCGCGTACTATTAGAGACCCGCGCATTATTAGAGACTCGCGTACTATTAGAGGAAATACGGTATATACAAAAATATTTAAATGTTTTGAGAGCCTTTAAATAGAACATTTCGCACTTTTTCAAAAACATGGAATTAGAAATTTTTGCACCTTTTCGAAAACACGGAATTAGAACATTTTGCACCTTTTCGAAAAACATGGAATTAGAACATTTTGCACCTTTTCAAAAACATTGAATTAGAACATTTTGCACCTTTTCGAAAACATGGAATTAGAAATTTTTGCACCTTTTCAAAAGCATGGAATTAGAACATTTTGCACCTTTCCTAAAACATGTAAATATGACATTTTACTAAAAAACATAAAAATATAACATTTTACGCTTTTCAAAAATTCGTAATTAACATTTTACGCATGTTTCTCATTATGTTTTCATGGAATATTGAATATTTCATTTTGATGGTAGCATAAATTGGATATGGGTCATTTTGGTTTTTCACACACGATATAGATTATAGAAAAAGCTGCAAAGGCGATGTGACGTGATAAATTAGTAGTAGGTACAAGAAATTAATTGTAGAATTAATTAGAAACCTACTTATGCGCTTTATATTGGCATTGAATTAAATCTGAAATTTCGTTTGTAATTTCAGTGCCGACTTTAAATTCAAATCAAACGACTGAAGTTTCTCAAGTTTCGGAAAACACTGATTCTTCTAAAAGTAATTATTTGAAATGCAAAATTTGTGACGAATCTTCCAAAAGTCCGTGTCTCTTCAAAATCCACACAATTTCGCACTTGAAAGAAATTCAACAACAAGAAATGAACTTCCCTGATGACGAAGTTGTTTCCACCCGAAACATATTTAAATGTAGCCTGTGCCCCTCAGCCTTTGATCGTCAGTCCTATTTAAACGCACATTTAGAAATTGTACATGAAATTTCGCCGAACATCAGTTGTTTTCATTGTGGCAAGTGTGAACGAAAATATAAGTTACAAAATGAGCTCAAGTCTCATGACCTTGTGGTACATTCTGTGAAAATTAACCAGCACAAAAATCCGAATCCGAATTATTCAGATACCTTAGTAGGTGCTAAATGGGGCTTCGAATGTTCCACCTGTTTAACTAAATTTTTGACAAAATCTGAACTAACTCATCACCTGGACATATTTCAGTCAAAGCTGTCATGCCACATTTGTTCTACTAAATTTAACTGTAAATCAAATTTGAGAGCACATATGGAAAGAGTACACAGAGGGAAAGATTTTGAATGTGGTATTTGTCTAGTCAAATTTTCCAGGGACGTAGATTTACAAAGACATGTACGACAAGTGCACGAAAGGAAGAAGGGTAAAAAATCAAATTAGCTGTAAAATTGAGTTTCTTACTCAAACCGTAGAGTAGTAAGAACTTTGACATTAAATCCAGGGTAATTTAGTTTTTAACTTGGTCGTAGAGCCACAAGGGGCCATTCGTAACGTGTTTTGATTTTTTTTTTACAAATTACTTACTGTGATAAAGTTATAAAATAAAGCTAAAACGCATATTAAAAATGTTTTTTATTTTGCTGTTTGTTTATTTCTATGCATACCATATTTTAGTCAAGATATGCTAATGTTGTAGGCATAGAATGTGAAAGATATTTTATGGATATGGATCAAAATCAAACCGAAATAGGGCAGCAGGGTTGGACGAAGACGAAGGAATTGCTTTTAGGCAGCAATTTATTTCCATACAAAAATTATGATTTTGATTTTATTGATAGTTTTCTTTGGTAAAGTAAATTTTTTTATTTACAGGTTTTGAGAAAAGTGGTAAATGTTTTAGTTACATGTTTCTGAAAAGTACAAAATGTTCTATTTACATGTTTTGAGAAAAGTGGTAAATGTTTTAGTTACACGTTTCTGAAAAGTACAAAATGTTCTATTTACATGTTTTGAGAAAAGTGGTAAATGTTTTATTTACATGTTTTTGAAAAGTGCAAAACGTTGTATTTACATGTTTTGAGAAAAGTTGTAAATGATTTAGTTAACATTTTTTTGAAAAGTGCAAAATGTTCTATTTACATTTTGTTTAAAAATTCAACCAGTGGGAGCTGCATGTGCTGGCCACATCATCCGGCCCCGGCCCTGAGGTCAGGCAGTAATTATTCGATTAATTCGACCACAGTTATTTTGACCAGTCATTTTATGTTGGTGATGTAATGATGCGCCAAAATAGCTACTAATTACACAATTTTAGCTTGAGTCATTTTAAATTGCATCAGCAGCATTCCAAATTCCAGTGCCATGAACATGTAACCATGTGTTTTAGTTTTTAGTCATGCACATATTTCAGAATTTAGAATTGCATCGTGTATAACAATATACCTAGTTTATTATTGAATTTGGTTGGTTCTGGATCAGAATCAGTACTTCCTGGTCCTAGTTAATATATTATGGACTGATTAAAATAGAAATTTTGCATTTTTTTCAGAAAACTTTATTCACATATATAATTTCTGCACATGCAGTTATAACCTTGAAACTTCATAGGATAACAAAAATAATGTCGTAATTTTTGACCATTGCACAATTATCTCATCACTTGGGAACTTTTTCTTCATACATATTTTCAAAATAAACAGTACTATAATTTTAAGGGTTTGTCCACAAATGACGTCATCGGTAAGGTCAATGGGTCTCTTGGGATACTATGATGACATCGACATCCCATGTTGAAGATAGCCATTTAATATGAAAGTATTTGGATGACATCATTTATGGACGATTACTAACGAACACTATATTTCAGTATACTGAAAAAATAAAACTATTTTTCTGTAGAACGACTTGACAATAATTCAAGTTAAAATAACTCACATTCTGTAAAGAAACCAACTTAATTAAAAAATCTATTTCATCTAGAATCCAAAATTCCCTTGTTCACCCCACTTGCACTCGTAAAATACATTTTGAACGAGAATTCCGGCAACTTTGAAAATATTAAATCATATAAATTAAAAAAAAATACAAAAAATATTTCACACGTGCCACACGTTTTACTTTTTTACATTCGTAAAAATATTTGTAAGTACTTTACTACCTACCGAATTAAATAACTGTTCTGAAACAGCTTGTAAATGGGGCGCGTGTCCCTGTCCCCCATTTTAAAAGAGGGAAGGGGGGGGGGATTTTTAATCGTATGAATAGTACGCGGACTGTCGTAGTCGTATTCCTATTCCTATTAGAAGAACAACACAGAAAAACTAAAAAAACTATTGCATAAAAAAGCCTACCTATGTTGATTAAAACAGTATATAGCAATAGTGTTCAAGCAGGTTATTGCCCTTGAAATCCGTATCACATACATACAAAAAAACTTTAAAAAAATGTCCTTTCCTAACAACTGCAACATCATTCGAACTTCGAAGCTTCCTCAACATCCTGTACAAGTATGCATATAGTATGTATGTAATTATTAAAAGTATGTCAGTCGGTACAAAAACAATTTTTTTTTACTTTTGTGTTCTAGCTCATCAAAAAATAACCAAAATAAATATGGAAATCATTATTTCTGCAAGTCTAGAAATATTAAAACTATCATTTTCCGGCAAAGTTCTAGGTTGATGCCTAAGTTCCTATTAGCATACGCAACGTTTAATTATATCTGTTGTTTCATTCTTGTGGATGGTCTTTACTAAAGAAGGGGACAAAAATGTTTCCGTATGAATGGAGAGTATATTGTGTATTGCTACACAGAATATTAGAAATGTAATTTTGTATTTTTTAAAAAAACTACAAGTATTTGTAATGTCAGTGTGTTGTGTGTGTATCGTGAGTGAAGTATCAAAATAACCCATATTCATTTTTTGCAGAAAACGAAATGTACTATCTCCAACAATAATGGGGATTTTAGAAGCATTTAAATAGAGCAATATACATATTTCAACCACGTAAATAGAATATTTTGCACTTTTTAGAAACTCGTAAATAGAATATTTTGCACATTTTAGAAACTCGTAAATAGAATATTTTGCACTTTTTAGAAACTCGTAAATAGAATATTTTGCACTTTTTAGAAACTCGTAAATAGAATATTTTGCACTTTTTAGAAACGCGTAAATAGAATATTTTGCACTTTTTAGAAACGCGTAAATAGAATATTTTGCACTTTTTAGAAACGCGTAAATAGAATATTTTGCACTTTTTAGAAACGCGTAAATAGAATATTTTGCACTTTTTAGAAACGCGTAAATAGAACATTCTACAGTTTTCAAAAATGTGTAACTAGAATATTTTGCACATTGTAACAACATGTAAAAATGGATAATTTTCTTTCTTTTAAAAACTTGTAAATGAAAGATTTTACACTTTTCATTAACATAAAAATGTAACATTTTGAACTTTTCAAAAAATCGTAACTAACAATTTACGTCTCCATCTCTACCTTATTTGAGTATTTTTTCGTTTTTTTTACATAGCTCATTTTAATTCTAGATTAAATTACAAATGACCCATTTTGATTCTTCACTCACGATACATAATTATCTATAGGTAGTGGTTTATTTCTTGCCTTTCCTTTTTTCTAGAAATTAAAACTCACATTTCAGTACAAAAAAAGTATATTTACGGTGAATGCCTTGCTAACATTGTGTCGTGTACTTTATACTTTTCATCTTAATTTATGATTGCATACAGTCATTTTATGGGGCAAAGGGGCGAACCGCAGCTCATTGGGTAATATGGCAGTGACTATAACTATAATAAGTATAGTGAGTAATCTACATTCTACGTAAATACATATTATAGCACCCAAGTGAAGCACTGAAGCGGAATTAAAGGCTTAGGCGGAAAGAAATACAACTTGCACACAGATGCTCCGAATTTTCTTACGTACTGATATAAAACCTACAAGTTAAATACAGAGATCACTTCAACAACACACAACACACTTGCATACAATAAATTCTCGTCTCTATCTGCTTGGGCCCAATGATAGAAAAATGTTTGTTTTTTTATGTACACAATACTTACTGAAACTACTGAAAGTACTGAAACTGGCTTTGGCGTGGCTGCTTCCCATTCTAATCAGCAATCACTACAGCCGTAGTATTTAGTGTAGACAATGGACTGGATGAGATCACTACTATTAGTCACTAGTCAGAAGGAAAAATACAAGAGTTGAGGAAAGGCAAAAGTTCCTACCTACGGATACCTACCTACTTTAAATACTTACATATACGCATTACAGATAATTACAAACATATTTTGCCATGCCCACATAACACTCAAACAGCCCCATTCTTCAATTATTTTTTAAATTGACCGAATCAATGAAATACGATCGAAGCTGTTGAAATGCTGGATGTTCAAACGGAAGCGTACAGCAGAGTAATTATGTTAAAGTTTAGTCATTCCAATTCCAAAAAAATGTTAACTTAATTACCCTCTCTACTACTTACATCCATCTCCATGAGCCTACTACATGCATGTATTAATTTTCAATTGACAGGAAAGTTCAATGTCCAATTTGTGAGGCAATAAGCCCCAAAACTAAATAGTTTCGTGTAGATTTATGGATTGTAACTTATTAACCCAGAATTTTAGTTGCAGGAAATTTGCTACCCAGACATTTGTAGCCAACTATCACATTTAGGACATTTGCTACCCGGACATTTGCCTATCGGGCAATCGCTACCTAATCCCAAACCTAGGACATTTGTTACCAACTTTTAAACCTTGGTAATTTGCTACTCGGACATTTGCTACCAACTTTTAAAACTTGGACAGTTGCTACTCGGACATTTGCTACCCACTGAAAAACTTAGGACATTTGCTATTCGGACATTTGTTACCCACTGCCAAACCTAGGGAATTTACTACTCGAACATTTGCTACCCACTATTAAACATTCCACATTTGCTACCAACTATCAAACCAAGGACATTTGCTCCACGGACACTTGCTAGCCAGACATTTGGTACCCACTTTTAAACCTTGGACATTTCCTATCAACAATCAAACCTAGGACATATGTTACTTGGACATTTTAATGAGATATTCGCAACCCACTGCTAAGCCTAGGACACTTGCTTCGCTGGCATTTGCTACCCACTATTAAACTTTGGACATTTGGCACCCACTATAAAACCTATGACATTTGGCAACCGGGCGTTTGATAATCGAACATTTGCCACAAACTGCCAAACGTAGGAAATTTGCTACTCGGACATTTGCTAACCCCTATTAAACCTTAGACATTTGCTACTCAGACATTTGGCACCCACTTTCAAATTTCTGACATTTGCTCCCAGACATTTATTAATCGGACATTTGCTAACCACTGTTAAACCTGGAGCATTTGCTACTAGGAAATTCGGTACTCACTATAAAACCTAGGACATTTGCTGACAATGCAATGTCGGCGTGGCACATGTCCGGTTAGCAAGTTTGAGGGTAGTAAAATTCCGGGTAATAAATGTCTGCGTTGTTTACTTATGTACAATGTACAAAGTTTTAAGTAGCAAATTTTGTAATATCAAAATTCCAGTTAAAAAATTTCTGGGTAGTAAATGTCCGAATAGCAAATGTTCGTGTAGCAAAATCCGGGTAGGACATATGTCCCGATGGCGCATGTCCGGATAGCAAGTATCCGGGTAGCACATGTCCGGATAGTAATGTCCATGTAGCAAATGTCCGCGAAGCAAACTTCCGTATAACGTACAATTTCAATATAGCATTTCAAATTAGTTCATGATTTTTATTTAATTTTAATGCTGGCGATTTTTATTAGCTAATATCAGTATAACCTTTTGATTTCGATATAGGTAATTCCTTTTTCGCATACATGCAGATATATGTATATAGTTGAATTTATTTATTAGTACTTATACGAACGGGGTCAATAAGCAGTAACGGTTAGGTATTGCGGTACTGTTACTTTTACTACTATAGTCCGTACTTCGCCAATAATCCAATAATTAAGCATATATTCTGCTGAGCGGAGTACGCCCTGACTAGATAGAGTCTTCTACATATTATACATATTAATATTATTAGTTACATATTTTATATTATTATATATTACAATACAATCCTGATCAATTGTTTGTTGATGTTGACAAAATTCTTAAGTAGAACTTTGATTCGGTTCGTGTAGCATAATAAATTACTTTTTTAGCAGACTGTGTAGAATAGCGCCAAGGCAACCCAAAGGCGCTGTGTAGTTTTCTATAGCAGAGCAATCAAGGGCCTCTCTTATGTCTGATTGTGAGTCTACCGTCATCGGTTTCGGTTTCGGTTTTTGCAGCCAGCCAGTGACAGTGCTTTCTATACTAACTAGCTGATCAAGCTGAAAGGTTGAATTAGAAAGATATGAGAAACCTTGAATAAAAATAGTGGATTTTGGGGAACTAAAAATAATTGGGAATTATCTGTAGAATTCATTTTCCTCGCTTCAATGTGACTACACGTAGTTAAATAAAGTTTGTATATAGTGCAGATACAGGCACAGGCGGGCAGCCGGCTGACTGACTGACGATATTATGAGCCGGAGCCTTTTTCTCTGTTGTCGTCGTCGTTGTTTTGTTGTTGGTTCTTTTCTTGACATCTGAATGTAATTATGAATTAGAATGTCTAATTACGACTACGCGACGGGCAGGAGCAGGATCGGATGGAATCATCAGAATCAGAAAAGGGCGCCTTCTGCAGTTCGCCAGTCAGTTCAGTCATCATAGGGAAGGTAGAAAATTCTTTGTTTAAATAGAAAATTCTAGGATTATACGAAACATCTGGGAATTGGGATGTATACGCTATTGACTAAAGTATTGAAGTTTTTGAAGGCTTCTCTTTTGTGGGTGCACGTTTAGTTTCCTATTTCTTTTCAGTTTTAGACTCAGTGGCGTGGAATGAAATTTAAAGTTACTCGTTCCGTTAATCCGTTTGTTTTTGTAATTTTAGTTGTAGATTTAACTTAAGTCGCACACTAGTTCTTCTTACTAGTTTTAGCAGCAATATTTAACTCTGTGATTTAAAAACAATAACTTATGGTCCAATGTATAAAATTAAGTGTAGCTTTCCAGCGTCAACTTTGTAATTGTTGTTAGTTCATGAAGAATTACTTGACTACTACTGACCAAATTTTATATTGTTGACATAATGTCTGTTCTAAACTATATTAAATTACCGCTCCTCAATTTGGGAATACTGTCCATTCGTAAGAAATTATTGTATTCATTTGATTAGCACAAACTTAAATTATGGTAATAATTTTGTTGTTGGTATGTATTTATTCAAATCAAAACTGATTAAAAGTGTATAGACTAATAACATAGAGTGACAGTGGTTGGTGTGTGTAGTTGTGTTAGTGATTGAAATGCGGTTCGGCTTTGGGTGGAGGAGGGACTTTCTGATTAATTATTGTGTTTGTTTTTTGTTTTTCAATTTAGCTCCTGACAACTCAAGAAAAGTTTCATATCTTCAGTATGGTCCTATAGAAGAAGATCAGTTTGTGTCCGTTTGTCAACGTCATAGAATCTTTCCTGTATTATTTAAAGCTGAGCTTCATGTATGTAATTTTATTGTAGTTTTCGTTATAAATTAAAATAAAAATAACTATACATATCACATATACCGACCCGCATAAATAATTGGTGTGGTTGTGGTGTAATTTAACTATTGATTTTATTATGATTAGCTAGCTTGCAAGCATGAAGAATTTTCCTCTAAAGTTGCGCAGAGCGCCGAGAATGCAATTAAAAATAGGAACAAGGATGTTTTACCATGTAAGTGTAAAATTATGATAAATTTTAAAATTCTAGATTATAGTTTGTCATTTTTATTAGTGTTAGGGGTCGTCCATACATGATGTTTTCGAGCGAGTATAAATCCCCCAAAAAAAAAATAAGGGCTGAATAGGCAACCCCCGCTGCTTGAATTTTCAAAAAAAAACATGTAGATGGAGCATTTTACAGTTTAAAAAAATATGTAAAAAGAATATTTTGACTTTTTAAAAACATGCAAAATACATTTATTTGTACATTTCAAACATTTGCAATTTTCTCAATACATGTAAATAGAACATTTTGCAATTTTCAAAAATATGTAAAAAAAATGTTTTGCACCTTTCCAAAACATGGAAATAAAACATTTTCCACTTTTCTCAAAACATGTAAATAGCTTATTTTGCACTTTTCTGTATTAAGTAAATAGAACATTTTGCACTTTTCTGAATCAAGTAATAACAACATTTTAAAGTTTTCTAGAACATGTAAATACAACGTTTTCCTTTACTAAAGAAACCCATCAATAAAATTACAACGGTGATTTTTGTACGGAAACAAATTGCTGCCTAAAAGCAGTTCCTTCGTCCGGCCCTGCAAAAAATCTCAATTTTCTAAAAACAAAATGGACTTACATAGCTTGTTTTCGTTTAGAATAACGACTCTTTGAAATATTCACTACACTATTCAAGTTTGAACAGTCAATAACAGTAAAACATTTTGTATTAATGTCTTTAGATGATTATAACCGTGTTATACTGGAGACGGATGAGGAGTATCCAAGTGATTATATAAATGCATCTCATGTCAGCGTAAGTGTGTTTAACATTACAATTAATTAAACTATGTAAATTAACCTTAAAACTATAGTTGAAGTTTGAAGTTGAGCTGTACACATGTTTTTAACGTGTCTTTCATATGTTGTTTAACTCTTTGTTTTGGATTGGATAGGAATTTGAAACCTGAAAGTTTTTAACCTATAACAGATAATATATGCTATGCTTAATCATGGGAGTAATAATTTGTTTTGTTTTTTTTTATTTAGAGCTTAATTTCGTATAAGAATTATATCGTAACTCAAGGCCCTACGGAAGAAACCATTATTGATTTCTGGCGTATGGTTTGGCAGCAGAAGGTCTGCTTCATTGTCATGCTCACCAAGTGTTTTGATTTCACTAAGGTTCGGACTTTGATTTATAATAAAGTATGTACCGTAAATCCTCTAATATAACCATAGCAGGCCCCCGCGTTCTATTAGATACCCGCGTTCAAATTGGGACCCGCGTTCTAATAGAAACCCGCGTTGTATTAGAGGATTTACGGTTAATATTAGTACCATCGCGAATAAGAGAATTAGCAAAAAATACTAATTACTATAAATCCAAAAAATTTATTTAGGTACGTAGGTACTTAGGGGTAGTCCACAAATGACGTCATCGAAAAATATCCATTTTTATGACCCTGTGACCCATCTACCCTGTCATTTTTTATCAGCTTAATCATTGCGTAACCTCTAACACAGGAGGGTGACAAGTAGACCCAGTGGCCGTACCGATGACGTCATTTGTGGGCATTCCCTTATCGTTAGTATGCACCTACGGAGATCAAATGTGTAGCCCACGTGTTCATTGTTAATGATTAATGAGTAATGAGCCAGATAATATTAATTAAGTGAAAATGTAAAAAAAATATAACAGAAAATGTGCAGTCAATACTGGCCGATTCACGAGAGGGAGTCCTATGGTCCATTTACGGTTCAAATCGTGTCCACGCAAGAACTGGCAAATTATACAATGAGAACTTTAAAACTTTGGCGAACTGGTTTCCAGGTAACAACAAGAATATAGCTTCCCATTTAACAATAATTACAGTACTAAATTAATTTACGTGTCATGCAGGGCCGGATAATGTGGCCAGCGCAGCGTAGGCAGCCTTTCAGAATCAAGTAAATAGATAAAATTTTAAACTTTTTTAAAACATGTAAATAGATTATCAGTACTTTGTACTGTTTTAATATATTTGAATGGAAAATTTTTGTTAACCAAAGAAAACCCTCAATAAAATAAAAATGGTGGTTTTTGCATGGTACAAATTACTGCCTAAATGTAATTTCTTGGTCCGGCCCTGATGTCATGTATTACGAGTACGTGACGTAATTAGTATAGCCAGTAACTTATAATAACGATACGTAAGAGGCAGCTCATATTTGGTGTTTTATACAGAACTATTTTTGTTATTAACATTATTTCGTAGTAATTTACTACAGTACTTGTTGTCAATGCCAATATGATTTAACTACAGGAGGAGGAAGAGCGAGAAATACTACATTGCTACTACACAGAATGGCCTTGCTACACGGAAGCTTTCATTCCAGCTTTGCTGGATTTCCGGCGGAGGATCCGTCAAACTGTTTCCAGGAATCCGTTATTAACTAGTGACAGGACGCTCATCCACTGCAGGTTCGAATTCAAAGTGTGCAAAAGTACTGAAGGAATCACACAAAAAATAATAAGGGATCGTCCATTAATGATGTTACGGACGGGTACTGTCAATGGGTCTGCTTGGATATTCATGACATCTTATGTTCAAAATAGTTATTTATACGCAATGGATATGCTGATGACAGGGGGTTACATTATACGGTCCTAGAATTGTAAATAATTCGATGACATCATTTATGGACGACCCCTTATTGAAATATAACTGACATTTATGTACGTTGTTTTATTTGCCTTAGAAATTAGTGTAGTTTAATTGAATTAATTGGGTATGTTTTAGTGACGGTGCGGGAAGATCTGGAGTTTACATTGCTATCGATGCGAATTTAGATTTACTCGAAAAAGACGGTCTCTTGGATATATTTGGATATTTAAGAAAACTTAAAGCTGCAAGACCTGGTCTTGTCGAGACAGACGTAATTTTACACTATTTAATACTTTTAAATATCACATTTTTAAGTTTATTAAAATCATATGGTATTGTTCGCTATATTTAGAATCTATACTAGCTATAATTTTTTTATATTAAAAATAAAATTATGTAAATAGGTAGAAAAAAATATTTTTATTTATAGTATTTTATTTTTTGTAAATGGTCTCTCATTACCTAATACAGATTCAACTAAAGTACGTTTATAATGCACTGGAAGAGTACATGATGTGCAAGCAAACGTGGTTTGCAGTGTCGGAATTGCCGGTTCAAATCAGACACAAAGCGGATAACAAAGTTACTAATAGCAAGATTGATGCTTTCCGGCGGGAGTACCAAGTAATGACTTCTATTTAAAGACACAAAATTACTATTTTAACGTAGCAATAATAACTTTAATAATTTTACTAAAATATGTATTTTGATTGAAAATAGTTAATTTGTAGATTGACCCCAACCTATACTATTGGCGACTGTGCTGGGAGTTACCGAATGGAAAATCGAATGAAGAATCGTGATATTAGCGTCATTACCCGTAATGAACTAGTTTTTAACTAAAACATATAAGGGATTGTCCACAAATGACGTCGTCAAAAAATCCTCATTTCTGCGATCCTATTATGGGAACTCTCTGTCATCAGCTTAACCATTGCGTAAATGGCTATCTTTAACATGGGATGCTATCAATTTCCAACCGTATGACAATAACGTCACTTGTGGACGATCCCTAATGAGTCACATAATGACAAAAATTAAACATTATAAATAACTTTTACTTTAAGTTAGTGTTACACATTTTTACGAATACATGTGCATACCGCGCTTCTTGAATGTGAACAAACGCCCAAATGTGAAAGTTGCAAATTTTTCATTCTGTTTGTATCCTGTATTTTTAAAAGTTGTATCGTTTATTTAAAATTTTCAAAGATTTTGATATACATTTTCGTTGTTCACGTTTAGACGTTTGTTCAAATTTAGGCAGATAATTCATATTATAAAATTGTAATTTGAGCTTATTATTGTGTTATATTTACTCAAAATTTAGCGGATAATTTTCGGCCCTACTTAACTTCATATCAAGGAACACTGGATACGGATTACATAAATGCAGTTTTTGTGGACGTATGTAATTGTAATTTATTGTAATTTTACTCATAATTAATAATTATACCTATGCGTTTCCAACTAATTTGGGAATCGTCCATAAATTATGTCATGGGTACTGCTACTGCCAGTGGGTGTAGTCGGGTTTGGGTATTGATGACCTACCGTGTTGAAAATAACCATTTATGCAATGGAAAAGCAGATGACAGGTGATATATTAGGTCCTCAAAATTGCGATTTTCCTTTGACGTTATTTATGGACTACTCCTTATTTATTTTGACGCTTCGTACTTTACATTGACAGTAATAACTGGCAACTGTACTGTTCCTTTATTGATAGCTAATATCTTTTAAATGTATAAGTTCTAATTGTGTTTTTTTATTTTCTAGACTTTCAACGAGTCGAAAGGGTGCATCATAACAGAGTGGCCGCTCGCTGATACGACAAGTTTTTTTTGGTCACTTATTTACGATTATAATGTCACCTCGGTCGTTGTCCTAGTTAGCCCGGAAAATCAACAGGTAATTTTAATGCAAATATGATTTTATTATTTATAAGATTTACATTAATTAGGCGAAGTGCATTTCTCCGTGCCGTAGCCGCCAAAAATCAGCGCGTAATCATAACTGTTTTTTAAAACTCGCAGGTATATCCTCCATTCTGGCCAGATGGCCATAAATCCGAAACATACGGCCCTGTGTTTTCCGTTAATCAACTGTCCCATAGTCATTTTGACTACATTAAAAGCTGGATATTCGAAATTAATAAAAAGGTTAGAGAGTTTATTTTTATAAAATTCCATATTTTAATATTTTCGTTCTCGCATATAGCTGTGCGTATGCTAGTGTTAGTAAGTAGGCGTTCTAATAAACTTGGATGCCTAACTATTTGTCTATGTCTATTTACCATACGATATAGATAATTTCCTTAACGGACTTAATGACCGGAGTAAAAGCGGAGCCGAAGAAGTGTCAATTTTTCCAAGTTACAAACTGGCCCATGGGTGAGAAAACTCCGTCGTGCCCGTCATCACTCGTGGATTTAATGATTCTAGTCGACCGCTGGAGAAACCGAGCTGGGAGTGGACCCACAGTCATCTTGTCACAGTAAGTTGTTTGCCAAGTACAACAAAGCAAACGAAAAGTCATCCGCAAGTTTTTACTTTTTAAATGGATTTTATTAGACTCGTATTTGAGTATATAATATCTTGAGTGAAGAATCAAAATGGTACATATCCATTTTAGCAAAGTACAAAATGCACTATCTACAAAAAACATTACAATATATCTTGACCTTGATGAAATTATGTAGGTAAATAGAATGTTTTACGCTGTTAAAAAAAAATGTGCACAGAACGTTTTGCAATTTTCACATATATGTAAATGAAACATTTTTCACTTTTTTTTAACTTGCAAATACAACATTTTGCACTTTTCAAAAATATGCGAATAAAACTTCATGCACTTTTCAAAAGCAAGGAAATATAATATTTTACACTTTTTCAAAAACTGTGCAAATCAAATATTTTACACGTTTCAAAAACATGTGCCTACAAAAATTTTGCAATTTTTAAATCCAAGTAAATGGGTTATCGTGCACTTAAAAATTCGTAGTTATCTGTATTAACATTTTACGCATCTAACTCATTAAGCATTTTTTATTTTTTACATAGCTTATTTTAATTCTATAGCTTTTAGGTCTGAAATGTCTAATTTTGTTTCTTGAAAGACAATATGTATTATTTTATTTTCACATGCATTTTCTATTTTCACAGTGACGGAAGAAGTCGTGTGGGTATTATTTCTGCTGCCATGTCTTGTGTTGAACAAATTAAACAACATGGTGAAGTGGATATTTTTACTGCAGTTAGAACACTTCGTCGCTACAGACCTCGAATCATGCCTAACATGGTAAGTTACATTGTTATGTCATACTACGTAAACTGTCCATATACTGCATCAGTAATGTTGAAAAATTAGATTTAAATAAAAAAAAATTAAAATTGCAGCTTTTTTTTTGTAAAACTACCGATAAGTAACCGTACGACTTATATGTAATTACCTAAATTTCCTTTAAACAGCTGAGCTAATGCTTAATAATTTAATTTACATTTTTTTAAATTTCTAGACGGAGTACAAGTACGCCTACGAAGTTGTTCTCCACTACGTTCTCCACTGTCTTCGGATGCGCATTAATATTAATACTCATGTTAAGGAATTGAAATAAAAATGTGAAGTTACCGATTTTACTATACACACTATACATTTAATATCCTTCCCCCCCCCCATCTCCTCCATGACGCAATTAAAGTACCTACTTAAGAACTTAAGAAACTAACATTACATTTTTTTCCTTTTGTAATTCTTTTTTTTTTGTATTAACCACACTGAAACAATAATGTATGAAATGAGCCGCGGCCAGTTTGTTGTTGTTTATCTTTGTTAAATAATTATTATGAATTATATTTTCTATAATGACATATTATATGTTTACATGTTTTAACGTTTGATTATATATTTCTTTTACATAAAGGAGAATTGGAATATTTTTTGTGAGTCCGTAATACATATTAACTATAATTAAATACGAAAAATAGCTTCGTGTACGTACACTGTACAAATTGCACTAGAGCACTGGTAGTAAATGTAATTTAAACTACTTTTACCTACCAACACCAACAACAGCAACGTTCTCATGGTCTGATTTTAAATGTAAGTAATAAACAAAAATTGAATAAAATGAGCTTCTATGTTCACTGTTTTGAGACTAAATAATTAATACATATCGTGTGTGAAGAACCAAAATGACCCATATCCAATTTAAACTAGAATCAAAATGAGCTATGTCATAAAAACAAAATGAGAAACATGCGTAAAATGTTATTTACGAGTTTTTGAAAAGTGTAAAATGTTTTATTTACATTTTTTTGAAAAGTGTAAAATGTTCTATTTACATGTTTTTGAAAAGTGTAAAATGTTCTATTTACATGTTTTTGAAAAGTGTAAAATGTTCTAATAACATGTTTTTGAAAAAAGCAAAGTATTCTATTTACATTTTTTTGAAAAGTGCAAAATTTTCTATTTAGGTTCATGTTTTTAAAAAGTGCAAAATATTCTATTTACATGTTTTCGAAATGTACAAAATGTTTTATTTAAATGGTTTGAAGACATGGTTCAATATTTTTGTCAGTGGCGGATCCAGATCCAGGATTTGGTCATAGGGGGGGGGGGCTAACAATGTTAAGCAGCCATCTTGGAAAATGGCCGCTCCTCTCTCCACAATGTTAAAAATTCCCTTTTAGAGGGGGGGGGGGCGGATTTAGCCCTTCTAGCCTCCCCTTCGTATCCGCGCTTGATTTTTGTAGATAGTAGATATAATTTTTAGCTACGAATAGAAATAGGTCATTTTGGTTCTTAACATACGATATGTATTTATTTTCAATTTAGGGATGGTCTGTAAATGATGTCACCAAATTACCTCTCTTTTAAAACCCAACTACATCCCAATTTCGTCACTTTAAAAATGGGTAAAAACAGATATTCTTACCAAGGCATATTATATCACCAATTCCTGAATAGACCCGCTCCCCGTGCCTATGAAATCATTTATAAAGGATCCCTCATGCATCTTAATAATACGTCGTTTTAAATGTTGAAGTGGGGAAGTGAGAGGATGTTTTTATAAATATAATTAGATAAGCTTATAAACGTTTTGAACGTGAATATAATCGTTTTAGATTTTACTTAAAATCATTCTACAAAATTGTTCAGTCATCTCATTGTCAAAGCTCCGCCAAGAAACGATTATGTTCACGTTCAAAACGTTTAGACTTAAAGTGTGAACTTCAAAGCAATGTACCTATGCAAATAGTATGTGTTTTCACTGATTTCAAACCTCAAACAATGACAAATCGAAATAAACTGCATTTTACTGCTGATAAGGTGTAGGCATTTCAAGTTCAAGAGTCAAGTGACATGCGATTAAATAAGTGATAGGAACAGTCGATACACATTTTTCTACTAGGATGATATAGTGTGAAGCATATGTTCTGTTAATAAATCCAGAAAAATAAATAATAGGTGGGAAATTGTGTTCACGGTAATTAATCTGTAATTTACCGATTACATTTATTACCTAATTATAATATAATAAAGGATGATTTCATTATTATTACGCGGGTAACACACGGAATGGTTAATATTGTAGTTATTTCTCGTTCATTCCTACGTCAATAGATAATGGAAACAAATCAACACTCATAAATTATATGTAAGATTTAATTTTGAATATATTAACTCCTTGAGTCCAGACTTCCAGACAACTCACGGAAGTCTTCTTCCGCTCCTATCCTCGTCCACTTCCTTATTTATGCTTTAACAATAATAATTATATTCACTTTAATCTAATGCCAATTATTGGGTAATAAGATTATGTCATTCTTTATAACTGTTTACGTCTACTAATTTCACGTAATTCTAAAAGTTATTGAGTTGTCATCTTTTATTATTATTGACGTCTAATTCTATGCATATGTAACATAAGAATTTATTAACATAGCTTTACTTATGAAACGACGGCAAAACGGACTAAGGTCACTCAATAAAAGATGCATTTCTGACCTAACTTTGGTTTTTGAGTATTTAGTATTTCCATATAGCTTGTAGAAAATAATTATTGCTCGTGCTTGAGCTTTTTTATGCAAGAAAGTATTGAAAGAATTTGAAAAAAGTTTGGTTTCACTCAATACGATTAAAAATTAAAATATGTCTCTCAGGGGCTGTCTTTTCCATGCCAATTAAGTTATTGAAATTGGGGCAAAACGGAACAAATCCACAATAATATTCACCACATAATATTGAATTGTAAATATTCAAAAGCTGATTCATATTTGAGCTGTTAGTTCAAGTATGTATATAGTGAAGAACCAAAATAACCAATATCCATTGCTAAAAATAATATCTACTATCTACAAATTTATTGAAATATATCTTGACAGTACTTGAATAGACCATTTTGCACTTTACAAAAATATGTAAATAGAACATTTTGTACTTTTCAAAAACCTGTAAATAAAATATTTTGTACCTTTCAAAAACATGTAAATAGAACATTTTTCACTTTTCAAAAACATGTAAATAGAACATTTTGCACTTTTCAAAAACATGTAAATAGAACGCATTTTGCACTTTTCAAAAACATGTAAATAGAACATTTTTCACTTTTCAAAAACCTGTAAATAGAACATTTTGCACTTTTCAAAAACATGTAAGTAAATAGAACGCATTTTGCACTTTTCAAAAACATGTAAATAGAACATTTTGCACTTTTCAAAAACATGTAAATAGAACACATTTTGCACTTTTCAAAAACATGTAAATAGAACATTGCACGCTTTTCATAAATATGTAGATAAACATTTTGCACTTAGAAAAACAATATTATTAGAACATCTTACGTATTTTGTTTTTTATAACATAGCTCAGTTTGATCGTAGCTTAAATTAGATATAGGTCATTTTGGTTCTTCACAGACGATATGTGGTAAAAATCAAGGTAAAAATATGGGCTTAAAAATCATGTTAGTGTCGCGAGACCTTGAATTCGAAATTTGTTATTCTGGTAAAATTTACCTTGATGTTGATAGACTTATCCCGCTTTGCTATGCAATTCTTCAAACGCGTAGTTACTAAATACGTGTGTATCCCATTTTATATTGAAGTGCAAAACGTGTGTTGATAAGATAATAAACATGAGGATATAAATTATTGACCCTCGCTTTATAATTGCAAATATTGAGCTGACTCATTACTAGTCAGACAGAACACCTTCAGCCAGGCAGACCTCCAGGTATGCAGACGGCACTCTATATAGACTCACACTGGTAAAAGGTATTGAGACGGAAACATCATGGAAAATTTAATCCCGGTCATAAATCAACTCCAAGAAGTTTTCAGTACAAGCGGATGGGGATCTGGGGAAATTCAGCTCCCTCAAATTGTTGTCGTTGGGGAACAAGTGAGTATAGAACTTGTAACTTTAAGTCTTAAAAATTTGCTACAGAAACCATAAATTATTTTAACGTGATATATATTATGATCTCTAAATTATATAGAGGGGTACAATGATACAATTACTATTACCGTAATGATCCAAATAGATCCCGGGGGGATATACGTGAAACTTTGTCCTTGACCCGGGATCTAATAGAGACCCAGGATCTATTGGAGACCCCCTTAATCCATAAGTTACCCCCCGGGATCTAATTTAAACTTTGTCCGAGACCCGGGATCTATTAGAGACCCAGGATCTATTGGAGACCCAGGATCTATTTGGATCATTACGGTACATGCTACAAGTGTGTTATTGTATTTATTTTATTGAATTATTTTTATGTAGAGTGCAGGCAAAAGTTCAGTTCTTGAAAGTTTGGTTGGAAGGACGTGCTTACCTCGTGGAGCCGGCATTGTGACCAGATGCCCTATTGTACTGCAGCTAATTCAAACTGGCAATGACAAACATTCAACAGGTAAGAAGATAGATATTGTCTGTGAAGTACCAAAATGACCCATATCCATTTTTAGTCAAATACAAAACGCACTATCTACAGAAAAAAATTAAAAAACATGTTCATGAAAGCATGTACTTAAATAGAACTTTGTGCATTTTTCAAAAAACATGTAGGTAGGTACATAGAATATTTTGCACTTTTCAAAAAACATGACAATCGAACATTTTACAATTTTCGAAAACATGAAAATCGAACATTTTACACTTTTCGAAAACATGAAAATCAAACATTTTACACTTTTCGAAAACATGAAAATCCAACATTTTACACTTTTCGAAAACATGAAAATCCAACATTTTACACTTTTCGAAAACATGAAAATCCAACATTTTACACTTTTCGAAAACATGAAAATCTAACATTTAACACTTTTCAAAAACACTTAAATAGAACATTTTGGCCTTTTTAAAACATGTAAATATAACAATTTGCTCATTTTAGAAACTCGTGATTAGCATTGTTAGAATGTATCTTATTCACTGTATTATTTTTGACATAGCTCATTTTAATTCTAGCATATATTGGAAATAGGTTATTTTGGTTCTTCGTAGACGATATGGTTTTATATATGCTATATTAACCTTATAATTTGCTATGGATCATTCTTCCCTACGCCAACACCAACCTACAACGATTTTTTTGTAGATAATAGTGAAGCTGAGGACTACTGTGAGTTCCCACACCTGACAGAGGGCGACAGAAAGGTCACTAACTTTGACCACGTTGTGAACGTCATTAATAAAGAAGTTGATAAAAGAGCTGGGACGAATAAAGGGATCATCACGGACGCGTTAATCATGAAAATATTTTCTCGAAATGTTATCAACTTAACGGTGGTTGACTTACCTGGAATGGTTAAGGTGAGCGGCTAAATTCACTATATGAAGATTTTTTGAAAAAACGAGATAAGTCCATTTTTTTCAAAAATAAGATTATTTGTGTAATTTGTTCTATGTGAAAAATTTTCTAAATAAATCCAGAGTCCACATAGAATTATGAAACGACTTGCAATAACGCTTCGTCAAGTCAAGTGTATAGTACCTGTGGATAAAAATTGAGTTCGTAAAACTAAATCCGTCCCATTTATTCATTATTATTCGTTGTTTCTGTAAAATTTGCTTTGTGATGGACTTTTCCCGTTTTGCTAAAAAACTCTTCATATACATATAGTCTATAGTAATTTTATAATATAAGATTTTATTACAATTCATAACCAATAAACCTTATTGTACTATGTATGTATGATTATATTTGTATAGAATCCTACGGGAGACCAGCCAGAAGACATCGAAGCACAAGTCGAGGAATTACTTCGAAGTTACATTGGGAATCCAAATAGTATAATTCTTGCTGTCAGCGCAGCCACAAATGATATTGCGAATTCAGGAAGTTTGAAATTAGCCAAAGAAGTTGATCCTGATTTAGATCGAACAGTTGCTGTACTCACAAAGTTGGATTTAATGGACCGTGGAACAAATGCTACTGAAGTCCTGACTGGAAATACATTTCCTGTTAAATTAGGTATCGTAGGAGTTGTGAACCGTTCCTATGAAGACATTCAAAATAACAAAACAATTTCTGACAGCATCGAGTACGAGGCCAAATTTCTGAAAGAGAACTACTCCATGATTGCTTCCAAAAACGGGAGTCCGTACCTAAAAGCCAAATTGCAATCGCTGTTGCTGGAACATATTCGTAAATGTCTACCTCAATTGCAGGTAAGGAATCGTGCTTCTGTACTTTATTTACAGATTTTTGTAATGCTTATTTTGACATTTTTCACACTTGTGAAAATATTGGTGGATTTATTACCATGATGCTAATAATTTCTAACCACGCTTACTGTTACTCGTGTAATGGTCCGAGTAGTAGTACAAGTAGCAATACTAATACCTAATACTGGTTAGGTGACATTTTTTTACGTTAATCGTTACTGCTGTTATAATATTTAACGGAAATCGCGGTTAAATTACGCAACCGGCAATTCGGTAATATTCTTTTGTTATTTAAAAAGTAGTAAGAAGCAGCTGGATTTGAACCCGCGACCTCCGGCACATGTGTCTTCCTCTTTGACCAATGACCTGAGACAACATATTCAATGATTATTCATAATTTTAATACAATTATTGCTCTACCGGTTTTTCGATATCTTTAATGAATTTCGCTGTAAATATTTTAGGTGCTCGAAGTCCAGTAAATACATTCCGAGCAAAAGTTGAAATTGCATTACACAAGTTGACCGATTTCTATGAAATTTTGAAGTTTACAGATTAATCTGTTAAAATTAATAGAAAATGAAGTTACAATGGCCTTACCAGATTCCTGTTAAAAAAATCTCCCAAGCGTGTGCCATAAAGTATTCATGACTATGCTAATTAATTACGATTATGATGTATTTTACATTGGCAGGCTCGCTTAAGTAGCTTGAAGAGTAAAGCATTGGCTGAAATGCAAGTGGTTGGAGGGGAGGCTCCTTTGGATAAATCGTCCTGCCTTCGCAAAGTTATTGAAAAATTTTGCGAATCTTTCAAGTCTTCAGTCACCGGTCAAAAGTTCCGGAACATCGAGAGACAATCTTTAACTGGGGCTGCTAAGCTTAAGAAAATATTCGAAGACGTTTTGCCCTTACAGTTGGATACGGTCGATCCTTTAGAAGATTTAGAAAATGAAGCAATTTTGAATACGGTCGCCAACTCTAGAGCCCTGGAGAGTGGTCTTGTTGTGACTGAGGTAAGCATTTTCGTTACGTATTATACACGACACTTACTTAAATAATTTAACTGAATAAAATAATATTTTATTGCCTTGTCTACTTAGGCGGCTTTCCAAGATTTGGTCCGAGAACAGATTCTTCTGTTAAAAGAGCCTGGTCTTTACTGTACATCTCTAGTACATGACGAAATACTGGCAATTGTTGAAGCTTGTATCAAAAACCTTGAAGCGGAAATGCATCGCTTTCCCAAAGCTAAACCTGCCATTGTTGGCGTCATTAAAGACCTTCTAATACAGCAGTATGACCTAGCTCAGACAGAGTTGGCTAAATATATTGACTATCAGGCTTCTTTTATTGCAATGAGTCAAGCAGAATTCGGGGAAGAAATCAAGCAATTACAACATTTTGATTATTCAAAAATATCTGAACAGTTGGACAGTATCCCGGATATCCCAGACACACTACATTCTTTTAAAACTGCTGTAGAAAAACCAAGTCTTGCAAAAATCATGCAGGTCTCAGGTACATTCATGCTGCGCTAAATAAAATAAAGTGCAATTTAAAAAAATCGTAGTCAGGTCATAAGGTCAACTTTACTTGGTGCTACCTAGTCCATAATAAATTTTTGACATAAATAAATATGCATGCTAATATTTTTAAACTTAATTATTACATAGGTTAGGGATCCGTCGGATGAACTTCCAAAATCCGAGTTAACAAAATGTAACTTGATTAGAAGACTTGTGTCCAAATATTTTGAAACGGTCAAGTCTGATGTCCGCAACTTCTGGCCAAAAATTATGTACTGCACTATCATTTATTTCATGGATCAAGAAATCCATGACAAGCTTGTAAGTTTAAAAAACGAACATTTATGAATTGCTTAATAAACTAGAATAATATTATTGAATTAAATTAATCTAAAACCTTCCTATTTTATATATTATCAGATAATAATACTAGTGTTACCGTTTTAATAATTGTATTCCAGCCTTTTTTGAGTCCTTTCGAAAAGATATGCGGCTTCCTTCTACAATAATACATGAAATAGTGATTGCTACTATTCGAGGCTCGTGTCGTATTGCTCATAATCATCTATATAATAAGATTAATAAGAATTTATCTGAAAGCTAGTTTTTACAAATTGTACTATTGCAAACATTTTCTTGTGTTCTTTTAAAACCATTTACTTTCTCTTAAAATTGTATTTTGTTCTTACTGTGTCCTTGTGGCAAGCGCAATTGTAGCGCCAGTTGTATATAAATATTTACTTTCTCTCTTGTAGACGCTCTCAGTAAGGAATTTGATGTTTTAGATTTGGTGGGAAATTTAATTAGGTCAATTTAAAAAAAAAATCAGACAATAATTCAAAGTGGGCAATCCTCTATGTTAGGCGTCATCCATATATCTCGTATACAACTTAGGGGGAGGGGGGGTCCAGTTTCTTGATCACGTTTGTATACGATAAATCGGAGGGGGAGGGGAGGGTTCGACCCCTTGATCACGTATACACAATTAAATTGTGAAATAAACGGAAATTACAGTTTTAATTTCGCAAAACGTCTAAAAACTAAAACAAATCTTTCATTTTATTCCTGTTTATACTTTGATTAGTAGGTCCTACAGAGGGTGAGATTGTACTTTATTGCGTACAATGAGAAGACAAATTGACTGCATATTAGAATGTATATTGAATATTTTTATTTACTTACCGTAAAGCTTCTAATAGAAGCCCCCGGCGTCTATTAAAAACAGCCCTTCCTACCCCCGGCTTGTATTGGAGACCCGGCGTCTATTAGAGACCCGGCTTCTATTAAAAATTTATGTTTTGAATCGAAAAAAATACAAAGCGACGAATAATGCGCTTAGCAAAGTTTTATTATTTCTAAGAATTTAATCGTTTTTATTATGCCAAATTATTGCTAATTTTATCAATTGTCTATGGAATTAAGTGCAATTCTTGATAGAAAGGTGTACTTTTATTTGGCAGGTTAGCTCACGACATCAGACACATGACAATTATAATGGGAGTATTTTTCCTACTAATTAAATTTGGTCACTGTAATCACTCTGAATGTCTTCTTCCTCGTCTTGTTGGCTTTCTGCTTGCATTTCAACAGATTCATTTGCATCGTCGTCGTCAGTTGAGTCAAAAGGAGAAACATAGATTGGTCCATTATCATCATCATCCGAATCATGAGCAGTAGCTGTTGATTCTGTTTCTTCATCCGAAGAATCGAGAGTTAGTATCTCTGGTAAATGGATTTTTCCTACCCGGAATTTTCCTACCCGGACTTTTCCTACCCATTTGGTTACTACGCGGATTTTTCCTACCCGGACTTTTCCTACCCACGACCGAACCTAGGACTTTTCCTACCCATGTACAAAAAAGAAACTACGCATTGCGCAAAGATATGCGCACAACTTTTGCATTTTATTATAACCTGCCCCGGCGTATATTGGAGACCCGGCGTCTATTGGAGACCCGGCGTCTATTGGAGACCCGGCGTCTATTGGAGACCCGGCGTCTATTGGAGACCCGGCGTCTATTGTAATTAATAGCCGCCACCCCCGGCGTCTAATAGAGACCCGGCGTCTATTGGAGACCCGGCTTCTATTAGAAGCTTTACGGTACATTATTTCTCACTTTTCTGTGAATAGAGTATCAAGAATGATGTTACTATATAATTAATTTGCGGGACTGCTGATATATGAGCTATATACGGTATTTCCTGCAACAGTACAGGGGCGGACTGGTTACTTTTACTTTTGGTTTGGTGATCAGGGGGCCCACACTGAGCCGAGGGACCCAAAGCTCCCGTTAACGTAATGTATGAGGAATTGGGGGCCCATCGGGAACTTCCCGAAATTGCTTATGGCCAGTCCGCCCCTGCATCATTGGTTGGACATGTAATAATGTACTGGTCTAAGTTGGAGCTTGAATAGTGGACGGGTCTAGTTAACACATTATACGACGGTAGACAGACGGGCCTGCAATAGTAGTTGGACCAGTAATAGTAGACGGGCCCGTAGTATTAGACGGGTCTGGGATGTTGCAATTTGAACTAAGTGGTTTGCGCCAAGGTTACACGAAATACGGTGCATAGTTCATTACCATTTTGAAATACTTGACCGATTTCAACTTCATCCAGTGATATATCATTTTTGAGCTCTTAAAAAAGTGAACCAAAATTGTCTGTTTTCACTTCTGACCCATACAACACTTTTTAGAGGGAGTTTAAAACAAACAAAAATGTTTCAAAAGCTACCCGGTGTGCAGCTTTGAACAAAAGCATAATTATTAATTAGATTCTACTAATCAATTCCGTTTTAATAGCGTAAAACACATAAATTTGCAGCGGGTAACCGGTACGAAGTAAAATTTTGAACTAGCGCGAAACTTTAATTAACCTGTTTCTCATTAAAAACTAACTGATGAATCAGAATCAAGTTAAATGGTCTAAAATTGATTCAGTTTAATTGCTCGCAGTCACCACTGCCTCCTATCACTGCTAAAGCCCGTGTTTTACAGTTAAGGTTGTGTTGATCTAAAACCTACAAACTGTATAAGCACAATTTCGTTTGGTTTTGTGGCCGGTTTGAAGATTTTAAAATATATGCTATATTAAATATAATATTGAAGTTGGAAATAGTTTAAAATATGGGCTTTCAAAGTCTGAATCTCAAAATTAAAATTTTATAATTTAGGTTTTATATACATATGAATGTAAGAAGCACTAAAAAAACAAATACTATGCTAGGTTTGTCAAACTAAATTTTTGCTAAGGTATTTCATGAAATGTAGTAATGTTGTTTTGAACATGAAATTGAATAAATAACAGTTATTTTAAAAATCGGTATTTTTTATGACAAATGTATACGTATATAGGGAGGGGGGGTTGTCGTCAATGATCACGATTGTATACTTAGAGGGGGGGAGGGTGTAAAAAAGATAAAAAAGTGTATACGAGATATATGCACGACGCCTTACTGCTGCTAAACTGTGAAGGCTAACTTTGTCGTGTCTACCTTTTTTAATAATTTTTTCAGATTGACAAGCTGTATACTCCAGATAAAATCGAAAATCTTATGACTGAGGATGAACACATTGCGGAGCGTCGTAAGCAGGTGGTTCCACATCTTAAGGTACTTATGTGGTATATTTTTCATTTGCTTTAGTTTATTTTTATTTTTGCCAGTAATTTAAGAAGAAACAGTAATTTAAGCATACCAAGCAAAAATTTTCATATTATTATGAATTTAAAACATACGACTGATTTATCTAAATTTCAGGAACTTCAGAAGGCAGACAAAGTATTGGCTTCCATCCGAAATACATACTACTAAAGTTTTGCACTAACGAGGGAGTGGTCATAACCGGGCGTCGCCAAATTACTCGACGTATTTTTTTTTGAAAAGAGCATGCAAAATAATGTAGAGTAGCGTCAATCATATTTCAGAATGGGCCTTTTGATTTGTTACAGAAATTTTTGAAGACATAAAATTGCTAATGTTAATTAAATGGACGCCATATTTAAATATATATTTAAGTCTTCATTTGTGTCTGCTGGCTACATTTCTCAACCGATTTTGAAAAAATTTGAAGTTTTGTGATGGTTACAACATTTTTCAAAAAGTAATATCTGGGATTTCGAAAATTCAAAAATTTCATTTTTTTTTTCAAAAAAGCTTTATATATGATGCCATCACAAGTTTTAAATAATTTTTTTTAAAATTGATTTTTTTAAAAACCCTGTATCTCCTTTCATTTTAATCCGAATTTTAAAAACGCTAAAGTTCATTTTTCTGTGTGACATTACCTAAAAAGTAAATACTGGGTTTTTTAAAATTTCAAAAGCGACTTTCCTTGAAAAATGTAAATTTTACATAATTTTAAGGTCCTTTTCAAATAACGCTTTTTTGAGAAAAAAATAAATTTTTGAATTTTCGAAATCCCAGATATTACTTTTTGAAAAATGTTGTAACCATCACAAAACTTCAAATTTTTTCAAAATCGGTTGAGAAATGTAGCCAGCAGACACAAATGAAGACTTAAATATATATTTAAATATGGCGTCCATTTAATTAACATTAGCAATTTTATGTCTTCAAAAATTTCTGTAACAAATCAAAAGGCCCATTCTGAAATATGATTGACGCTACTCTACATTATTTTGCATGCTCTTTTCGAAAAAAAATACGTCGATTAATTTGGCGACGCCCGGTTGTGACCATTCCCTCGTAAGTACTTACCATGAATGGCCTGGAGTTTTTAAACAGAATAAAATTAAATAAAAATGAGCTTCACTTCCATATTTACTTGGTGTTTTAAAACTAATTTTTTTTAACTAACTTTGAGTGAGGATTAAATTGCGGAATTGATAATATATACAGAATTCGTGTTTTTGCTATATATTTCGTTGTAGAATTTTCATTTGTCAATTAAGCGTAGACGATGAGATATAGACGATCTTTTCCTATAATTAGGTAATATATTAACCAAATATTTATTCTCATTCTTTAGTGAAAAATAATTATTGGTAAGACATAAGTAAGAATTAAAAATAGAAAAAAAAATGTTTGCATTTAGTATTTGTATTGTTTATTTTAAGGAAATGAATTTCATTTTAGTATTTTATGGTATGTTGGAACGTCATCGCCATCGAATGGGTACGGCAGTAACCAGTTTAAGGGGTCGTCCTTAAATGAAGTCATTGAAAAATCTTTATTTTTAGGATATCTTTATTTTGCTATTGCTAACTTTAATATGACTAACTTTAACATGGCATGCCATCCATCCATGCCCCAGTACACCAACTAACCTTACCCATGACACCAGTTATGGACGATTCATAACCAGTGGGTCCTTTAGCCCTTTCCCTTTCACACGTGGCACTTTAGTTAGAGTTCCCGCTCCAAATCAGGGCTGGGCTGGAGCTACAATAAAAGTGATGAAATATCGTGCACAAATGACGCCATTGGTAGGGCGTAAGGAGAATGGGTGTACTTGAGATACCATTGACATCCTACTTGTGTTATTAGATAGTCACTTTATTACGCAATGGTTAGGATGATGACAGGGTGGTCAAAGGGCCATAAAAATGAGGATTTTTTGATGATGTCATTTACGGAAGATTCCTAAATATTATAATATTCATTTTGAAAACTTCAAAACACCTTTAGTCGTTAGTTGTGATCCGTCCGTCCGCCTCGCCGAGCAGTCGTCCTCGTCCTCGTCGGTCGTGTGTACTTAAAAATTTGCTTCTTACTAGTTAGAACTTTATATTTGCAGCTGTGCTGTGGCTGTGGCATACCTTAATCATTAAGCAGATTGTTTTAATATGTTTAAATATTAATTAATTCTGTCTTTTTGACCTACCTTTATTTTCACCTGAAGTATTGTAAATTGTTAAAGTGTGAAAGAAGAGTAGGGTATAAGGTCGTCGTCTAATTGTGATAATCAGGTAATTGTGATAGGTAATAAAGGTAAGTATTAAAAATTAATCTATTATTTTTATGTTTTTGTTTTTCGGACTCCCACGTACTCCTACTCTCCTAACATCTTAACTACTATCTTGTAAGATCACGACTAACAGATTTAGATGTTAACTTTGACTGGCTTTTATGTAAATTATGGAAAGGAATTTAGTTAGCTACATGTAACATCACTGACTGGCTATGTGTGTTTGCAAACAACAAACATCAAAATCTAACTGTCGTTAGTGCCGGAGGTCGACGATTCGAGTCTAACTTTTGCTATTTTATTTTTCAATTAATAAAAGGGCTCAGCACGATTACTAGTTGCGGATCTATTTAATTAAACTGCGATTTGTGTAGGCTTAATATAGCACTATAGTATAGGTAAGTAAATCACTAATTGAAATTCATGTAGACCAATGATAGTTGATAGTGTTGATGTCGGAATAACATCAAAATTAGTTACAAATTAACACCTATGACCTATGTATGTGTCGTAGATTCGCTTATATACTTTTTTAAGAGTGTAGTATTAATTCCGTGATGCAAGCACCTATGTGCAAAATGGTTTGAATTTTGAAGGGTATCTGTACTGAATAATTACAAGAACATTTACAAATTTTTAACCCAATATTGTTAAGGTCAGGTGTAATTATAGCTGCATGCAGGTTTTCTATATGATGCTGCTATACCTTTTGTAACCGTAAACATAAACTTGTAATTTTTCTTACATCTAGTTAAATACTGAGGCATTCAGTAGTTCGAGTCTGTCATTTGATTATTTTAGTTTAATAAGTAGGAGCCTATGTAGATATTACTGTTGACTGTTACGTGACTGTGACTGACATAAACAGTAGTACATACCATATTACACATACCCTATTATACGACGATAGTTAGCCTCATAAAATATTAACGCAATACTATGAATTTTCGTATTTTCATTTTTAAATTACGAGCGTTTTTCCCGTTTTTATCGTGATTTGTTAACTTATCATTCGTATTTAAATGATAATGATTTATATTTTTGTCATTTTGAATAGTGATTTTTGTCTCGATTTACACACCTACAAGCCGACAACCTTGCTACTGGAGTTAAAAGTTAAGTCGAACAACGAAGACACAATGGAACAATTACTCCCAGTCATAAATCAGCTCCAGGAAGTTTTCAGTACGAGTGGATTAGGTTCGGATGTCATTCAGCTTCCTCAAATTGTTGTCGTTGGGGAGCAGGTGAGTAGTGCTTATTCTTTCAGTCTCATAAACTTTATTGATGATACTGATTATAAACGATTCCAGTGTGATATTAAAAGAATATATAAGGATACCATTATGCTTTTATTTTAATCAGTATGAATTTTAATTTATGTTAACTTTGTATCTATAGAGTGCAGGGAAAAGTTCAGTTCTTGAAAGTTTGGTTGGACGGACGTGCTTACCTCGTGGAGCAGGCATTGTGACCAGGTGTCCTATTGTCCTACAGCTAATTCAAACCAAGAATGGCAGCCAATCAACAGGTACGTAGATATATCGTCTGTGAAGAAACAAAATGACCCGTTTCCATTTGTAGCTAAAAACTGTATCCACTATCTACAGAAATATTGAAACATGCCTTGAAAGCATTTAAATAGAATATTTGGCACTTAAAAAAAATCTAAATACAACATTCTACGCTTTTCAGAAACATGTAAATGGAACATTCTACGCTTTTCAGAAACATGTAAATAGAACATTTTACGACTTTCAAGAAAATGTAAACTGAATATTTTACACTTTTCAAAACCTCATAATTAACATTTTACGCATGTTTCTCATTTTGTTTGTATGACATAGCATATTTTGATTGTAGCTAAAATTGGATATGGGTCATTTTAGTTCTTCACAGACACAATATACTATATAGGTAGGTAGGTACCTACTTATTGCTTGTAACATGATGCTATTGTTAGTTATAATGTAAATGTTCTAATGATATTTTTATGGGTTAAATAAAGTTTTAGCTAGAATTAAAATGGTAATCGAAAAGTTTTTGAGAAATATAAAATGTTCTATTTACATGATTTGAAAAGTGCAAAATGTTCTTTATAGTTACATATTTCGGAAAAGCAGAAAAAGTTCTATTTAGGTACATGCTTTCGGGATCATCATATTTTAATATTTTTGTACATTGGTATACAGATATCTAATTAATAATAATAAACAATCATTCTGTTATTCATTTTTTCGATTTGTCCGCAATCCATACAATATTGTTTTGATTATATAACTCATTGTTTTAGTCTGTCAGTAGTAATGTTGATAAAAGTTATTCGTTAATAATTCAGAGACCAAAAATCGATGATTATGCGCACATCATTCTTCATCACGGCAATGATTTATAAATGTTTGTAAAATGTGTCTTGTATTTATATACGAAATACTTATTATAGATGACTCTGGAGTTGAGGACTACTGTGAGTTCCCGCATCTACCAGAGAGTGAGAAAAAGGTCTCTAACTTTGACCTCGTTGTGGAGGTCATCAATGAAGAAGTTGATCTAAGAGCTGGGAATAATAAAGGAATCATCAAGGACGAGCTAATCATGAAGATATTCTCTCCAAATGTTATCAACTTAACGGTTGTTGACTTACCTGGAATGGTCAAGGTTATTTTTCATTTTTGTTCAAACTTTTAATAAAACATTTGTCAATATGAATTGACGGTATCATTACGATTAATAACCATAGTAATTTAGGATCTAAGTATGTGTGATTATATTGGTATAGAATCCAACTGGAGACCAGCCAGAAGACATCGAAACACAAGTCGAGGAATTACTTCGAAGTTACATTAAGAATCCAAATAGTATAATTCTGGCAGTCAGCGCAGCTACCAATGATATTGCGAATTCAGGAAGTTTGAAATTAGCCAAGGAAGTGGATCCTGATTTGGATCGAACCGTGGCTGTACTCACAAAGTTGGATCTAATGGACCACGGGACAAATGCTACCGATGTCCTAACTGGAACCACTCTTCCTGTCAAATTAGGTATCGTAGGAGTTGTGAACCGGTCTTATGAAGACATTAAGAATAAAAAATCTATTTCCGACAGCATCGAGCATGAGGCCAAATTTCTGAAGGACAAGTACTCCATGATTGCTTCCCAAAACGGGAGTCCGTACCTAACAGCCAAATTGCAAGCACTCCTATTGGAACATATTCGTAAATGTCTACCTCAGTTGCAGGTAATCGGTTTATTATAACTTTTAATAGATAAATGAGATTAGAATGCTTTTGACTATTTAACTGTTATGTTACCAGCTGCTCGTCAAATCCCTCCAATTATCTTTACAATAATAAGTACAAATTTCTTGTATTTCTTGTAGCTTGTACCATAAGGCAATAACTATGCTAACTAATTATGAATATGTTGTTTTATATCTGCAGACTCGCTTAAATAGCTTAAAAACTAAAGCTTTGAAGGATATGAAAGCGCTCGGTGGGGAGGCTCCTTTGAATAAATCTACCTGCCTCTACAAAATTATTGAAAAATTTGCTGAATCATTTAAGTCTTCAATTACCGGCCAAAAGTTCCGGAACATCGAAAGACAGTCTTTAACTGGGGTTGCTAAGCTGAAGAAAATATTTGAAGACGATTTATCTTTACAGCTAGATACGATTGATCCGTTGGAAAATTTGCAAGATGAAGAAATTTTAAACACGGTCGCCAATTCCAGAGCTCTGGAGAGCGGTCAAGTTGTGACCGAGGTACTTTACGTTTCTATTGTTCTATTATAGAGATACTTTTCCAATTGGGCTTTATTTTATTTTTTTACGCATTTCAAAAACATTTAACACTTTTCTTCAAACATGTTAATAGAACATTTTGCACTTTTCTTTTCAAGCAAACTCAAACAAATTTTTTTTACGAATTTCAAAAACATGGAAATAAAACATTTAAAACTTTTCTTAAAACATGTTAATAGAACATTTTGCACTTTTCTGAATTAAGAAAAAGAACATATTTCACTTTTCTAAAACATGTAAATACAAAATTTTGCTTTGCAAAAGAAAACCATCAATAAAATCAAAATAGTGATTTTTGCATAATGAAACAAATTGCTGCCTAAAGGCAATTACTTCGTCCGGCCCTGCAGGTTTGTTTGGTTGTACTTGATTTCACTGAGTAACTAATGTATGGTTTTAACTGTGCTTTAATTGTCTAGGCAGCTTTTCAAGATTTGGTTCGAGAACAGATTTTCCTGTTAAAAGTACCCAGCCTTTACTGCGCTTCTTTAGTGCATGAGGAAATACTTAAAATCCTCGAGGTTTGTATCAAAAGCCTTGAAGCGGAAATAAGTCGCTTTCCTAAAGTTAAATTCGCTATTGCGGGTGTCATCAAAACGCTTCTTACGCAGCAGTATGACACAGCTCAGATCGAGTTGGCCAAATATATTGACTATCAGGCTTCCTTCATTGCAATGAATCAAGGAGAATTCGGGGAGGAAATGAGGAAATTGCAGAATTTTGAATACTCCGAAGTATTGGAACAGTCAGAGAGTATTCTGGAAAACCCAAACATTTTTTCTTTTGGAAATGGTACTGTTAAAAAACGAGCAAAACCTCAGGTATTTATTTATTTATTTATTTACACTAAATTAAATATTTTTTATCATATCTTAACATAGGTCATCTTAACTCGTTGCTATGCTACTTGTGTTGTTAAATTTTTTTTAAATAATATTTGTATACTTGCAGTTGCAGATTAAGGGGCCGGATATCCCAGTCACACTGCCCTCTTTCTGCTTTCCACCTGCTGTAGAAAAACCTTTCCTTGCAAAAAACATGCTGTCTCAGGTATATTTATGCTGCTAAATAAAATATAGTACAATACTTAAAAAATTCTTTATCAGTTCATTATGGTCAACTTAACTTGCAGCTACGTAGTTCATAATTTTGTGATATAAATGCATGATAATATTGTAATACTTATTACAGATTAAAGATTCGTCGGATGACCTCCCAAAATCCGAGTTAGCTAAATGTAACATGATCAGAAGACTTGTGTCCAAATATTTTGAAACGGTCAAGTCTGACGTCCGCAACTTTTGGCCTAAAGTTATGTTCCACACTGTCATTTATTTTTTGGAACTAGAAATTCATGCCATGCTTGTAAGTTTTAGTTTACCTATACCTACAACTAAAACTGTAAGAACCTATATCGTTATCGTTACAGTACTCATACTAAGGAAAAGAAATCTCCAAAAACATATTGCGTTTAAATTTTGAGACATACTGTATAGTAGAGTATATTTTGTAATTAGATATACCTTTTTCTCTTGTACCTTTACTTACGTATATATATAAACTTTATTTCGTCACTGTTGTACAATTACAATAGCCCAACGACTCAGTATACAATACATGCTATTTTTATCTTTGTTATTAGGTTTACAAAAATTGTAGTTATTTATATTAATATATTAATTGGTATTAATGTGATGATTATATATTTGAATGGAACCTCTTAGTGCGTGTAATGCAATATCATCTATGATTTTAGTCGGTAATCTAAATCTGGATACGAATTCCTGGAAGAATTTGGAGATTGATCCCCTCGCCCCGATATAAAGGCCAATAACTTCTATTTCCTTGAGATTTAGCTTTTCTTTGAAATATGGGACACAGGGTACATAGATATTTTTCTTTTCTTCATCCACTGTAATTGCTTGTGTTGTTCCGTCTCCATACTCGAACCGCACTGTAGGGTCCAGGATGCATCCTTTACGTGTCTCTTCGTTAAATGCAATGATGTCGACTCGACGGTTTGATCCCATTTCTGCTACGCAGTGCACTTCCTGCGAGACTTTCCATCCGTTTTCTTCTAAAGCCTTGGATATTATTTCCCTAATTCCATGATGCCTTTGGTCCCTTATTAATTCTCCCCTGGAGCACAGTCCAAGAACATGACCAAGCGACTCTTTCTCAGCACCGCATCTGCGACACTGGATTCCGTCTGTGCTTCTACCCGGGATACTTCTAACGCAGGTTACATTAGCATTCATCTTTAAAAATGTTATCCATTCGGATGTTGTCAATCCTGTCTTATTTGTGAGATTTTTGCTTCCTCTGGGATATTCACTAAATTGGCTTACTCCCTGTCCTCTGAGCAGCATTTTACTCCATGTCTCATATTCTTTCTCGCGGAGTTTATTTCTCATTCGTGTAGTAATTTTGCCCTTGAGCTTTGGGTTTTTTATTTCAGCCAATTCCGGTTCTGTAAGGGTTAAAGCTTTTTCGCATTTTTCCTTCTCGCGTTCTATATTCCTTGAATATGGTACATATGGATCGCTACAGGCTTGTAGTACTGTACATATATTGTAATGTTGAAGGAATGCTTCCCACTCAGCTTTTGTGACCGCCAACCCTCTACTAGTTTTTGATGCGTATAACATAGAATTGGGTGTGTCCGTTGGGATGTTCAAAATTTCCTTTACTGTGCTCCGAATAATTCTGTCCACATCCTGTAGGAAAGATTTTGGAAGCTTGTTTAGGGGGGCCATTTGGAGAGGGTAAATTAAGGTGGGCCACACATAATCATTTAAAATTGTAAGTTTTTGATGAGGGCGGAGCATTGCAGTTGATACTAGGCTATTAAGTGATGTTGTAAGGTTGTTTATCACCTGAGAAGAATTGAAGGTTAGTTGTGAGTTGAAATCAACTCCTAAGTATCTCACTGTTTCGCCGGGTTGTAGACATGGGACTTTGGTACCGTTAGGGAGAACCACTTCGTTACTGACTAAGAGTCCTTTTTCAATGCAGATGCAGACAGATTTGTCTGGTTCGATGTCTAGTCCGGTTTGTTTGAATAGATCTATTGTTTTCTCTGCTGTTATTGTCACGCCTTCCATAGAGTTCGACAGGTTTGCGGTGTCATCCGCGAAACACATACCGGTTATGCTTGGTAATTGGGGGGTTAAACAATAACCGTATTTTTTTAGAGTAGTCTGGATCTGTTAATTCATCTAATACGTAGTTAATTGCAATGTTGAATAGAAGTGGACTCAACGGGGATCCCTGAAGCACTCCGCATTTAAAATGTATGGATTCGGTTGTCACTGTTCTGGTTTTTATAACAGTCTCGTTTCCTGCTATTAAAGATTTCACGATGTTTCTTAAATGTGATGGGATGAGTTGTGAGTCCAAACACTTAAACAGATGAGAGTGACTAATTCGATCGAACGCTTTAGCTACATCCAGTAGCGCGACGTATAAAGTCTCCTTATTTTCTTTTGCCTTTTTAAGGCACGCTGCAAGGATGGAGGTGTTTATAAAGGTACCTGGTTGATTGCAAAATCCGCGTTGATTTAGATTCAGTTGTACGTATGACCTAAGTTCTCGGTCAATAACTTTTTCGATAATTCGGCGAAGGATAGAGCACACTGATATTGGACGCCAATTTGACGGGTCCATCTCATTCCCCTTTTTGTAGATCAACACTGTCCTAGCTTTCTTGAATTCAGATGGGACTATTCAGATGGGACACTGTACGCAAAGATAGTCAGTGTGTAAAATTCAATTTTTCAAGATGTAATTATAGGATATTATATTTTAATAATTTAGATTGATAAGCTGTATACCCCGGCGGAAATTGAAAATCTTATGACCGAAGATAAAAACATTGTGGAGCGTCGTAAGCAGGTTGCTCAAAATCTCAAGGTACATAATATGAGAATTGAATACAGTCGAATCTCGATATACCGGCTTCTCAAGGGACCGGGTGATTCTGGCCGGTTTAAAGTTGGGCCATTATACAGATACCGGCCAATGGCCATTATATAGAATCCAGCCAATGGCCAATATACAGACACTGTCTAAATGCTATTACAGGAACCATTGTATGTATAGGGATAACATTAAAGAGCAAATGAATTTATTTAACAAAAATTTGACATTATGGTCCATGCATATTTTTACATTTTACATAATAATAATAGGTAATAAGTACGAAAAATATTCAAATAATATTATAAATTGTAAAAAAAGTCAACCCAGTATAGAATTATTTATTATAAACATTTCAATAACAGTAAATTTGTGTCAGTCGAATGTAATTAATATCGTTGACTTATTGTTTGAAACAAAATATTGTGGATTGTGGCTTGTGTTAGCCCAGCTTTGCTTAGATTTTAATTTTGTACTTAGAAAATTTTGTACAAAATTTTTAATGTTTTCATATTTCAAAAATCTCTTATCCATAAACGTTTGACGTATTGTAAACTACATATTATACTATGTTTCTTATTATTAGCCGTATATGGAGTTTAATCAATGGCCATAAAATCAATGGCCGGTACAGAGACGGAAATATACATCGTTAAGTTGCTCTGGGGCCCAAATATTTTTGGCCGGTTTATCGAGCGTCCCATTATATCGAGAGCCGGTTTATCGGCGTATTTTAGCATTACAAGCATAGGCGTTTTGAAGGGGATTTTTAAATTGGCCGGTAAATCGAGGTGGCCGGTGTTGGGCAGGCTGGTATTCAGAGATTCCACTGTATTTTCATTTTTTTTTCATCTTTGTATAATTGCTGTGTTCACGTCTCACGTGCATATTCAAAATAATTACTGTGTCCACAAAAAACATACCTACTCATATTATTGTTAATTTTGCCAACCCATTTTTGAAAATTTCAGGAACTTGAGAAGGCAGACAAAGTATTGGCTTCCATCCGAGATACTTGCTACTAGAGCTGTATGTATGTACATATATACCGCTTATCAACTTCTACTATAATAATACTGCGATACAGTAAAAGTGTCACATTTTTATTGTGTATTAAAAGCTTATTCAGTTCAATCTGCCTAAGTGACCCGAGTGAAATGACGTGATTTCGTGGTTTACATTATCTTCGTCGCATGCATACTCGATTATTTTTCCCAATACTTATATTTCTATATGAATAAATTGGTTTGCTATTTACTCATCCAAAATTGACTTGTACGTACATTTTAATTAAATACTAAAATCTTAAGACCTGACTACAGGGATTTTTTAGAGACTTGTCGAGAAAATTGGCCCTATAGCCACTTCAACTAAAATCTTGGAATAATTCGCAATGTCTCCCATTTAATTCATTACGTCCCAACAAAATAGAATCTGCAACGCATGTTTCGGTTATGTTACTAGCAAGTCTTCTTTGGCTAATCACACCATGACTGTTTACACAAGAAGCTCATCCGAATCAATTATCGAAACAATCGAATTCGTCGTAAAAAATTAATCTGTTAGTGACACTATGCCAATGTTATAGAAAACATTATGATCAGCTGGAACATTTCAGAAATCGAATTGATTAATTTGAATAACTGATTTATTTTGCTATTATTTTATTGTGTACACATTTTTGGCTGTTTTATTAGTTAAATAGAATTAATTTTAAATTCATAAAATAAACTTCATAGATACTTTTAACTTTTATTACTGTATACGTATATACAGGGATGGTGACAAAATACCAAAAAATTGTATAAGAGATACATATATGGACGACGCCTTTCACGAAAATCAGTGTAATTTTGCTGTTTAATTAAGTCAACAAAGCAATTACCTATTTACTTACTTACAGTCATTTTGACTACATTAAAAGGTGGATATTCAAAATTAATAAAAATTTTATCTAGAATTTGTTTTGAGAAAATTCCATATTTTTGTTATAGCAGTGCATGTGTAGTATATATAGTACGTTATAAGAAACTTGAATGTCCGACGTGACTATAATTATTGTAAATATCTGTATACTAAAAGTAAGTGCCGTATTTTCTAAAATAACTCCCGGGTCCCTAGTAACTCCCGGGGTCTTAAGCATTGAATCAAATGGGGAGGGTTTTGTTCTAAGATACTCCGGATTCTAATAACTCCCGGGGTTTGAGGCGAAGTTTGAGCTAACTCCCGGGGGGAGTTATTTGAGAAAATACAGATAATTTCCTTAACGGACTTAATGACTAGGGACTACATAATTAATATGCGTTTTTCTATGTTCAATATAGTGTGTTACGTTCACTTTGGCAGCGGTCAAAAATTACGTGGTAGATTCGGGAAACGGGGGGTTGCCAAGAAAAGAGGGGTAGGGGTTAAAAATGTCCTAGTTTTGTACGACGACATTTATGCACGTTTTTTACGCATCTAAAAAAATGTGTTGTTGAACATTAAAGTAGGAAAGTGAGTGGATTGTATATAAGTATAATAAATAGGTAGAAATTAGAGATACACATAAACCTTAACGTTTTGAAAATGAATATAATCGTTTTAGATTTTAATGAACGATTTATAAGAAACCGTTCAGTCATCGTCTCATCGTCAGAGCTCCGGCGCCAAGAAAAAACGATTATGTTCATGCTCAAAACGTTTACAAGCTTATCTATATTTAAATCGTAATAATTGTGTGTAGACTATAGAAAAAAAGAGGTATGTTAGCGAATACAATGTATGCAAAAAGTATGTGTTGCATTAAGAAGCTCAAAATGTCAAAATAATAAACTGGGTTATTGCTGATTAGAGCAATATAATATGCATTTCAAGTGCAAGAGTCAAATGACATGAAAGGATTAAATAAATAGTGGGCCGTGGGGACGCTAAAGATCGATAAAGATTCGTTTCATCTACTGTGATTAGGGATCTCTCATAAGTGACGTCACGGGTAGGGTTAATGGGTCTACTTTGTTATTGATATTGACGGCATAAGATTAAATCTGAATGTTTCGATGACATCATTTAAGGACGATCTCTTACTGGGATGAAGTGGTGTGTACTAACTAGTAAGTACCTAATTGGACATGGGAGCATCTCAGAGTTATATGCTTACGTAAGCGTCTACAATATAATGACAATGACCATAATTGTACAATTATTACGTAATGCCGGTGCCTAAAAGATGAGATCTTGATTTAAATGCTGATACAATTAATAGAAATCGTAAATAGAATAATACTTTTTGCATTTCACATTTTAGTATCAGTCAAAAATGAAGAGTTGTGTGGGAAAACAGGATCAGCTCAATTTCTTTCCCAGGTCGGTATATAGATAGACTCAATACCACTCAAAAATAGTCAGATACGTAGGAGGTACTGAAGCGGAAACATCATGGAGCAATTACTCCCGGTAATAAATCAACTCCAAGAAGTTTTCAGTACAAGTGGATGGGGATCTGAAGAAATTCAACTCCCTCAAATTGTGGTCGTTGGGGAACAAGTGAGTATTGTAATTATATCGTAAACATTCATATTATTACTATCAGGCATGATCAGGTATAATTGCATACGATATAATTTTTAAAATATAAATGATGCTAAATTATTTTTGTAGAGTGCAGGGAAAAGTTCAGTTCTTGAAAGTTTGGTGGGGCGGCCGTGCTTACCTCGTGGAAAAGATATTGTTACCAGATGTCCAATTGTACTCCAGTTAAATCAAGCAGGTACTGACAATGACAAGAAGTTAGCGTGAAGAGATGCGTAGAAACTTTTATTATACATTTCTTTGTTTCCCCCGTCAATTTGCCATATTTTATTTATTATGCATTATTCCTCACTACTCACCATAGCTATGCTAGTGCCAGTAATAATAGAATTACTTTCACCATTAGAAATTTTAAAACGTGTCGTGTATTTTGTGTAATTACAGGCGACATTGGAGATGAGGACTACTGCGAGTTCCCACACCTACCAGAGGGCGAGAGAAAGGTGACCAACTTTGACCATGTTGTGAATGTCATTAATGAAGAAGTTGATAAAAGGGCTGGGACGAATAAAGGGATCATAAAGGATGAGTTAATCATGAAGATATTCTCTCCAAATGTTGTCGACCTAACGGTTGTTGACTTACCTGGAATGGTCAAGGTAAAATACCATTTTTGCCATTTTTGTTTTGCATTTCGATTATTACGACCTTCGATTGATTGTTATAGTAGTTTGAACTCCGTGTGATTATATTCATATAGAATCCTACAGGAGACCAGCAACCGGATATTGAAGCACAAGTCGAGGAATTACTTCGAAGTTACATTGGGAATCCAGAAAGTATAATTTTAACTTATTGCAACGTCCAGCACAGGTAACATCCTGTTTGACTAATGCAATGGCCTGAGACAACACGTGTAATGATTTTTTATTAATTTAGCATATGATCCAATTACATAAACCGTATTTTTAACAGATTTCGCGGTAAAACCTAAAGTTGCTGCAAAACCCACAAATAATTTTTTAATTAGAGGCTGAAATCATCATATAAGTTTACTCGATTTCTCATACTCTAAAATCTCAATACTAACAGATTAATTGGTTGAAGTTAATAGGAAACGCCGTTAGTTGCATACTTAGCTTTAGCAGCATCCAGTTTGCATTTTTTTCTAACAAAGCGTGTACCATAAGTCAATGCTGTGATCTATAATTATTATGATTATGATGTATTAAATTGGCAGAATCGTTTAAATAGCTTAAAGAAAGAAGTTTTGGATGAAATGAAAATTCTTGGTGGAGAGGCTCCTTTGAATAAGTCATCCTGCCTTCGTAAGATTATTGAAAAATTTTGCGAAGCATTCAAGTCTTCAATTACGGGTCAAAAGTCCAGGAACATTGAAAAAAAATCCTTAACTGGGGTTGCTAAGCTCAAGAAAATATTCGAAGACGATTTAACTTTACAGCTTAATACGATTGAGCCGTTGGAAAATTTGGAAGATAATGCAATTTTGAACACGGTCGCCAATTCCAGAACCCTAGAGAGTGGTCAAGTTGTGACCGAGGTAGGCACTTTATATTTACGTTTTAAATATGACAATTAAGATTGTTTACCAATTAGGCGCTTGTATTGGTAGATATATGAGAGTGATTTTCTTTTATTTGACTTATTTGATTGTGCCTGATTTCACTGAATAATTAGTTTAAACATTTAACCGTACCTTATACACTCTTACTTAATTTTCTAGACTGCTTTTCAAGATTTGGTCCGAGAAAAAATTTTCCTATTAAAAGAGCCTGGTCTTTACTGTGCTTCTTTAGTGCATGATGAAATACTTAAAATCGTTCAAGTTTGTATAGAAAACCTTGAAGCGGAAATGCAACGCTTTCCTAAAGTTAAATCCGCAATTGTGGTTGCCATCAAAGCACTTCTCACGCAGCAGTATGACATTGCTATAACGGAATTGGCTAAATATATTGACTATCAGGCTTCCTACATTGCAATGAATCAAGCAGAATTCGGCGAGGAAATGATAAAATTCCCAAGTACATCTTTTGGGGAAATTGCCAAAAGAGCAAGACTCACGGTACCTCACGTGTATTTCTGCCGTTTTACTAAATTTAAATTCAATATGTTCAGTCATACCCGGTCATCTTAACTATGGTTGTTATATCTGTGTTGTTTTTATTTCTAATATTTTTATATTTCCGGGTTAAGCTGCCGTCAGATGACGACCTCCCAAAATCCAAGTAAGCTAAATGTAACATGATCAGAACACTTGTGTCCAAATATTTTGAAAGGGTCAAGTTTGACGTTCGTAGCTTTTGGCCGAAAGTAATGTACCACACTGTCATTTATTTTTTGGAAACAGAAATTCATGACAAGCTTGTAAGTTGAATAGTTTACCTACAACTAAAATTTGTAGGTTCAGTCCTACTAATGTTGATCGGATTTGTTTTTTCAAAAAAATATAAGCAAATTAACCACATAGGTGTTATAGTGGTCAACCCAAATTTTAGTTAGGGATTTACACTGTAATGTGTTAGACTGAGTTTACTAGTTTCTGTGTTGCATATATTTAACCAATTACGTATTAATGTAAACCAGCCTCGTTAACCACTGACCTGAGACAATTCAATTTTACATTTGTAACAGTAATTTAGCTTAATATACGGTGGTATAAATTCTTTACACAATTTTCGGTCAACTGTAACATTATTTGGCATTTGGTGTAGGTAACATGATCAGTGTGTAATATTGAATATTGCAAGATTTAAATGTAGGATACGTTTTGATGGTTTAGCTTGATAACCTGTACACCCCTGTGGAAATTGATAATCTTATGACCGAGGATAAAAACGTTGCGGAACGTCGTAAGCAGATTGTTCAAAATCTCAAGGTATGTGATACGATATTTCATTTTTTTGTCTTCTTTGTATTGTAGTCTCGTTTCCCATAAATAATCAAAATAACTACGATATCCACAAAAAAAGCATTTTAATGTGATTATGAATTTAGCCAACCCATTTTTTATAAAAATTTCAGGAACTCGAGAAGGCAGACAAAGTTTTGGCTTCCATCCGAGATACAAACTACTAGCTGTATAATATTACTGCTAAAAAACAAGGGCTTTAGCCCTACAGCCTATGGCAGCCTTAACAGCAAAATTAAGCATTTTGAATTTGCCGCCAAATTTTAGCTTCAATTTACATGTTTTAAATGAAAAGAAGCAATGAGGCCGCACAATGTGTTTTTGGTTATTTTATCTATCTTATTTATAATCAACTTGTGTAATACAATCAAAAGTTCAAAATTCCAATTTTTGAATTTCCCGCCAATAATTAATATGTTGTGTTAAAAATTAAGATTTCGACCGGTTACTCAATAAAGGAACCCTAAAGTGATATATATTTGGAAAGCTAACAATTAGGCAAAGATAATGAACATGGTGTGGAAGCACGATCGTTATTAGTTTTTAAATGGTTTTTAAATAACATAATTGCAAATTAAAAAAAGTTAACGGATTGTGTCGAGTGATATATCATTGGAAAGCTCTTCAAAAATAAGCAGACAACATTTTTTTTGTTTTTGATTGTGACCCATTCAACACATTTTTGGCGGCAATTAAAAATTAAATGACCGTTATTTTGAAAACGTTTTGTTATAATGGAGGCTCGTTCCGTTATTTGAATTCTACTGGTGATTAGCTTTCCAATGATATATGGCTCGATGAAATTGGTCCAGTATTGAAAGATTTTCAAAATTCCCGTAAATTATGTAGATAGGTAGGAACAACTACTAATAATAATACTGATATCTACAATCTACTGTAAGAGTGTAACATTATTATTGTGCATTAAAAACTTTTTACATTCAGCCTGTTTAAGTGACCCGAGTGAAATGAGGTACTTTACATTATTTTCCTCATACATATGCTCGATTGGCGATTGCGTGTCCACGACATAAATTTATTTCCATACAATATTAATTTATTCCTTAAGTCAGTTTTGGCCTAGGTCTATACAGAATTTATTTCCATATTTTATGCACGCTATACTTACTTATGCTACCTTATTTCACGGCTTGTCGGGATGTAAGTTATGTAAGGGACCGTCCATAAATGATGTCATTGGTAGGGTCAGTAGGCAGGTCTATAGTCGGGTATTGATGACATTAAAAACAAAATTTACTCGAAATATGTGTGTTCGTCCTAGCAGTGCCTAGCACTCGTACATACTACTGAGCCCCCGAACACTTCCACTAATGAGTGTCACCTTGCTCTCATCGTCAGAACCAGATGCAAGATGCCGTATCTCGATTCTCGTGAGGGGTTCTTGAGGAAAAAATAAAGCTTCCATCACAGTTAATCCGCCGTCAACAAATAGTTCCACAGCTGAGACATCCAAAATGATCTTGAATGTGATGATCCCATTCCTTGTCTCTCTCCTAGCGGTCGCTCGTGCTCGTTCTGCGAACGAGCTACTAACGTCTTCTAAATTACTAGCTTTTTCTCGATTTAAAAATATTTCATGATCAGCCCCTCTCTGGTGATCATAGCCAACGCATAGTTCCTGCTGGAAAGCGTTTAAAAAACAAATAGCAATGCTTGAATTCCCTCGGATCTCATTGATGTTAAATGCAAGGTCCACTTCAAGGAGAGAGTTGGGAAAGGGGTTTTTATCGGTGAGGTAAAACTGTCTATTTGGTGGAATATCTGTATTGGATGGGATTGTGAAGGATTGTGAAGGATTCCTTAAAGAATTAAAGAATTCTTCAGGAACAGCTGACTTGATTCGTAAGTGGCCGTCGGCGATGGCCATTGAGAGGGATCTTGGGAGAGTCATCTGCCCTCGATAGAGTCCTGTGGGGACGGCTCCTGCATAATTGTCATTCGACATCCAGCCCATGAAAATGGTTCGATTCTTAGGTTCATTTGAGAACGTGGCGCCCGCAGCGTTGTCGAATCCTGCATCTAACCAAAGTGTCTCTTTTTGATCAGAGCTAAATTTCTCACCGTCGAATGTGCCTATAAAATATTGTGTGCCGGTCCCTCCATTGGGTCCCCTACCGAGCGCCGCCACCATCAGGACCCACGAATCGTAACCATGACAGTCGACCATTCGAAGAAAATCTGTAAACGACCAAAGACCACCACGAGAGCCCCGCGGAGGATCTCCGCCGAACTCACTCTTAAATGTCCATGTCTTCAAATTACTGGATGTGTAGAATTGAACACTTTCACCTAATACTATGGTTATGACCCAAGAGCTATCGTTGTACTGAACTACTTTGGGGTCAACAAAGTGCCCTGGGATTTCATTTAAAATGATTGGATTCCCTTCGTATTTTGTGAAAGTCCGCCCTTTGTCCAAACTGTAGGCCATACTCTGCTGCTTTGTTTTCCCGTCCTGTGTAAAAAAGGCCACAAGAGGATGGACGTTCGCGTCTCGCTGAAATCCAGTCACGTTTTTGTAGTCAATGATGGAACTTCCACAGAAAATCGTGCCAAGGTCATCAGGGTACAGGGCAATGTCCAGTTCGGTCCATTTTGCAAGGTCAGTCGAGACAGCATGACCCCAGTGCATCTTGCCTTTACAAAAAAAATAGTATTTTTTAAAATCATGTTGCATTTTGCAAGCGTAAAATAGCAGATTTCGGATTTGTCCACCAGGGGCCAGGGCCGGATAATTAGGCCAGCGCAGGTAGCCCCCGCTGCTTGCATTTTCAAAAAACATCTAAATGGAACATTTTGAAATTTTCAAAAAATATGTAAAAAGAATATTTTGACTTTTCAATAGCAAATACAAATTTTTGTGCATTTCAAAAACATAAATTTTCCACTTTTCTCAAAATATGTAAATAGAACATTTTGCACTTTTCTGAATGAAGTAAAAATAACATTTTTCACTTTTCTCAGAACATGTAAATAGAACATTTTGCCATTTTCTCAATCAAGTAAAAAAAAACATTTTGCACTTTTCTAAAACATGTAAATACAACAAAAAACACCAATAAAATCAAAGTGGCGGTTTTTGTATATGTAAACAAATTGCTGCCTAAATGCAATGCCTTCGTCCGGCCCTGCCGGGGTCCAAAGTATAAGTATTCGATGTAGTAGTTTTCTTAGCACAATAAACAATAGGAAAAATTGGTTGATGAAGTTACGATAGAATTAATTTTCGTAAACGAAGCCGTACCCCATTGAGTATCATAGGGATTGTATTGGTAGAAAAGGTGATACTCCCCGTCATAGTAAACTAACCCATTTGGAGAATTGCTCCAATGTGCTTTTGGAGTGAAGTGGAGTTGTAGGCGATGTATTTCGTTTCGACATTCTACAGGATTAGACAGATAAGTTTGTTGGATTAATTTATGAAAAAAAAATAAATAGTAAGATTTATGGCGGACACAGTGACTACTGATGTACTGATAGCACATGCTTCAACACCTTCCGCGTTTTTAGGGCCGGATAATGCGGCCAGCTCAAGCAGCTCTCGCTGCTTAAATTTTCAATAAACATGTAGATAGAACATTTTCCAGTTTTTAAAAAACATGTAATTAAAAGTTTTTACACCTTCTCAAAACATGGAAATAAAACATTTTCAACTTTTCAAACACATGTATGTAAATAGAACATTTTGAACTTTTCAAAAACATGCATATAGAACATTTTGCACTTTTCTAAAACATGGAAATAAAACATTTTCCAATTTTCTCAAAACATGTAAATAGAGCATTTTTGCACTTTTCGGAATCTAGTAAAAAGAACGTTTTGAACTTTTCTAAAACATGTAAATACAACATTTTGGTTTACCAAAATAAAAACCAGTAATAAAACCAAAATGGTGGTTTTTGTATGAATACAAATTGCTGCTCGTCCGGCCCTTGTTGTTGTTGATATCACCTTAATGTCACATACACTGAATAAAACTCACTAAATTTACTCCGCGTCTCGTTAATCCAACCCAGATATTTCGAGACTTTCATGTAAATCCCTGGATATTCTTTCTCTGCGCATCCAATTCCAGTGGCAACAACGCCGATTAACATGGAGGACCCGTTGCTCAGCCGTACGCTGAGTGGTCCACCCGAGTCCCCTTGACAAGAGTCCACGCCACCCTCCACCACGTCCCCCGCACACAACATATAAATAGAAATAAGGACTTGTGCCCCTTCGTATGCTTTCACACAGTCTTCCCTGGCCACAATTGGGACGGTCACTTTCTTAAGAACATTCGGTTGACTTCCTCCAAATCGCAGGACACCCCAGCCCGTCACAACTGCATCACCACTAGCTTCGTAATCTGGGGCGGGTAGGAGAACTGGCTGGACTTCTTTTGATAATTGGAGTGGACGGTCCAGCTGGATGATGGCGAGGTCGTTGTCGTTAAATCCAGAATTGGGAATATATTCTTCATGAATGTGGACAGATTCTATTCCACGTCTTTGTTCTGTTCCATCCTCTTCTTGCCAGTTGTGATCCCCTGCAACGATCGTCCACGTTTGGAAATCAACGTCCTCGTAGTCATAGAAGCAGTGAGCAGCTGTCAGAATGGAACTATTGTCAAGAATAGAACCACCGCAATAAACTCTTGTTTCATCTCGAATTAGAATTTGGAATGGAAATTCATTTCGCTCCGCAGTTTTCCCACCCACAATTTTATTTCTTTGCAGTTTTGCTGCGTCCCTCTTTTGTTTTGCATTTAACGTTTCCATAGGAAGACCACCACTGCTTCCAGTTCGTACATAAACTACTAGAAAAATCAGTAGAAACTCGCAAAATACTGCAAGAGGATTTCCTCTACTACTTGAAGGACACATTATTCATTTATGCTTTTAATTGGCAATATTTTCCGTTGCTTTCTGGTCTCGCTTAAGCGAAGGAAAAAGTGTGCTCGTTGCTGTAGTTTCTTTCACAGCTGGGAATAAAGATAAAAAATCTTACAATTAGTTATTAATAGTGTACAAATTGTCAGGGCAGGGCCGGGTAATACGGCCAGCGCAGGTAGCCCCCGCTGCATGAATCTTCAAAAAACATGGAACATTTTACAGTTTTCAAAAATATGTAAAAACAAATATTTTGACTTTTTAAAAACATGCAAAATAAATGTTTTTTTACATTTCAAAAACATGCAAATAAAACATTTTCCACTTTTCTCAAAACATGTATAATAGAGCATTGAGCACTTCTCTGAATCAAGTAAAAAGAGAACATTTTGCACTTACTTTTCTAAAAACATGTAAATACAACATTTTGCTTCACCAAAGAAAACCATGCATCAATAAAATCAAAATGGTGGTTTTTGTATGGAAACAAATTGCTGCCTAAAACGAATGCCTACGTCCGGCCCTGGAAATTGTAATTTTTTTAAATGAAATTTTATTATTACATAATAAAAAAGAACTAATTTAAGTGCAGAATTAAGTACAATAATAAATTACAATTCAATAATTAAAAAATAGCAACAATTACAATCAAATTCTCAATTTATTTTTGAATGTAAGATTAAAATTACCTTTTACCGCAATACGTTGGAATTATTAAGCCTGATGAGTTTTTGATATAGCAAATACTAGGAGAGCCAATAATTCAAGAGAAAATGTTTAACAAAACTGAACTGAAGCACATGTAAAAGTATTGACCACTACTTTACTTACTTAGGTATGTGTGTATACATAATATGATTAGGTAGGTACATGATATGCATTCCATAAATTATGGATTTCATTCTACTAAAATAAGTATAATGATATTGCAAGGAAAGAAATAGAAATAACTATGATGTAATACATTGGAATTTTTCAATTGTTTATTAAGTAGCTCCTTGCTCACGTAATTAGTAATTTACTCTTCAAGTTTATGAATAAATATAGAAACTACCTACCTACGTATATGTAATGAATTCTCTTTAAAAAATTTTTTTTCTTTTTGCATCTGCACATATGTACAAGCAATAAAAGGCACAATTATACTACATATTCTCACAGTATTCAATTCAAACTCACATAAATAACTACGCAGTAAAGTCATACAAATAGTGAGTGAAGAATTCAAATGACCCATTATCATAATATTTGCCTAAATACGAAAAATGCACACTATCTACAAAACAAAATTAAAATATTTAAAACGTGAAAGCGCATAATATGTAATTAGAACAATTTACACTTTTCAAAACCTAGTAAATGGAACATTTTGAACTTTTTCAAAACATGTGACGTAGGGTGAGGGTTGAGGGTGCCTAATTGTTACCGGCGGATTAAATTTGTATTGGTTAAAAACTTTTGAAACTTAAAGTTCCAGAATCAGTATAGATGGAAAGCCGAACTTTGCCCCAAAAAATGCAATCTTGTTATAAGTCGACTTGTATTAAATATACACCCTTTCGAATATATGTTATAGTTGATGTACGTATGTATGTGTATACCTGCGGTTGACGACTGAATTTACATGTCGGTGAGATTAAATTAATCTTGTGCATCAAATACCAAAAGATCTTAGCGTTTCACAACACAATTTACACAAAAGACAAAAATGTAATTTAGCATCCGATGTTTGACGTTTTCAATTAAGTTTTGAAGAAGTTGGAATGTACAAGATAGTTTTTGTGGGAAGAGACGAATTGGAATTGTCATTGGCATCAGCTGAATTTGTTAGCTTATCTTCTTGTGTGGCTAAATCATCAAAATTGTGAAACTAACTAATAAGGCGTCTGGGGAAAACTTGGGTGGCTATAAATTTCTCCAAGATGGTGTCAAGTTCAGGGTCAAAGTTCGGCTCAGCATGACTGTTCCTGTCTTTATTGTAGAGGTCAACACCCTCATCGCTAGAAGACGGTGTGGTTCATCGCGGAAGATCTCTGGTTCAGTTTTCGGTATTTTCTCCAACACAATAACAGTTTTAGTGTCGTAGTTTGGAATAACAGTTTTGGTAGCGCCAATTTTGAGAGCACATACTAGGGGTCAGGGGTTATGCATAACCAGGAGAATATTTTAGACCCGGCGCTTACTACATTTTGTGGAGCGACAGACAACCCGGCCCTCATTTGAGACCCGGCGCTTTTTCGAAATTGAGTAACCATTAATATTATTAGTACCTATTTTTATATTCAATCAAACCAGTTTTATAACCAGGACCAGGCTGGAAATAAAACAAGCAGGCAGTAAGTACAATAAAAAATTCAAATAGGCGAAATAGGTATGGTTTCTGGGGAAGATGAGACGATACGCACTTGTCGATGTCAGTCAGTCAGAAACTCCTAATGGTGTTGGTCTGGTGGTTGACTTTGGTATTTTTGGAACTTAAGTACCTACTTCAGTTTTTGTTTTGTGTAGATTGAAGTACCAAGTTCAAAATACAGAGTAAAATTAGTGGCTACAATGTACGCACAGATGGCGAGACGTCATAATGCTGAGGATTCAACATAGAGGGTGGAGGAGGGGTTTAACGAAATACTCATGAAAGAAATGCTGACCAAAGAGCCCGGGGGGGGGGAGATTCGGAAATCTGGAATTTTGTACTGACGTAATATGTGCATGATCCCTACAGCTAAACTGCAGAGAAATATTATGAGCCATTATTGTTATAACTTTTTCTCCCGCTTGACTGCTTTTCAATCCAGCTTACACTTTTAGAGAGCGTTCACAACTGAAGTCATCAATTTTCTGAACTACCTACCCCTCGGCACCCATGTTCAGCATACGGCAAATCGTCACTTTTCAGACCCCAAATGATTACATTATTTGTGAACGCTTCCATAGTATCTAAACTTAAAAACGTTAATATACATTTTTAAAACGTACAAAATACGTTGTGATCTGCCTCTCAGTCGCCGGTCGCGGTCTTGTGTAAAAATCGACAGACGAGAGATTTTGCTTTGTTATAATTAAATTGTAACCGTTAAAGGCGGGCCACGGGATCACGTACCTGGAGTCCTGGAGTTTTCACCATTCTTTTTAAATCTTGCTAAATCTTCAGTCGTACAGCCAGTAGTAGTCGCAAGCCGAACACAGCGAGTAGCATACAGAAAAAGAAGTAGGTGGCTTACTTTCAGAAATTATTGGTTTATTAAGGCTCAATATAGATTAATTTTGGGGTTTTTGATCTGCCACTGCCACCTGAATTATTGTAATTTTAAAAGTGTGAAGGAAGAAGAAAGCCAGTTCAGGTAAGTAATAATAATAATAATCATTTCATTATTTGTGTGTTTTTGCTTTTCGAGCTCACTCCTATGTCATAGGCCATAAGTAGGTGCATGCATTTGTAATTCTTGTATCGCCTCGTCCGCATCTCCCATCAACTCCCATGCCATCGACATTTGGGATTGCATAAAGTAGGATTCAGAACATCATAAATCATGATTTGAACTTTGATTTTTAAAGAGCCTAAAACAGACGACTGACATAAATTAATGACGAAGTACATAATGTTGTAATAAATAAATACTGTAATAGTAACTAAGTAATGCCTATCAAATGGCAATATTTGATATTTCGCCTCACGAATCATTAGCGCAACGCGGTGGATGTTTTCTTTTTTAAGTCACTGTCGAAGCGTTTTTTTCTTAAGGTTTTGTTATCTCATGTCTCATATTAATTTGCATATTAATTATTCATATTTTTTAATTTTGAATAGGACTTGGTATAGAATTACTTACCTGCAAGTTACCTATAGGTACGGGCACGGGTACGGGTGCTGACAGACACGAAAGCATCATGGAACAATTACTCCCAATCATAAATCAACTCCAAGAAGTTTTCATCACGAGCGGATTAAATTCCAAGCTCATTCAGCTTCCCGAAATTGTTGTCGTTGGGGAGCAGGTGAGTAATTTTAAACTAATATCTTAAGTCCTAAATAGTTCATTGATAAAATACTATGTACCTACCATATTTCAATGTGATATTATTGGGGATCCCACCACGTTTCATTTGGTAGTATATAGTTAATGATGTTGATTTATTTTTTATAGAGTGCAGGGAAAAGTTCAGTTCTTGAAAGTTTGGTGGGACGTCCGTGTTTACCTCGTGGAAAAGACATCGTTACCAGATGTCCGATTGTACTCCAATTAATTAAATTAGGTAATGCCTAAGAATTAGCAGGTTAACTGTATTTATTCTAATACCTCCTTTGTCTTTGCTAAAATGTATCGCTTGTGGCGAGAAACTCAATTTTTAAGTCATTTTGAGCATATTGAAAGCCTCTCTTTATCATTTTATAAAACAATTATTCCGCCTCATGATGGTGGCCATACGATTACGAACAAGCTAGTATTATTAAATCGTATAGTGCTAATGCGCGTAAAGACGATCGGGATTCGGGGTTATTTTTTCAAAACTTATAGTACCTGTATCTTTTTACTTTGCCAACGTACACTAAAGGAGAAGCTGTCATTATACTTCTGTTTTAATGCTGTACGTGCCAAAAAATATTCAGTGTCGAAAATTACAAGTTGCAAGAGATACTGGTCATTGTACGAAAAAACTGCGGAAGGTTTTACAACGGCCCAAGTGCCCTTAATGTGATCAGTTAGCATAAACACATTTAATGTTAATGGAAAAGTAGGGTCTTAAATGTGAACGGCATACAAAAATTCAAGAAAGTGCTCAAAACTTTCATGATTTTACATGTCCAGAGTTTTTAAGAAAAGAAGCTGAAATCAGTAGTAAAGATAGTTAAGACCATAAGCTGTATCGATATTAGTTACTTAGATTTTTAAAGGCCGTACTGTTTAAACGGCGGCCACTGATCACCTTTTGGGGGTGATCACTGTTCACCTTTACGCACATTAGTACTAGTATTAAAACTGTAATGAAGATTGACGTGAATAAACCTCAAATGTACTTTCGTAGGCTGGACTTTTTGCAAATGCTAGACACTTTCTGACATGTAGGTACATAATGAGTAGGATAGAATTGAATTATCTCCAAAAGGTTTAGACAATCAGTATCTTAAAATAATCTATAAGATTGTAAGCATACTAGATACTCTTCTCTTCATACATCTTGTTTACAATTTTGAAATTTTGGTAATAATTATTGTGTCATATTTTAAATCTTGTTATTTTGTAAATAGATGACAGTGAAGCTGAGGACTACTGTTGGTTCCAACATCTACCAGAGGGCGAGAGAAAGGTCACCAACTTTGACCTCGTTGTAAAGATCATCAATGATGAAGTGGATCGAAGGGCTGGGACTAATAAAGGAATTATCACGGATAAGTTAATCATGAAGATTTGCTCCCCTAATGTAATCAACTTGACGGTTGTTGACTTACCTGGAATGGTCAAGGTGAGCGGCTACATTCACTATATAAACTATAAATAGTAATTTATATTGCAAAGTTTTATTACGATTTGTATTTATAGCCATTAAAACTTATTGTAATGTGTGATTACATTCGTATAGAATCCAACGGGAGACCAGCCAGAAGACATTGAAGCACAAGTCGAAGCATTACTTCGAAGTTATATTGGAAACCCAAACAGTATAATTCTCGCAGTCAGCGCTGCCACCAATGATATTGCGAATTCCGGAAGTCTGAAGTTAGCCAAGGAAGTTGATCCTGATTTAGATCGAACAGTTGCTGTGATTACAAAGCTGGATTTAATGGACCGTGGAACAAATGCTACTGAAGTCCTGACTGGAAATACATTTCCTGTCAAATTAGGTATCGTAGGAGTTGTGAACCGTTCTTATGAAGACATCCAAAATAACAAAACAATTTCCGACAGCATCGAGCATGAGGCTAAATTTCTGAATGAGCACTACTCCATGATTGCTTCTCGAAACGGGAGTCCGCACCTAAAAGCCGAATTGCAAGCGCTGTTACTGGAACATATTCGTAAATGTCTACCTATATTGGAGGTAGGTTTTAATAAATACTCTTTAAATATTTATAAAAAAAACGCTTTTGACTTTTTAATGCATTACACCCTTTGAATTATATTTACTGTTTATTTTATTCCGGGCAGGCTCGCTTACGTAGCTTGAAGAATGAAGCATCGAACGAAATGAAAGTGCTGGGTGGAGAGGCTCCTGTGAATAAGTCGTCCTGCCTTCGTGAAATTATTGAGAAGTTTTGCGAATCTTTCAAGTCTTCCATTACGGGTCGAAAATTCCGCAACATTGAAAGACACACCTTAACTGGGGTTGCTAAGCTCAACCAAATATTCGAAGACGATTTGACTGCAAAGCTTAATACTGTGGACCCTTTGAAAAATTTAAAAGATGATGAAATTTTGAACACAATCGCCAATTCTAGAGCCCTGGAGAGTGGACTTGTTGTTACTGAGGTAACTATTTTATAAATGCATCATAAAATATAGACGTGCTTACCGAGATTCGAGATACTCTTCGTTTTGAATTTTGAATCCGTTAGTAATATTATTGCAATAAGAGTCTTGTTCTTGTACAAGTAATTGGCATCCCTAGACTGATTTATAGTGTTTTTATATGTCATTAAATTGATTTCGCTTGATTGATCCTTGATGTTATATGTCATAGCAATCGTTTAATAAAGTCCTAGGTTGCATAGAAACCTTCTTTGTGATTTATATTGTAGAACAAGTATTATTGGGCATGCAGTGCTTAAAAAATTAAAATGTAAGTAGTATTGATCCTGCATTCAGCTTCTCTTGTGTAGGAATCATAATATGACACGTAAAAGAATATTGTAGGTAGTTAGTTAAAAACTACATTTCGTCGGTCGGATATAAAGCCCAATGGATCCGGTCATACCTTGACAGGGGCGGATCCAGGAATTTGTTATGGAGGGGGCTAATGGCTTCCTGGGGGGGCTTGTAATGTTAAGAAGATAGGAGCAGCCATCTTGAAAAATGGCTGCCCCTATGTTCGCAATGTTAAAAAATTCGCTCCTAGGGGGGGCTAAAGCACCTTAGTCCCCCCCCCCCCTTGGATCCGCCCTTGTACCTTGAAGCCGAAAAATCCCTACGGAGGGTCAAGAGGTTAAATTTTTAAAATTTTCGAGGGGGGGAGGGGGTATTCGTTTTTCTTATAATTGTAATCCAATCCCACACAAAAATTTCCAGGGGGGGGGAGGCTCAGCGCTTATTACAGGTGCCGAGGTTTCAGGCTCTATGGATCCGTTCTGTTACCCGATCCATACGAAAAAAATAATGATTTTGAGCAGAGATGTAACTCTTGCAGTGTCATGATACGTTTTTGTTATATTAAATTGAATCAGTGGAAACCAAATGTTCAAAACTGAAAGCTAACAAAAAAACTTAATCACCTAATAATGTTAAATGTTAAGCTTATTGTTTAATTACTTTCCTCTCCCAATTCTTAACCTTTTATTTCGTTTTAGTTACTTTAGCCATTGCAGCTGGTTATTAGTCGGCTACTAAAATTGGTTAATGACAGACTAATATCCGAACCCGAACCCAGATTCTTAATTATTGTTGTTGGAAGACGCGATTTTACTTTCAGGCAAATGTACATATTTAACTTCAATTTATATACTTTTAATTGTACATTTTATCGTCTAGGCTGCGTTTCAAGATTTGGTCCGAGAGCAGATTCTTTTGCTAAAAGAGCCGAGTCGTGATTGTGCTTCTTTAGTACGTGATCAAATACTGAAAATCGTTCAAGTTTGTATGGAAAGCCTTGAGGCGGAAATGCGTCGCTTTTCAAAAATTAAATCCGCTATTGTTGGTGTCGTCAAAGACCTTCTCAAGGAGCAGCATGACGAGGCACAGACATTCTTTGCCAAATATATTGATTGTCAGGCTTCTTTCATTAAGATGAAGCATTCGGAATTCGATGATGAAATAAGGAAATTACTGCAATTTGACAATTGCAAAACATCGGAGCAGTTGAGCAGTATTCCTGATATCCAAAAGCAAAGCACCCATTGTTCTCAAACTCAAGCTGTGGTAGAAAAACCAGATTTTGATGAACGCATGCTTTCTCAGGTATTTTAATGTTAATGGCGACATACTAAATAAAATAAAGTACATACACAACATTATTTGAAATCGTATTATATTTGTGGTCGTTATTTACTGGCTACTAACGATGTTACTACATATTGTCTGGCCGAATAGCATTGGCCCTGACCGTTAATCTTTGCAAAAAGTATCACATGTAATGTTAAAAGTAACGTCAAGTTCTACTGCGCATGTACAAAAGGTCCAAATCTATTCGGCCAGACAATAGATTACTTGTAGTTTAAATTTGTGATATCACTAAATTTCCTAAAAGTTTTTGATAATATTTTTGCACTTACAGGGTAAGGTGTCGTTGGATGAGCTCCCAAAAACCCAGTTAGCTAAATGTGTTAGAAGTCTTGTATCCAAACATTTTGAGAATGTCAAGTCTAATGTTCGCGACTGCTGGCCAACTGTCATGTACCACGATATAATTGATTCCATGGAATGCAAAATTCAGGGCAAGCTTGTAAGTTTCAGTTAACTCACTTAACTTCAATTATATCTGGAGATGTGTGTGGATGTGTATTACTTTAAACTTTCGGAGACGAAATAAACTGAATAAAATACTTTTTGAACCGGGCAAATGCAACAAGTTATATTGATGTAATATAATGCTTCCTCCCCCTTTTCAGTCCCGTAAGGGGTCGTCCATGAATGTTGCATCGAAATATTCCAAATTCTTTGACCCTATGACCCTCCTGTCATTAGCTCAAGCACTGCATAAATGTCAATTTTTAACATGGGATGTCATCAATATCCAAGTAGACCCATTGACCCCGCCGCTGATGTCATTTATGGACGATTCCTAACGCTCAATTATTCATCTGTATAATTTATTATGTTGATTTAGATTGATAAGCTACTTATCAAGGAGGAAATCGAAAATCTGATGACTGAGAACAAAAAAGTTGCTGAACGACGCAAGCAGGTTGCTCAGAATCTCAAGGTACCTAAGTATATGTGTATTTTTCATTTGGTTCTTTTCTTTGCTCTTTGTACGTTTATGATTGTCATATCGTCTGTGAAGAAACAAAATTACAAATGACCCATATCCATTAATCCATTTTTGAGCTGAATTACAAAATGGGTTATTCTACATAAAGAAATTAATATATCTTGATCCTAAAATTGTGCAAATAGAGCATTTTACACTTTTCAGAATTATCTTAATAGAATATCGAGCATTTTTCAAAAACCGGTAAACAGAACATTTTACTTAACAGTCTTTCAAAAACGTGTTAAAAGAACATATTTTGGAAATTTTAAAAACTCGGAATTAACATTTTACTTACGCACGTATCTCAATAGTAAGTTACTGTTGACGTAGCGACGCTGCTCGTTTTGATTCTTAAATTGGAGATGGCTCATTTTGATTTTTCACTCAAGATGTGCATGATAATCAAAATAACTACTATCCCTTGTAACAAAATTACTAAATTACCATATAGTATTGTTAATTTAACGTGTCCATTTTATGAAAATTTCAGGAACTTGAGAATGCAGATGAAGTGTTGGCTTCCATCCGAGACCCAAGCTACTAGCTGTATTTGACGTGACAGAAGAAAATACTTGACCACAAACACAGATATATATGTGAAGCACATGCACTAATTTCGACAATAATTTCTTTTGGATTTAAATACTTCATTAGTTTACCTCATTTTTTGTTAAACGTTACTTGTAACCACTTAATTTGCAACAATTAGCATTGTTATGGATATTAGGTATAGAGATATATTATTGTATTATTGTCTCGAAGCACAAAATATATATAGCTACTTATTCAGTATGAAAAAGATTATTAGAATAGAATTAAAGGGATCTCCACGGAGATTAGTAGTAATTCCGCGAAGTGTGTAAATTTGATTAGATTAAATTTTAGTGGTCAGAGCTTTGAATTAAATAAATGTAGATAGGTAGGTAATTAGGTATGTATTATTCTATACCTATTCTACTTCAAAGGTTTTGAAAAACTTAATATTTCCAGACACATAATTCAGAATTCTTGCTTGTGACATTTCTTGCAGTGTAGTTACAGGAAGTCTTCTTGGAACATAGCCCTTTGATTTGTAGAGAAAAACATGCTGATAATTTGTTTTCTGAGAGGCTACGTGTGCATGAGTAGCTATATAATTAAGTTTCTATATAATTTTATAAGTTGAAGGTACTTTATCGTTTCCACAATGTTGCCACTGGACGGTGTATGTCTCCCTTGAAAACCTGGAATAGAAATAGTTTTTTGTGTTAATGGATTAGATTTAATTCGTTGTAATGTATTGTAATGCTGTATTAATTATTAATTTGAAATAAAAAGTAAGTCCGTTCACATGTTATATGCTTCTTAATTTTGCAGTATGAATTTAGTTAAATAATTATTTTAGAATGTTAAAATCTTTATGCCAGTACTAATTACACATTCCTAGGTGGATTTTTATTTTTTTATCTCGTTTCTTGATAAAAAACGAAACTTAATCCTTTTTAAATTGCTTTACTTGATCTTCAAACTTGAGAGTGAAGAAGACTAAATATACGTTAAGTAGATAACGATAACTCGAAATTCAGAATAGCATTCTGCATATTATGTAATTAGGTAACTGTTATAGACTTACGTGGTATAGTGTGACACGGTGCAGAGAAATGTGTACAAAGAAAGTTTGGTTGGGCGGCCACTTGCTTTTTATACCTCTTGGAAAACTCATTATTGTTACCAGATACCCTATTGTACAACAGTTAATTCAAACCGACAATGGCAGGCAATCAACAGGTAGGTAGAAAATACTAGAAACTATGTACTGCGTAACTGACATTTTTTTTACTACTACATACATGTATATGCATGATAATAATATTTTTATAGCTACTTACAAGTTTTTAAGTTCTGAAAAAGTAAGCCAAATCACCGTTAGGACGGACGGACCCTGCTATATAGTCTTTTCTACAGAGTCGAGTAGTATTTTTGTTTTGTAATACGACTGTTTTATGGCTAATGCATAGACTAAATACAAAATGAACTATCTACAAAACAATTACAGTATCATGCGATCTTGAACGTATGTAAATACAGTATTACACTTTTCATAAACATGTGCATATACATCATTTTGCACTTTTCAAAAATAGGCAAATACAATGAACTTTTCAAAAATATGTAAATGGATCATTTTGCCCCTTGAAAAACTCTCGTGGTTATTAAAGTTTTTTACGCATCCGCATCCGTCTCAATCAGCGTTTTTTTTTGTTTTTTGACATATTATAGCTTATTTTAATTTTTTTCTAGCTTATAAGTCGGATAATATGCCTCATTTTGTTTGTTCAACGAAAATATGCGTTACTAATTTAATTTGTTTCTATTTTCTAGTTTTACAGTGACGCAACGGAAGAAGTCGTGTGGGTATTGTTTCTGCTATTATGCCGAAAATCGTTTAAGAAAGTTATTTCATTATCCGAGCGAGCTCCTTCACAAAACGATTATGTTCACGATCAAAACGTTGAGGCTTATCTTTATTTAAATCGTAAAAGTGTGCACTAGAAAAAAAGTCAAGTTATCCAATTAATACTATGTGATGTATTACGGATGACGGAGCTCAAACGCCAAAATGTGTCAAATCAATAAACTATTAATACATTACTGCTGATGAGCTGTAAAGGCATTTCAAGTGCAAGAGTAAAGAGTCAAGTGACATATAGAATTCAAAATAAATATTGCGTACGTGACCGTCGATAAAGATTCAGCTATTTAAGTGGACTGTATAGGTATCGTCCACAAGTGACGTCAAGGGTAGGGTCATCGGGTCTACTTGGATATTCATATTGATGACAATCCATGTTAAAGATGGCTATTTGTGCAATAGGTAACCTGGTGACAGGAGGGGGGGGGGGTTAAGATGGTACTATAGAAATCGGGATATTTCAATGACATCATTTACGGACGACCCCCTACTGGAATGATGTAGTATGAATTGCGTAATTATTACACATCGGACGTGTTAATGTACCAGTGGTCCATGTTTAGATGCTGAGCTTTATTGCATGTAAGTCGCTGAAAGTGCGGTTTCGGTTTCGGAAGTTTGAATCTTTTCCCTATAGTTCTGCTGACGTAAGCGTCTACAATTTTTATAGTGGTGTACTATTTTATTATGTACTTAAAATATTGGTGCCTAACATGAAAAAAAATGAGATCTTGATTTAAATGCTGATTTAATTAGTAGAATAATAGTCACGCTCTTAGCATTGCCAGTCCAATTCTCGGTATTACCGCTACAAAAGAAAGTGATTAATGATAGAATGTAATAGAAATGTACAGAACACACTTTTATGATCTCTAGGCGAGGACAGGATTTTAGTTTTATTCAGTCGCAAAAGCCAAAGAAAGCGAATTGGACACGAAGGGAAGGAGGTTCCTTAAGTTGGAGAAATTGGATTTTGGATTTAGTATATATATTTCTCAGTATTGAATAATTTTGACGTTTTTGACCTGACGTTGCCATATGAATTATTGAAATATTTAAAGTGTGAAAAAAGAAGAAAGCTAGGTTACGTAGGTAGGTAAGTATTAAAAATTAACCCCTAATTTTTGTGTTTTTTTTTTGTTTTGCGACTTCGACCCATGGTAAATAAATGGACTTATGACATGGAACGGATTGCATGTATTATTACATTATCTTTGCATGTTCACGCCATTTTTTGGACGCGCTTCAAAAGGCAAAAGTGTGCTCCTTGTTGCAGTTTTGTTCACAGCTGGGAATAAAAATAAAATATCTTAGTTACTTTGTGTTAGTGTAAAAACGGCCCGGATAATGCAGCCAGCGCAGGCAGCCCCCGCTGCGCTGCTTAAATATTCAAAAAACATGTAAATGGAACATTTTTCAGTTTTCAAAAATATGTAAAAACAATATTTTAACTTTTTAAAAACATGTAAATAGAACATTTTATAATTTTAACAAGACATGTAAATAGAGCATTTGGCACTTTTCTGAATCAAGTAAACAAAGTATTTTTCACTTTTCTAAAACATGTGAATACTAATACAACATTTCCTTTACCAAAGATAACCATTAATAAATTCAAAATGGTAGTTTTTGCATGGGAACAAATTATTTCCATGTTTTTGAAAACTGCAAAATGTTCCATTTTTTCCATGTTTTTTCAAAATTCAAGCAGTGCGGGCTGCCTGTGCTGGCCAGATTATCCTGCCCTGTACCCAGTAATGATATTGCAAGGAAAGAAATAGAAATAACTATGATGTGATACACTTCTGATATAACGTACGCTGCTTCATACATTTCAATCAGCATTTGAGACTTAAAAGGACAGATTAAGACAAAGGCAATACAAAAAATTTTAATCTCCTAAGTATAACGCTATAACTGCACAGTAAAGTCATACAAATAGTGAGTAAAGAATCCAAATGAGCCACAGTTATCATAATATTTTACTGAAAACGAAAAATGCACTACTATCTACAAAACAAAATTAAAATATTTAAAACCTAAAAGCACGCCTGTAATTACTGTAATTAGAACAATTTAAAATTTTCAAAACTGAGTAAATGGAACATTTTGAACTTTTTCAAAACATGTAACGTTTATCTTCTAATACTATGAGCGAGTCCAGTAAAAATACACGGGTCTCAAATTGTAGGATAAGCGTCACAGATTTGATTTAGAGAGAACGTAAAAATTTTATTTACACTGGTACACAATCGTACTTGCCTAAACGACACAGTACAAAATAGTATGCAGCTAGGTAATAATATGTACCTACGTACTATTAGAAGGTATACGGTAAATAGAACACATTGTGCTTATCAAAAAACACGTAAATAGAGCATTTTGCGTTTTTCAAAAAACTTGTAAATAGAACATTTTGAACTTTTCAAAAACATGGAAATAAAACATTTTCCACTTTTCAAAAACATGTAAGTAGAACACTTTGCACTTTTCAAAAACATGTAGGTACATAGAACATTTTGCACTTTTTTAAAACATGTAAACAGAACATTTTGCACTTTTTAAAAACATGTAAATAGAACATTTTACACTTTTCAAAAACATGTAAATAGAACATTGCACGCTTTTTAAAAATATGTTAATAAACATTTTGCACTTATAAAAAACATATTAATAGAACATCTGAAGCATCTATGTCAAGTAGTCTATTTAACATATAGCTGATTTTTACTCTATAGCTTAAATTGGAAATTATCCGTTTTGAATCTTCACTCACGAAATGGCTCACATAGAATACACAATTTGAGCACATTCGCATTAATATTATACCTAACATATTGCTCTGCATTCGTGCATTTATTTAATAAGAATATACATATTCAAATTAGAAATCACTAACGACCTATTAAGACTGAAGAAGCAAGCCACGCAGCCAGCTAAATAAACGCAAAGTAGAACCATGCCCCAACCACTAATAAAAACAATCAACGCTTCCTTTTTTTTTGAATTCGTATGGAAATAAATACAGAGCATCAGCATAATAATATTGTAACGGATTGGACATACAGATGAGAAAGAACCAGAACATGACCATAGCGCACATTATGTTCTAAGCTGTTTCTATAATTGAGGCCCTTTACCTTACACAACATGCACGCTTCACAGGTCAGAATATTATCCTTATCATGAACAGTCATTATTTAAATACTCACGTGCTTATTGTGTCTAATTAACAATTTAAAACTATTTTACGCCGTTCTGGGCTTTGGCTTTCGTTACGTTTGTCTTCGCCTCTCGTCACCGTCACCTCGTTTGTTTTCTTTGTACCTACTTGTCTTTCATTTTTTGAATCTCTAATAAAGATGACAATTCAAAAAAATGAATTTATTAGCTTATATCTTCTTGTGTGGCTAAATCATCAGTTGTGACACTGATTATAAGGCGTTTGGGAAAAACTTAGATCGTAATTATTAATGTCTCAAAGAAGGTGTCAAGTTCAGGGTCAAAGTTCGAGTCATCAGCATCACTTTTCCTGTCAATATTGAAGAGGTCATCATCACTCGCATCGATACATAGAAGACGGTGGTTCATCACGGATGACGGAAGATCTCTGGTCCAGTTTATATGGTATGGTTTAACGAACTGCTCACCAAATGCTGACCAAAGAGCCCGCGGGAGGAGGGAGTCGGAAATCTGGAATTTTGTTCTGACAAAATATGTAGCAGGGTTTGCCCTAATGGTGATCACTTCCCTAATGGTGAGCAATAGCCGTTGTTCAAATACTACTGAATTTAAAAATATGTGTGACTGGCTATAGATAGTTAAGATTATTAGCTATAACAATATCAACCAGACAGATTTTTAAACGCAGCAGGATTTGAGCCGCGGCTACTGATCACCATTAGGGAAGTGATCACCATTAGGGCTAACCCTACTACATGATCCCTACAGCTAAACTGCAGAGAAATAAATAGGCATGTGCGACTGTGCGACACTCTATTAAATGCCATTGTTATTACTTTTTCTCCCGCTTGAGACTGCTTTTCAATCCAGCTTACACTTAGGGAGCGTTCACAAATGATTTCATAAATTTTGTGAACTACCCACGCCACCCGACGTGACCCATGTCATGAGCATGGGGCAAATCGTCAATTTTCAGACGCACCTACCTACCCAAATGATTGCATCATTTGTGAACGCTTCCTTTAGTATCTAAACTTAAACGTTAATACACAATTTTAAAACGTACTTACTACAAAACAAAACACTTTGTGATCTGTCTCTCAGTCGTCGGTCGTCAGTCGCGGTTCAGTCGCGGTCTTGGGTAAAAATCGGCAGACGAAGGATTTTGCTTTGTTATAATAATTATCTTCAGTCGCAAGCGGAACACAGGGAGTAGCTCGCATAACAAGAAGTACTTACTAGTTAGGTGGCTTACTTCCAGAAATTATTGGTTTATTAAGTCTAAATATTGATTAATTTGAGAGTGATTTTGATCTGCCATTGTCACCTGAATCATTGGAATTTTAAAAGTGTGAAAGAAGAAGAAGAAAGTCAGTCCAGGTAAGTAATAATAATAATCCTTTCGTTATTTTTGTGTTTTTGTTTTTCGAGCTGTCACTCCTACTTACCCATGGCATGTATATACATACATGTTGACATATGCATGGTATGTCATAGGTCATGACTTTGATTTTTATTGAACCAAAACTGACGACTGACAACCAGTACGTAACTATACTTAAGTATTATACGGCCATAGTTTGCCTTTTGCCTTATAAAATATTGACATAATAATTAATATGCAAGTCAACATGATGGATTTTAATTTTCTAAGCAACTGCCAGAGCATTTTGATTAAGTTTTGTTATCTCAGAAGACTCATATCCCGGGTGGGCATTAATTTAGCTTTACACTAATAAAAACCGCGCATAAACAATAAATATTGTTAATATTGCAATTTTTTAAAGAAATAGAACTTCTGGTTGATTCACGTATGACATGTTATATATAGTTACTGGTGTTGAAACGAAAGCATCATCAATCATTGATCATGGAGAAATTCGACAAATTACTACCCGTCATAAATCAACTTCAAGAAGTTTTTAGTTCGAGTGGATTAAGTTCTAAGGAAACTCAGCTTCCTCAGATTGTTGTCATTGGAGCGCAAGTGAGAAAAATCATAAGCTAATACGTTTAGTCTAAACAGTTTTATTGATAAATAATTGCATTATTTTCATGTAATATCAAGAAAACCATTACCATGTTGTGCGTAAGGCATACGGGAAGAGTGAGTAATTGTAGCCGGTGTTCTAATTGTAGCCGCCTGATGAAATTCGTATTAGTTAAAAAACTTTTGAAACTCAAAGTTGCAGAATCAGTGGACTGGAAGCTGAACTTTACGAATAAAATTACAAACTTGTAACACATCGACTTGTTTCAGTCAGATACACAGCCGGTAGCCAGCAATTAGGACACCGACCACAATAAGGTAGTATCTCCCTATGTATATTGAGGTATTTAAAAGTAAAAATGATGTTGAATTATTTTTGTAGAGTACCGGCAAAAGTTCGGTACTTGAAAGTTTGGTAGGATGGCCGTGCTTACCCCGTGGAACAGGTATTGTTACGAGATGTCCTATTGTACTCCAGTTGATTCACACAGGCAGTGATAAACAGTCAGCAGGTACCTAGTCTGCTACTCTACTTATGTTTTATGTAGATGTTATAATGTTTGTAAAAAGTGTATGATAAATGTCACAGTTTTTAGTTTTCATAGTACAACGTTTTTACACCGCTATTTTGTTAGTTAGCCTGAGTCCGGCCCCTGGTGGAGCCCGGTCCTGGTTCAGTGGACCACCTAAACCCCCCGTCGCGCCGGCCCTGGAAGATGAGGACTACTGTGAGTTCCCACATCTGCCAGTGGGTCAGAGAAAGTTTACCAATTTTGACCGAGTTGCTGAGGTTATTAATAAAGAAGTTAATAGACGTGCTGGGACGAATAAGGGAATCATCAACGAAAAACTAATCATAAAAATATTCTCTCCTAAAGTTGTCGACCTGACGGTTGTTGACTTACCTGGAATGGTCGAGGTAAGTAACTGGCGAATTTCTGTCCAAATTTGGTCTACGATTAGCTTTCAAAATTTAAAGCTATAATAATAATAATTTTTGTTCCCTGCATGTGTGTGGTTATATTTTTATTCATACATAGAATCGTACTGGAGACCAGCCAGAAAACATTGCAAAACAAGTCGAGGAATTACTTCGAAGTTACATTGTGAATCCAAATAGTATAATTCTGGCAGTGAGTGCAGCCGCAGATGATATTGTGAATTCGCGAAGTTTGAAATTGGCCAAGGAAGTAGATCCACATTTAAGACGAACCGTTGCTGTGATTACAAAGTTGGATTTAATGGACGTGGGAACAAATGCTACGGATGTCCTGACTGGAAAAATATTCCCTGTCAAATTGGGAATTGTGGGAGTTGTAAACCGTTCTTATCAAGACACTCAGACTAACAAAACAATTTCCGACAGCATTGAGAACGAGGCCAAATTTTTGAGAGAACACTATTCCAAGATTGCTTCCAAAAATGGGAGTCCGTACCTAAAGGCCAAATTGCAAGAGATCCTATTGGAACATATTCGTGAAAGTCTACCTAACTTGGAGGTAGATTTCATAATATCATAATACACTCTAAATATTTGTCAAAAGCGTTTGACTATTTAACGAATTATAAATACCTCTCAAATAATGTTACGATTTATGTATTGTATTGTATTGTGGCAGGCTCACTTAGGTCGCTTGAAGAATGAAGCAACGAATGAGTTGAAAGAGCTCGGTGGAGAGCCTCCTGTGAATAAACCGTCCTGCCTTGGTGACATTATTGAAAAATTTTGCGAAGCATTCAAGTCTTCCATTGCGGGTGGAAATTCCTACGACATTGAGAGCCACGCGTTAACAGGGGTTGCAAGGCTCAATCAAATATTCGAAGACGGTTTAACTTCAGAGCTTAATAACGTTGTCCCTTTAAAAGATTTGAAAGATGAAGAGATTTTGAACATAGTCGCTAATTCTAGAGTCTTAGAGAGTGGATTTGTTGTGACTGAGGTACTTATATATACTTGCTAAGCATTACTTCTTAACAAGATATCCTTCGATTTGGATTTTTTAATCCGTTAGCAATTAGCAATAAGGCCTATCCTTAAATATTTTTGTTAGAATTTGTTGGATCTTACTCTCAGGCATATATGTGGGTACAGCGCGTATTTCATTTAACCGAATTTAATTTATAACTTTTAATTGTACCTTAATTGTCCATAGGATGCTTTTAAAGCGTTGGTCCGAGGACAGATTCTTCTGCTAAAAGAGCCGAGTCGTGAATGCGCTACTTTAGTACGTGCGGAAATACTTAAAATTTTTCAAGTTTGTATGGAAAGTCTTGAGGCGGAAATGCGCCGCTTCCCTAAAGTTAAATCCGCTATTGTTGGTGTCATCAAAGACCTTCTTAAGGAGCAGCATGACAAGGCTCAGACATTCTTCGCCGAATATATTGATTGTCAGGCTTCTTTCATTAAGATGAGGCAGTCAGAATTTGGAGATGAAATCAAGAAATTACAGCATTTTGAAGATTGCAAAACATCCAAGGAGTTAAAACTAGATTTTGATGAACGTATGCTATCTCAGGTATATACATAATATATGAAGACAAAATAAAAAAAGATAAAGTAGGTACATACACGACATTATTTGAAATCGTATTATATTTGTGAACGTTATATTTAATGGTTACAAGTGTTGTTACTACGTAATAGTTCCCTTACTTGCAGCCTATGGACTATTGCCTATATTGTATCTAGTATTTTTGTGATATCAATCAATTGTATAAAATGTTCTGGTAATATTTTTACATGGACAGGGTATGGTGTCTTCGGATGAGCTCCCAAAATCCGAGTTAGCTAAATGTGACATGATTAGAAGACTTGTATCCAAATATTTTGACAAGGTCAAATATAATGTTCGCGAATTCTGGCCAAATGTAATGTACCACAATATAATTCATTTTATGGAACGCAAAATTCAGGGCAAGCTTGTAAGTTTCAATTACGTTTCGTAACGACAACTTTATTCGGGGATTTGTGTGTGAATGTGTATTAATCTAAAATTGATGACATAGAGGTCAGTAGACTCATAATAATGGGTATTTAATTTGCCTACCTGATTTTCCCCTGTTTATCCTAAACATAAATTTTCCCCTTCCTTTATCCTTCCTAAAGTGATCTAGCCTGTTTATTTTCTACCTACTTTTTTAGCCTTAAAAAAAAGTCAGCCTTTTGAAATCTTGCCTATTTTCTGTAAACCGCCTTAAATCCTTCCTATTTCACTAAAATACTAATTTAAGCAGATTCAAAATAACTGAATAAAATACTTTTTTAATTGTGCAAGCTCAACAATTATTGATAGGAAATAATGCAACGGTTCCCTCCCCCTTTCCAATCCAGTAACGCACAATGTTCACATCTTTATAATTGCGACTATTATATTCACTTAGAATCAGCTGCTTACCAGGGAGGACATTGAAAATCTTATGACTGAGGATAAGGACGTTGCTGAACGCCGCAAGCAGGTTGTTCAGAATCTCAAGGTATGTAGAATTTACAACTAGTTCTTTTATATGGTTGTCGCCTGCGAAAAAACTGAATGACCCATCTCAATTTTTCTAGCTGAATTACAAAATCCAGTATCTCAATATGTAGGTACATAAATTAAAATTTTCTGATCCTGAAACTGTATAATAGAACATTTTCCACTTTTTAAATAAGAAACATGTAAATAGAGCATTTTGAATTTTTAAGAACACGCAAATAGAATATTTTGCACATTTAAAAAGCACGTGAGTAAAACATTTTACTTTTTTTTAATACCTCGGAATTAAAATTTCACGTATCTATCTCACTAGTTAGTTAGTTTAGATTGTTGACATAGCTCGTTTTGATTCTGAAACTGGAGATGGCTTATATTTTGAATATTCGCTCACGATGTGCATACTAATCAAAATGGCTATTTTCACTTGTAACAAAATTATCATATCTTGTTAATTAAACCTGCCTATTTTCAAAATTTCAGGAACTTAAGAATGCAGCTAAAGTAATGGCTTCCATCCGAGACCCAATCTACTAGCTGTATTTTCCACTGAAAAACTTATTCAATAATACTGTTCTATCTAATACAAAAGTATTGTTTTAATTTTTTTAAATTCAACTCATTTACTATTGACTTGACCGAAGGATATACTTGACCACAAACACAGATTATGTGAAGTTCGATCGACAATAATTTCTTCTGGATTTAAATATTTGATTAGTTTTCCTCATTTTTAGTTAACAATTACTTGTAACCACTTAATTTGCAACAATTAGCATTGTTATGGATATTAGGTATAGAGATATAATATTGTATTACTGTCTCGAAGCACAGAATATATAGCTACTTATTCAGTATAATAAAGAGTATTAGAATAGAGTTATAGGGATCTCCATGTAGCTTGATAGCAATTCCGCGACGCGTGTGTAAACTTGATTAGTTTAGATTTTGAGGTCACAGCTGGAAATGAATTTTTTCTTTTTTTCATTTGCTATTAAAAATTTAAAACTCGTGTTAAAGGGGAATAAAAAAAATTCACTACATATTTAAAAACGTTTTTTTTAAATTTTTTTAAAACCCATATAATTTATTATTATAGTTTAGCCATTCCGCTAATTCTTTCAGGAACTTGAGAATAATGAGAATGCAGAGGACAACTACACTGCTAGCTGCACTTACCACAAATTAAACAACTTATGCAATAATACTACTGTAATGCAAAAGTATCATTGTTGTTCACTGAATTGTTTTAAATTCAACTCATTTATTATTGATGTGACAAGAAAATATTTTATCACAAACAAATATAACTATATAAAAATTACTAATTAAAATTAATAATTATGTTACAGTTTGTTGGAAAAAAGTAAAAAGAAATCATAAATCAATAAGAATATTTATTCAGAACTTCAACTTTATTTTTTAAGTGCGTCATGTCTCATAGACATAAGAGTTATTTTATGCTGAGATGGAACCTTTTTATTAATAGCCATTTACTCAAGTGTATTGATTCTATGGATGGAATGGTTAGTTTTATACAACTTATGCAATAATTCTAGCAAGGACTAAGGACATATTTCTATTCGAGCTGAAGTATCAGTTCTTGACACAATTTTATTTTACACACACGATAAATTTGGCCTTGGATTTCAAGTTGACAGTTTCCGGTCGATTCTCACTTGAAATCAGAAGATATATGTTAGCATTTTACTTAGTACATATTATGAACATATTGATTTTTTATGTCTATCACTCAACTAATATTTTTGGTTATTTCTATGTTAGCCTCAGTCAGTGCAAAAGTTAAAAAATAAAAACGCAATTGAAAAATTACAGAGCTAGCGTTCAGACATACTTTTCTTGAGCTCCTCTAAAATCAAATTCATTCATTTTCATCCACAATCACACTTAAGGTAAACTTTTTGAAAACTTCACCATTAATTTATTTTCATAATTTTTCACATAATTATGATGACTCTAAATTAAGCAGGAGGCCAATTTTCCAAGCGGTACAAGCTTTGTGTAAGCGTACATATACCTACGCCTACAACTACAACCTTTAGCAACTCACTGGTGTTGAGACGCGAACACAGAAATCAACATGGAACAATTACTCCCAGTTATAAACCAACTTCAAGAAGTTTTTAGTACGAGCGGATTGGATTCCAATGCCATTCAGCTTCCTCAGATTGTTGTCGTTGGGGATCAAGTTAGTAACTCTACTAAACTATGCAGTAATTATATTTCGTTTAGTCTTCAAAATTTCATACATTTCAGACAGAAAAGACTACACTATATCAATTTTAAATTTAATTAGGTAGTTATATAATGCGAGGTTGATTTTATTTTTGTAGAGTGCAGGGAAAAGTTCAGTTCTTGAAAGTTTGGTGGGGCTACCGTGTTTACCTCGTGGAAAAGACATCGTTACCAGATGCCCTATTGTACTCCAGTTGATTCAAACAGGAAATGACAAACAATCAACAGGTACTAATTCCGTATTTCTCCTGATACCCCCCGTGTCTTGGCGTTATTAAAAGTTTTGCTTGTTGCGAACAAGTCTAGTTTTTTCTTTATGTTAGATCACGTTATGCTATTTTGTATTTTGTATAGATAACAGTGAAGTTAAGGACTACTGTGAGTTTCCACATCTACCAAAAGGTAAGAGGAAGATCATTGATTTTGACCACATTGTTCGGGTTATTAATGAAGACGTGGATCTAAGAGCTGGGACGAATAAGAAAATCATCGTGGAAGAGTTAATCCTTAAAATATTCTCCCCAAATGTTATCAACTTGACGGTTGTGGACTTACCTGGAATGGTCAAGGTTATTGGCAATATTATACTAAATATAGGTATAGAGCTATATCGTCTATGAAGAACCAAAATGACCCATATCCATTTTTAGCTAAAAAGTATATCCACTATTTACATTTACAAAAATATTGTACAATATATCTCGAACGCATTTAAATGGAACATTTTCCACTTTAAAAAACATAAATAGGACATTTTGCACTTTTAAAAAATATGTAAATAGAATATTTCACAATTTTCTCAAAACGTGTAAATAGAACATTTTTCACTTGTCAAAAACCCTGTAAATAGAACATTTTAGACTTTTAAAAAACATGCAAATAGAACATTTTACACTTTTCAAAAATTCCTAATTAACGTTTTACGCATGATTCTCATTTTATTTTTATGACATAGCTCATTTTGATTCTAGATAAAATTGGATATGGGTAATTTTGGTTCTTCACACACGATATAATAATTTATATTGTAAGGTTATATTACGATTCTCAATCATTGAAGCTAAAACTTGTATTGTAATTTGGACTCTATGTGTGAAGTGTGATTACATTTGTGTATAGAATCCAACGGGAGACCAGCCAAAAGACATTGAAAAGCAAGTGGAGGAATTAGTTCGAAGTTACATTGGGAATCCAAACAGTATAATTCTTGCAGTGAGCGCAGCCACCAATGATATTGCCAATTCAGGAAGTCTGAAATTAGCCAAGGAAGTGGATCCTGATTTTGATCGAACAGTTGCTGTGATCACAAAGTTGGATTTAATGGACCGGGGAACAAATGCTATAGATATACTGACTGGAAAGGTATTCCCTGTCAAATTGGGAATTGTCGGAGTTGTGAACCGATCTTATGAAGACATTCAGAACAACAAAACAATTTCTGACAGCATCAAGCATGAGTCCAAATTCCTCAATGAGCACTACTCGTTGATTGCTTCTCGAAATGGGATCCCGTACCTCAAGGAAAAATTGCAAGCGCTTCTGTTGGAACATATTCGTAAATGTCTACCGCAATTGCAGGTAGGTTATGAACACTTCGTAAAAATATTTTTAAACGCAAAACTATTTTAACTCAAAATTGGAAAATATTAATATACATCGTCTGTGAAGAACCAAAATGACCTACATCCAGCTTAAGCTAGAATCAAAATGAGCCATGTCATAAAAACAAAATGTGAAACATGCGTTAAATGTTAATTATAAGAGGTTTGGAAATGGAAAAGTGTAAAATCTTCTATTTAAATGTGTTTTAAAAAGGTGTTAAATGCTCCAATTACATGTTTTTGAAAAGTTTAAAATGTTCTACATGCATGTTTTTGAAAAGTGTAAAATTTTTATTTACATATTTTTGAAAACTGTAAAATGTTCTATTTACATATTTTTTTAAAGTTCAAAATGTTCTATTCACATGTTTTTGAAAAGTGTAAAATTTTCTATTAACATATGTTTGAAAAGTGTTCTATGTACATGATTTTAAAAAGGTGTAAAATGTTCTATTTAGATATATTTTAAAAGTGTAAAATGTTCTATTAACATGTTTTTCAAAAGTTTAAAATGTTCGATGTACATGATTTTAAAAAGGTGTAAAATGTTCTATTTACATGTATTTTAAAAGTGTAAAATATTCTATTAATATGTTTTTCAAAAGTTCAAAATATTCTATTTACATGATTTTAAAAAGGTGTAAAATGTTGTATTTACATATTTTTGAAAAGTATACTTTTTAATTGTTTTCAAGGCATGTTGAAATAATTTTCTAGATAGTGGATATTGTTTTTAGTTACAAATGGATATGGGTCATTTTGGTTCTTCACAGACGATATGTTTTATTGGCAGGCTCGCTTAAGTAGCTTGAAGAATGAAGCAATTGATGAAATAACAGTGCTTGGAGGAGATGCTCCGCCTGATAAGTCCAATAAGTTGCTTTGCCTGCGTAAAATTATTGAGAAATTTTGCGAATCATTCAAGTCTTCAATTACTGGTCGAAAGTTTCGGAACATTGAAAGTCAAACCTCAACAGGGGTGGCAAAGCTCAGACAAATATTCGAAGATGTTCTGCCTTTAATGCTAAATACGATCAATCCTGTAGCCGATGTAAATGAAAAGATTTTGAGTAAAATCGCCAATTCTAGACCCCTAGAGAGCGGACTTACTGTAACTGAGGTACTTTGCCAACTTTGCGCGTTATAAAAAAAGGGATTACACTTTTCCCTCGACTTTTTGCGTCCTTTAACATAGGCGTATAATTCTTCTTTCTTGTAGCATTCCTAATTTCGTGCTTAATTTATTCATGTAAAAACAAGGGCTAAAGCCCTTGTTTTATGGCAGCCTTGACAGCAAAATTAAGCATTTTAAATTTGCCGCCAAATTTTAGTTTTAATTTACGTGTTTTAAATTAAGAGAAGCAATTAAGCCGCACAATGTGTTTTTGGTTATCTTATTGATCTTATTTACAATCAATTTCTGTAATACAGTAAAAAATTTAAAATTCCAATTTTTGAATTTCCCGCTGAAACATTAACTATTGTGTTAACTCAAGATTTCGACCGGTTACTCAATACATTTACACTAATATGATATATCATTGGAATGGTGACAATTAGGCAAAGGTAATGAACATGGTGTGGAAGCACGATCGTTATTAGTTTTTAAATGGCTTTTAAATAACATAATTGCAAATTTAAAAAAATTGACGGATTGTGTCGAGTGATATATCATTTGGAAGCTCTTCAAAAATAAGCAGACACCATTTTTTTTGTTTTTTGATTGTGACCTATACAACACATTTTTGGCGGCATTTAAAATTTAAATGACCGTTATTTTGAAAACGTTTTGTTATAATGGAGGCGCGTTCCGTTATTTGAATTCTACTGGTGATTAGCTTTCCAATGATATATGGCTCGATGAAATTGGTCCAGGATTGCAGAATTTTCAAAATTCCCGTAAATTATGTAGATATGTAGTAACCAATCTGAATTGTGATTTGTTTATATAGGCTGCGTTTCAAGATTTGGTCCGAGATCGGATTCTTCGGCTAACAAAACCTAGTTGGCACTGTGGTTCTTTGGTGTATGAGGAAATACTTGAGATCCTTGATGCTTCTTTCAAAGGCCTTGAAGCGGAAATCCATCGCTTTCCTAAAATTAAATCAACTATTGCGGATGTCACTAAAGGTCTTCTTATGCAACAGTATGACATAGCGCAGGGAGAGCTGAAAAAATACATCGAGCGTCAGGCCTCGTACATTGTGATGAACCAAGTAGAATTTGGCGTTGAAATCAGGCAAATGCAGAATTTTGGATTTTCTAAAGTTTCGGAACAGTTGGAGTTCCAGTGGTATTCCGGATATCCAAAAACCACAGGATTCTCAATTAGCTGTAGAAAAAACAAGTGTTGCAAAATTGGGGCTAAATCAGGTATATTTAAATTCCTACATACTAAATAATATCGTCTGTAAAGAACCAAAATAACCCATATCCATTTTTAGTCAAAAACAAAATGCACTATTTACATTAAAAATTGAAATAACATGTTCATGACAGTATGTAGATAGATACTAGTGCAGTTGTCAAAGAATATGTTAAATATGTAGAACATTTTACACTTTTCAAAAACATAAATTGACCATTTTGAGCTTTTTGAAAACATGTAAATAGAACATTTTGCACTTTTCAAAAACACTTAAAAATAGAAAAATTTGCTCATTTTACAATCTCGTAATTAGCATTGTACGCATGTATCTTATTTACTGTATTTTTTTGACATACATAGTTCATTTTAATTCTAGCATTAATTGGAAATGGGTCATTTTGGTTCTTCACAGACGATATACTTTCTTGATATACTTACCAGATTCTAACAGTACCCATAGGTAGTTTACTGTTTACTTGTATCCTATGTAGTTTAAGTTTGTCATACGCGTAAGGATTACATTTACACATACTTTCACAGGGCAAGGATGAACTCGCAAAGTCCGAGGTAGCTAAGTGTAACATGATCAGAAAACTTGTGACCAAATATTTTGAAACAGTCAAGTCGGATGTCCGCAACTATTGGCCAAAAATCATGTACCCCGTTGTCATTTACTTTATGGATCAAGAAATTCATGGTCAGCTTGTAAGTTTCAGTCAAACTTTGCTTCCGTCCGCAGGGCGGGCCGGGTTACTTGTAATTGTATAGTAATAATTGTATTTGACTTGATTCCGAATTGATGATGATATAGACTTAATAAAATTGTTTAACCTTCCAAGCGGACAATAGAAATTGATTTGAATTCATGTAATCCTTCCTTCCTCCTTATGTGTCCATCTGTATTTATGAACGCAATGTAATGATTTAGATTGAAAAGCTGTATGCGCCGGAAGAAATCGAAAATCTTATGATTGAGGATAAAAACATTGCGGAGCGTCGTGAGCAGGTTGTTCAAAATCTCAAGGTTTGCCATGGATATTTTTAGATTTTTTTTTGTAGTATAATGTATATATGTATATAATGTGAGGGATTTAAACTAGTGTCTTATTAACCAAAATAAGCGAGCCCGCGTAGCTCAGTGCTTACTGCACTGGTGTCTATGAACCTGCTGTTTAAGCAAATGCTCGCTTCAGGTCTTGGTGATCGAGACCAGCGGCGGTGGCAAGTTTTCCCACTGGGTTTTCCTTGTCCACAAGGCAGTGAAGGGCTCGGCGGCTCTGAACGTCAATGTAAAATGAAGTTCGCCATAGAAGTAGGCCCGACTAATGTTGGAAAGACAAAACCTGTGTGATGGCACAGTGCATAAAGTGAATTCGAGGTCGGGCACCCTGTTAGAACTGCGGTTAAATCGGGGCAACCTCAAATTTATTATTTTATTATTTATTAACCAAAATAAAACTTTTTAGGATTTTCAAAATTATGCAAATAAACATTTTGAACTTTTCAAAAAACATGCAAATAGAAAATTTTGAACTTTTCAAAAACACGCAAATAGAGCATTTTGAACTTTTCAAAAACATGCAAATAGAACATTTTTAACTTTTCAAAAACATGCAAATAGAACATTTTGATCTTTTCAAAAAACACGCAAATAGAACATTTTAAAATTTTCAAAAAACACGCAAATAGAATATCTTTTTACGTTTCAAAATACGCAAATAGAAAATTTTGAACTTTTCAAAAAACACGCAAATAGAACATTTTAAAATTTTCAAAAAACACGCAAATAGAAAATTTTGTACGTTTCAAAATACGCAAATAGAAAATTTTGAACTTTTCAAAAAATTGCAAGTAGAACATTTTGAACTTTTGAAAAATACGCAAATAGAACATTTTGAACTTTTTAAAAACTCGTAAATTAACATTGTACGCATTTTCCTCATTTCGAATTTTTTATGACATAGCTCATTTTGATTCTAGCTTAAATTGGATATGGGTAATTTTGGTCCTTATCCTTATGTGTGATCAAAACTATGTTAAATGTAACTCGTTTTTGATTTAAATATTTTATTCATTCTTTTAGGAACTTGAGAAGGCAGACAAAGTATTGGATACTATCCGAGATGCATCCTACTAGTTGTATTCTGTATTTACCACTAAACGCAACTTATTATGCAAGGATGTTATTGCAAATATTGCATTACAAAAGTATTGGTGTATATTTATTTTTTATTTAAATTCAAATCATTCAAGTTTAAAGGAATTACTGCTTACTTGACCATGACTACAGAGTTGTGCACCACACAAATATATTTATTTCGATATAAATATTAATTTCTTTTGGTTTTACAAATACTTGCTAAGTTTACCTCATTTCTGTTTAGTAGTGATAAATTACTTGTAAAAACTTAATTTGCAACAATTAGCATTGTTATATGGATATTAGATGAATATGTATAGATATAATATTGTATAATTTTCTCGAAGCACAGAATATATAGCTACTTATTCAGTATAAAAAAGAGTATTAGAATAGAGTTATAAGGACCTTCACGGAGCTGGTAGTGCACTGTGATTTAAAATAAAAGTAATTCCGTATGCATATAGCATATATTCTTCTCGCTACTAATTTTGGGGCATGAATTTTATAAGAAAGAAAATATGCACAAAAAAATTGAGCGAGAAAACAAAGAAACAGTTTATATTTCAGAAGTGAACCAAATATTTATTGTCGCGTGCGCCACACTTGCACTAGTACTAGTAATAATCCTCGGTCTTAATGGAATACAGTATCCCATATATTACCCGGGGGAATTCCAAAACATTAATTTTCAAAACAGGGTGAGGCTAAAGTATACAAATTCTGCCTATCTCATAATTGGTTTTAGGTAATTAGCATCTTTGATTTTTTTAACTCGATATTCCAAAAGAATCGTGATTTTATCGACTTTACCCGTGCAATCTAGTACTCACATGGGAAGTTTCCCAAGTGTAAAATCCGAAATGAATCAAACGATATCAGATCATGTACTATGTGGTGGGGTCTCTACAACGTATACTATCATATCGGTGCAAAATTGCGTTTTGGCGCCAAAAACGAAAATTGAAATTTTCCAAATTCGTCGAAATTAAAAATCACGAAAATCATATGGGAAATTAAATAGCAATTTTACCTTAACCAATGGTCCCCCCTTACCACTTTTTTAGTTTTCTGATTTTTTTCAAAGACTATAGGCCTTGTGTTATTTGATTGTAAAAGCTGATGACAGCGTCATAGGGTCTAAAAATGAGAATATTTGGACGACATAATTTATGGACGACCCCTTACTAATTTTAGTCTTGTTCCTAATCTAATAACACAAGGCCTATAGTTTTTGAAAAAAATCAGAAAACTGAAAAAGTGGTAAGGGGGGATTTTACCATTGGTTAAGGTAAAATTCCTATTTAATTTCCCATATGATTTTCGTGATTTGGAAAATTTTGGAAAATTTCAATTTTCGTTTTTGTCGCCAAAACGCAATTTGCACCGGTATGATAGTATACGTTGTAGAGACCCCACCACATAGTACATGATCTGATATCGTTTGCTTCATTTCGGATTTTACACTTAGGAGACTTCCCATGTCAGTTAATTACATTTTTCTCCGGCCCACTCCAGTATGTTTCATAGCTCAATAAATAGGAAACAAAATGGCGACAGGAAAATATTTCGTTTTTGCCAGAGCAGGTCCGGCCAGAAAAGTTACAAGAGATTAATATCTAATATCCATATCCATACAGCGTATGGTCTTAACTACCTTTTAGAACTTTTAGTAGTGATTTCAGCTTCTTGTACAAAAACACTGGATATGTAAATACACCACAGCTTTGAGGACTTTTTTATCTGGTCACAATTCTTACAAAACATACAAAAGAAAAATTATCAAAAGACCTAAGAAAATAAAAAAAGAATAAATTACAGAGTAACACACTCTCGTACTTTATATGAATTTATAAGTAAAGCATCAAAATAACCGGGATATCCAGTTTTAGCAAAATACTAAATGCACTATCTACTTATATAACAATAATTAGAATATCATGATCTTGAACGTATGTAAATTAGAATATATTACACTTTTTACATTTTAGAAACATGTGCATATTATAGAGCATTTTCACTTTTTAATAACTCATGCAAATACAACAATTTGCACTTTCCAAAAACTTGAAAATACAACTTTATATATATGATTTTTTTTAAACCTGTAACTTAAATGGATTATTTTGCCCCTTTAAAAACTCTCATGGTTATTAACGTTTTCACCGCATCAATCTCAATAAGAGTTTTATGTTTTTGGCATATAGCTTAAAATTTTAATTTAGCTATATGCTGTAACATGCTATAGCAATAGGTATAGTTTTAATCAAGCTGCTGAAAAAAATAGGTGTAGGAGCTAAAAATTTACGATTGTTGACTTACCTGGAATGATCAAGGTGAGCGGCTATATTGTTTGTCAACGATCCAATTAAAACTGGCTCCGTTTTTATACACATTTCAATCAAGCAACAAATTACCCTTTATACACTATGTACACAGTATATCATATATCTGAAATTGATTTACAAGTTATTATCAAAACAAGTGTATTTTATAAATTCTAATTTAACTTGTTTACTCTATTTCAGAAATAAGTACATGGGCAGCAAGAAGAACTCAAATGCATGCTAACTAATTCTCACTTTAAAGCAGGGGGGAGGGGAGGGGGCTAAAAAATACTTACGTCTACAAATTTTTTTCCTTTTTTCTTAAAATTCAATCCAAAAATTCACTTTCGTCAAATTAGTAGAAAACTGATATTATATAAATTCTTTCTTTCATAAATTGGGTTCTTCTGCACACGTTTTTCAAAATTTTATTACATTTCCATTTAGAACTTGCAAAATTCTTGACAAGACTAATGCTTTTTATATCAAGACTAAGGCTGATCATGAAATTCCAAGACTCTCGAACTCCATTTCTCTAACAGTCTTGAAATTTCAAGTTTTCAAATCGATACTTTTATAGGTCGTAGGTACGACTTGTAGTCTCAAGAGTCTTAAAATCAACTCTAAAAAAGAAGTATCTTCCATACCTTTGAAAGCACAAAATTTCAGTGTTAATTTATTTGAAATCTACTTTTGAAAATCTGAAAATTTCAAGACTCTCCAGCTTTTCAAAAGTATTGAAAATTTAAGACTCTTATAATCAAGACTTTCACAAGATTCGAAAGTCGAAAATTCAAGAGTCTTGAAATCAAAACTAGCAAAAGTCTTTATAGAATAAAGACTCTTGACAACAAAAAATTCGTCACAACCTTCATATCCAGTTTCAAGATGTCGAAATAATTCAATTTAAAACAGGTTTTTAAAATTCGAGACTTTTCGAGATTCTTGAATGGTCTTGAAAATTTCGAAAGTCTTGGTCTTGATTTTGACTGCCCTTATTTTCAGCAAACTATTGAGTTTGAACAGATTATTTATTTTTCAAATTACTTTTGTGGTAGTCGTGATTATTATGTATCATAAATGTATGTAAAAAAGAATAAATCGACACCGATTTTTAAAAAAATTTCTGTAGACGTCTTGGGGGAGGGGGGGTGTTTTGGAAATCTAACTAATAGTGACAAAAGGGGGGGGGGGAGGGGGTTCAAAAAATGGGATTTTTGTAGACGTAATAGATGTATGACCCCAAAGGCGGAGGTAGTGAGTATTAAAAGAAGTGTTGCTATGTAGTTGTACATAACAACAGCTACCAGAACCATACTGAGGCAATTCGAACGCTTGTGTTTAGAACTGCCAATTCAATCCCATTAAGCAACCACTACCTGTCGTCTCAAACTCAGTGCTACCACTTTTTGAGATTATTGCTGTTCCTGTTTCTGCTACTACCAGTGCAGTAACGAAATAAATTCAGGCGAATTTGGCATGTAGATTGATAGTGCCACAACCATCACTAATATTAAATTACCTAGGCACAATAAATGTGATCATAAGGAGATAACAACAGAGCCACATTGCCAACGGTAGTTTTGCACCTTTTATCCTACGAAGCACTACAAATATAGTCATTAGTGAAATTAAACTAAAAGGTTAAATATCGTCAGTTGAGAACCAAAATGACTCCTATCCATTTTAAGCTAGAATCAAATCGAGCTATATCATAAAAACAAAATGAGAAACAAGCGTAAAATGTTAATTAAGAGTTTTTGAAAAGTGTCAAATGTTCTATTTACATGTTTTGAAAAGGGTAAAATGTTTCATTTACATGTTTTTGAAAGGTTTAAAATATTTTTTTACATGTTTTGGAAAAGTGTAAAATGTTCTATTTACATATTTTTTTAAAAGTGCAAAATGTTTTATTTACATGTTTTTGAAAGGTTTAAAATGATTTTTTTGCATGTTTTGGAAAAGTGCAAAATGTTCTATTTACATATTTTTTTTAAAAGTGCGAAATGTTCTATTTACATATTTTTTTTAAAAGTGCGAAATGTTCTATTTACATATTTTTTTTAAAAGTGCGAAATGTTCTATGTACATATTTTTTAACAGTGCAAAATATCCTATTTAAATGCTTTCAAGACATATTTGAATATTTTGGTTGATAGTTGATGTTGTTATTGGCTACAAATAATGGACATGGGTAATTTTGGTTCTTCACCGACTATATTGTCTACAATGTTACAATCTGTACAGATTTAATAAATGTATAGTACCGTATCGTATCAACTTACCCAAAGCTTCGATCGTCAAAGCGCGCATACAAATTATAATAACGCGGGGTTTCTCTTTTGTCAGGATTATTTGAATATTATTGCACACCTTAATTACTATAGAACCTTCATTTTCAATTTGTACTTGTGGGACCTATTATTGTAGAATATTATCCTTGTCCAACCTTTCATTTTTGGAAGGTATTTTAGCACAATTTGTTTTTAATATTGGGCAGTGGACTTATATAGTAAAGTTAATAAAATGCACAGCTCAATAACGACTTGGAACAAACGGCGCAAAAAAAATGTTTTCAATTTTTTATTAATTGCATATGGGAGTCATTAACACGATCAGCTTACAATTAATTTGGTGAGTATAATATTAGACCTTGATTTCACTAGAAAAGTTAACCATTGTTAGCCTTAAGAAACACGCTTTCAGAGTTAACCATTGTTAAATCTGAAAGCGAGTTTCTTAAGGCTAACAATGGTTAACTTTTCTAGTGAAATCAAGGTCTTACACAAAAGTTAGGCAGTTTTAACTACGCACATTAAATTTAAGCTATACAATGTGCACCACTAAACATGTACAGTGTATTAACGTTTTTTTACATTTATTAATTCAACATGATGAGAGTAACATCTGACTGACAAGAACACAGATCAACACCAACTTTAATGATTACTAACTATAAGATATGATCATGTCAGGGGCGGACTGCATAGCCATTGCAAATTTTAAGTAATTCCATGCACGCCTCTCCACGGTTACCGACCTGATAATTACGTTTTATGCAAACGATCCTGTGAATTACCGATAGCTAAACCGTCGGTATTTCGCCGTCGGCATAAATAGCTGACTCTATTTTAGAACAACCTTATTCCTAGATTTAATGTTCTATTTACATGTTTTTAAAAAGTGTAAAATGTTCTATTTTCACGATGTTCTATTTACATGTTTTTGAAAAGTGTAAAATGTTCTATTTTCACAATGTTCTATTTACATGTTTTTGAAAAGTGTAAAATGTTCTATTTACATGTTTTTGAAAAGTTTAAAATGTTCTATTTACATGTTTTTGAAAAGTGTAAAATGTTCTATTTACATGTTTTTGAAAAGTGTAAAATGTTCTATTTACATGTTTTTGAAAAGTTTAAAATGTTCTATTTACGTGTTTTTGAAAATAAAACTGCTGTTTACTCAAAATTAATATTCTAACATAAGTAGACTGACCAGAGTCTCTAGTATAAATGAAAGTATTGTGAGCAACATAGGTTTATCACAGTAGTACATTTGGCAAATGTAGAATTTAAAGGGCTTCATTGTTCCTAAATTATACTGATTGTCATCATATCTCCCAGAATGGGATACCAAGGATTCTTTTCTCCATTTGGCAAGCAATTTCTCGGATTGGTTGTTTATTTCACCCAAATTAATGAAGGCAAGGGCGTAGTTGAAGTGAAATTTCGGGGGTTGCCCGTCACACAAAAATTACTGTCCCCACCCCCCTCCCTCCAATTTCATAAGTCGTAATTTATTTATATCTAAAACTTACATACTTTTTAGCACCATGAAGATAAAATGCCTTGAAAAAAATACCATTGTGATTGTAATGGTATTAATTTATTTGCTATGTTGAGAAACAATGAACGTATCTAGTGTTAATTCAAAAATTTCGGGGGTTGCCCGGGCACCCGGGCAACCCCCCCCCCCCCAGCTACGCCCCTGAATGAAGGCAACAGACAGAAAGAGACAGGTGAGGAATGCTACGAAACCCAATACTACAACAAGAAATCCGCTAAACCTCATTACGCCGTATAGTGAGTAAATCAGTATTAACGTTAGTTGAGCCTTAGCGTAACTAATGGCAATTTCAAATGTGTATCCTGCGTACTGAATCAAAATATTCACCATTCGGTAGAACTCAAGTCGATCCCATTTGTTTTTCAAGGACTCAATTAAAACTGGCTCCGCTTTTCTGCACATTTCATAATTAAGCATATGTAAATTACTTCAAACTGTATATTTCAGGATAACAATATAAGAAAAACATATCGTCTCCTGAGAAGAACCAAAATGACTCATATCCAATTTAAGCTGCAATCAAAATGAGCTATGTCATAAAAACACTAAATAAAAAAGATGTGTTACATGTTAATTAAGTGATATTTTCAAACGTATAAAATGTTGTATTTACATGTTTTTATTTTTTTAAAGTGCAAAATGTTGTATTTACATGTTTTTGTTTTTTTAAAGTGCAAAATGTTGTATTTACATGTTTTTGTTTTTTTAAAGTGCAAAATGTTGTATATACATGTTTTTGAAACGTACAAAATATTCTATTTACATGTTTTTGAAACGTACAAAATATTCTATTTACATGTTTTTGAAACCTGCAAAATATTCTATTTACATGTTTTTGAAACCTGCAAAATATTCTATTTACATGTTTTTGAAACCTGCAAAATATTCTATTTACATGTTTTTGAAAAGTGTAAAATATTCTATTTACATGTTTTTGAAACCTGCAAAATATTCTATTTACATGTTTTTGAAAAGTGTAAAATATTCTATTTACATGTTTTTGAAAAGTGCAAAATATTCTATTTACATGTTTTTGAAAAGTGCAAAATGTTCTATTTACATGTTTTTGAAAAATGCAAAATATTCTATTTACATGTTTTTGAAAAGTGTAAAATGTTCTATTTAAATAGTTTTGAAAAGTGCAAAATATTTTATTTAAATAGTTTTGAAACGTTCAAAATTTTCTATATTTAAACGCTTTCATTTCAAGATCATAAAATATTTCAATATTTTTGTAGATATAGTGAATATTGTTTTTAACTAAAAATGGATATAGGTCATTTTGGTTCTTCACCGACGATATTTAAATAATTAAACAAAATTCAAAAGTAGTTTGTGTTTTAAAGTCTGAGTGAGTTTCTTACCCCATTTCGAAAATAACTACATGGGCAGCAAGAAGACATGGATAGGCATGGATAAGTATAAGAAGAAGTGTCGCTACAAAGTTGTACATAACCACAGCAACCAGAACCACTGACGCAGTTCGAACGCTTAAGTTTAGAATAGGCAATGGAATCACATTAGTGACTACTGCTGTTTCAAACTCAGCGCTGCTACCACCATTTGGGATCAATCCTGTCGCTGCAGTGTCGTCTGCTACTGCAAAATGTTCTAATTCCTTATTTTTGAAAAGGTACAAAGTTTTCTAATTCCATGTTTTTGAAAAGGTGCAAAATATTCTAACTTGATGTTTTCGAAACGGTGTAAAATGTTCTAATTTTATGTTTTCAAAAAGGTGTAAAATGTTCTAATTCCTTATTTTTGAAAAGGTACAAAATGTTCTATTTACAAATCGTTTTTTGAGAACTGTAAAATGTTCTGTTTACATGTTTTCGAAAAGGTGTAAAATGTTCTGATTTCTTGATACTTCGGGATTGCTTAAGGAGCCAAGAGTTTGAAAAATGGTGCACATTTCCACTTCGGGGACAAGGAGTGGTAATGTATAAAGATTGTCCTTATGCAAACAAAATTATTATTGATAAATGTGGACTAACTTCATCAGAGGTGGTAAATGCATTAAAAATGAGTGCCAATGTTTACCCAGTTAAAGCTATACCAGGTCGTTCTCTAGAATCTACCCTTTGCAGACACTGTAAAGAGAAAGAAACCCTCGCTCATGTTTTGGGGAAATGTCATGTGGGAAGCTTACTGAGAAACAGTCGACATCATGAAGTTCGGTCAATAATTGCCAAGCATTTAAGGATCTTGAATTGGAATGTGTTTGAGGAAGTAACAGATGGGGCTTCTAAACGCGTGGATATTATTTGCTGGAGAACGGAGTCTAAGACTGGTTATATCCTGGATCCTACAATACGCATGGAGCAAAATTCTGGTCAGGCAGATGAAGTTAATATTGAAAAACAATGTCATTACAATCCATGTATTCCCTACGTTTTGGAAAAATACCAACTCAAGAAGTTAGAAGTTATTGGTTTGCTGGTGGGAGCTCGTGGCACGATTCCGGAATTTTTTGAGTCTTTTAGGAAACAGATGCGACTTCCTTCTAAATTAGTAGAAGAAATAGTGATTGCTACTATCAGAGGCTCTTGTCGAATAGCCCACAATCATTTATATAACATGGATTTATCTAACAGTTAGTGTAGAATTAATAAGTATGAAACATTTTCGTTATATTTCTAAAGCATTTTTCTTATTCCTATAACTGTGTATTGTTCTTACTGTGTCTTTACGGCAAGCGTTATTGTAACGTCAGTTGTAAATAAATATTTACTTTCTCTCTCGAAAAGCTACAAAATGTTATGTTTACATAATTTATAGTATTGCGTAATATTCTATTTAAATTCTTTCAAGACATGTTTCAATATTTTTGTAGATAGTATGGATATTGTTCTTAGCTACACATGGATATGGGTCATTATTTTGATTCTTCACCGACGATAACGATATCAAATTGGAATAAAAAATAAAACATGACTAAAACTGAAGCAACTTCTTACCCATAGATTCGTCAAAGCGCATAAAGAGGTTGAAAAAATGAGAAAGCTGCTCTGTTCTCAGAATTATTTGAATATTATTGAAGACAGGGACAAAGCTCGCACTGTCTCCGTAAAATTATTAAAAAATTTTGTGAATCGTTCAAGTATTCAATTACTGGTCGGAAGTTCCAGAACATTGAAATACAAACTTTAACAGGGGTGTCAAAGCTTAGGGAAATATTTGAAGACGATTTGCCTTCAATGCTTAATTGGGTCGATCCTTTAGCAGATTTACAGAATGAAAATATTTTGAATAAAATCGCCACCTCTGGAAAGTGGACTTATTGTAACTGAGGTACTTTGTGCATTATAAAAAATGCGTTCACTCTTTCCCCTCGGCTTTTCGTCCTTTAACATGCCAAATTCTTCTTCTTTTGTATTCGTAATTATTACAGGTTGAATGTGTTCCTGCAGTTAACATTGAATTGTGGCTTGTATAGGTTGCGTTTTAAGATTTGGTCAGAGATCGGATTCTTCGGATAAAAGAGCCTAGTTGTGTCTGTGGTGATTTAGTGTATGAGGAAATACTTGAGATCCTTGTGGCTTAATTAGACCTTGAAATGGAAATCAATCGCTTCCCTAAAACTAAACCCACTATTACGCGTGTCACTAAAAAGGCCTTTTTAACCAGCAGTATGGCATAGCGCAGGGAGAGCTGAGAAAATACATCGAGCGTCAGGCTTCGTACATTTCAATGAATCGAGAAGAATTCGGCGACGAATTGAGGAAATTGCAGAATTTTGATAATTCTAAAGTACCGGAACAGTTGGACAGTAGTATTCTGAATACCCAAACCCCGAAATATTTTCAATTTGGTGCAGAAAAAGCAGATGTTGGAAAATTCGGGCTAAATCAGGTATGTTTAAATCCGTATACATACTCAATAATTTAAAGCACCGTAAAGCTTCACAAAGCAGTATAGGTAGTTTACTTTTTACTTGTACTCTACCTCTACGAAGTAACGAAGTTTAAGTTTGTGATATGCATAATGATTACATTTACACATACTTTCACAGGGCAAGGATGAACTCGCAAAATCCGAGACAGCTAAGTGTAACATGATCAGAAAGACTTGTGTCTAAATATTTTGAAACGGTCAAGTCGGATGTCCGCAACTATATTGGCCAAAAATTGTGTACCCCGTTGTCATTTACTTTATGGATCAAGAAATTCATGGCGAGCTTGTAAGTTTCAGTAAAACTTAAAAACGTATATAGCAGTAGAGTGCGTAAATGTGATCGGGTTCATTTTTTTTCAACTTTGAAAATCTGTAACTTTTTACCCAGCCGACGCACAATGAGGAAAAAGTTATCATTATAGGTAAGTATGTAAATAAATATATAAGTTGTATGTTTTGTTTTGCATCCATCAAACATTAGGTTTAAATACATATATATCGTTAGTGAAGAACCAAAATGACCCATATCCAATTGTAGCTAAAAACAATATCCACTATCTACAAAAATATTGAAACATGTCTTAAAAGCATTCGAATAGAACATTCTGCACTTTTCAAAAACATGTAAATAGAACATTTTACACATTTTTAAAGAACGCTTACATAGAATGTATGGGAATATTAAAAAACATGTAAATAGAAAATTTTACCCATTTTAAAAAACACCTCAAAAGAACATTTTACACTTTTCAAAAACATGTAAATAGAACAATTTACACTTTCCAAAAACATCTAAATAGAACAATTTACACTTTCCAAAAACATCTAAATAGAACAATTTACACTTTTCAAAAACATGTAAATAGAACAATTTACACTTTTCAAAAACATGTAAATAGAAAATTTTACACTTTTCAAAAACATGTAAATAGAACAATTTACACTTTCCAAAAACATCTAAATAGAATAATTTACACTTTTCAAAAACATATAAATAGAACATTTTGCCCATTTTAAAAAAACACGTAAATAGAACATTTTACCCATTTTAAAAAAACATGTAAATAGAACATTTTACCCATTTTAAAAAAACATGTAAATAGAAAATTTTACACTTTTCAAAAACATGTAAATAGAACATTTTACACTTTTAAAAGAACGCTTACATAGAATGTATGGGAATTTTAAAAAACACCTCAAAAGAACATTACACTTTTTAAAAACATGTAAATAGAACATTTTACCTATTTTAAAAAAACATGTAAATAGAACATTTTACAATTTTCAAAAACATGTAAATATAACAATTTACACTTTCCAAAAACATCTAAATAGAACAATTTACACTTATCACAAACATGTATATGCAAATAGAACATTTTACGCATGATTCTCATTTTGTTTAAGGACAGCTCATTTTGATTCTAGCTTAAATTGGATATGGGTCATTTTGGTTCTTCACAGACGATACAGTAAATATGAAAGCCGAGTGGATTAAATAGGCAAAAAGGTAAAGACATTATTTTCTAACTTTTGTAAACGTGTTAAAATATCATTTACATTTAAAACTGAAATACATACAATTATGTGCATAAAATTAAAGCAATATTTCCATAATTATTTTAATAAAAATAAAGACAAATAAAAAAAAATGTGTTTACAAAAGTACTGCTTCCAAGTACTTGTAACCCTAAACCCTACTTAAACGTCTTGGACGTGAATAAAATCGTTTGAGAATGTCACCTCATTCTCCGAGCGAGCTCTTTCTCAAAACGATTATGTTCACATACAAAAGGTAAACGGACTTTTCCTACCCGGATTTTTCCTACCCGGACTTTTCCCACCCGGACTTTTCCTACCCACGACCTAACCTAGGACTATTCCTACCCATGACCATGAAACAAAAAACAAGTATTACTATTTATGAGCGTACCGTAATAATACGGCAGTGTCAAACGAGTTTATTAAATTATTACTAATTAAGTAGAAAAAATACTTTATTGTGAATAAGTTTTTATAAATAATAGTGACGATGATCTATACTTAATTATGCTAATTCACGTAAACTTTCCCTAACATTAAACTGAAAAAGATGGTGTAAGACAACATTCAAAAGTATTACATATAATCTACATGAATTGATAAAGGACGAAAGAAAAGCAAAAGATATAATAATGTAATGTTGTATTCTGTGGGTATATGTTTGTGCGATGTGTAGTTTCTTTTTTGTACATAGGTAGGAAAAGTCCGGGTAGGAAAAGTCCGGGTAGGAATAATCCGGGTAGGAATAGTCCGGGTAGGAAAAGTCCGGGTAGGAATAATCCGGGTAGGAATAGTCCGGGTAGGAAAAGTCCGGGTAGGAAAAGTCCGGGTAGGAAAAGTCCGGGTAGGAAAAGTCCGGGTAGGAATAATCTTACAACCCATACAAAACGTTGAGGTTTATCTTTATTTAAGTCGTAAAGTGTGAACTAGACAAAAAATTCAAATTAGGGAGACCAATACGTATGTAATTTACTACTTGTTGTACTACGGAGCTCGCCAAAAAAATGCCAAAACATGTCAAATCAATAAACTATACATTACTCCTGAGTTATGAGCTGTAATGACATTTCAAATGCAAGAGTAAGAGTCAAGTGACATATAGGATTAAAAACAGATAGTGCGGACGTGACCATAGATAAAGATTCAACTATTAAGATAGGATCACCCATAAGTGACGTCAAGGGTAGGGTCAATAGATTCAATTGGATTTTCATATTTTGATGACAGCCCATGTTCAAGATAGCCATTTGCGCAATAGTTAAGCGGGTGACAGAGGGGGTCCGGTCCTAGAAATCGGGATATTTCTATGACATCATTTATAGACGACCCCTTACTAGGATGATGTGGTATGAATTAGGTGTTATCTACACATCCGAAGCCGTTATTAATGTGCAAAAAAGTGATTCATTTTTACATAAGTCGCTGACAACATAACTTACATAATAATTGGCTTTGGAAATTTGAAGCTTCCTATAGTTCTGCTGCTTACGTAAACGTCTACATAATGCTCATAGCTTTAAGCTGTAAGATTAGTAATAAAATAATAATAATGGTACAGACAGATATAAATAATTTATTGTGTACTTAAAATGTTAGAATACTCGTTATTGTTATTGTTCAGTCCAAATTCTCGGTATTAATGCTACAAAACAAAGAGCTTTATTTGAATACAACTGCATACCTAAACGCTATTAGAGTGTAACGAAAACGAAAACGTACAAAATAATGTTGACTCGCCACTCACAATCAGTCATCAGTCGTCCCTTTTTTATGAAATTATCTTCAGTCGCAAATCGAAGACAGCGAGTTAGACTTTAGACATATACAAAGAAGTAGGTGCTTTAAGCTTCCAGAAATTGGTATTCGTTTATTACGTCTCAATATTGAATAATTTTTGAGTTTTTGATCTCCTATTTTTGTAACCTGAATTATTGCAATTTTTCAAGTGTGAAAGAAGAAGTCAGTCCAGGTAATAAAAGTATTAATAATCTATTTATTATTTTTGTGCTTTTGCTTTTTCGGGCTTTTACTCCTACTTACCCAAGGCATGTGATTTATGCATGGTATGTCATAATAGGTGCATGCATTTCGTCAGTGAAGAACCAAAATGACCCACATCCATTTTTAGCTTAACACAATATCAACTATCTACACAAATATTCAAATATGTCTTGAGTTCATTTCAATACAGCATCTTGTACCTTTTAAAAAATATGGAATTAGAACATTTTAAACTTTTCAAAAACATGTAAATAGAACATTTTACACTTTTCAAAAACATGTAAATAGAACATTTTGCACTTTTTAAAAACATGTAAATAGAACATTTTGCACTTTTTTAAAACATGTAAATAGAACATTTTACACTTTTTAAAAACATTTAAATAGAACATTTTACACTTTTCAAAGGCATGTAAATAAAACAATTTACAAAACTCCTAATTACAATTTTACGCATGTGTTTATCATTTTGTTTTTATGACATAGCTCGATTTGATTCTGGCTTAAATTGGATATGGGTCATTTTGGTTCTTCACCGACGATTTGTAACTCTTGTATCGCCTCGTCCGCATCTCCCTATATGTATGCCATCTGCCATCGACATTGGTTTTGCATAGCATACTTAGGTAGGATTCAGTCATTCATGATTCAGTACATCAGAAATAATCAGAATCATGATTTGAATTTGAACTTGAACCTTAATTTCCAATGAGCCTATTTAAACAGAGGATTGACAAATTAATGACGAACAGTACGAAGTATTGCCTTATTAAACGGCAATAATATTTTGCCTCACATAATATACATTAGCATTAGCACAAACACTATGGATTTCTTCGTTTTGTCCTTTTTCATTTCTACCTATTTTTTGCTTTTATGTTTTTAAGTCACTGTTGACTGTCAGCGAAGCGTTTTCCTTGAGATTGTGTTATCTCACTAGTCAGTTCGCACATTAATTATGTATATTTTTTTATTTTAAATTTTAAATAGATTAACGCACCTGCAATCTACCTATAGGTACTCGTGCTGACTTGCTGACCCGAAAGCATCATGGAAATGGAACAATTACTCCCAGTCATAAATAAACTCCAAAAAGTTTTCAGTAAGAGCGGATTGGATTCAACGCTCATTCAGCTTCCCGAGATTGTTGTAGTTGGGGATCAGGTGAGTAATTCTAAACTACATAATATGTTCAGTCCCTAATTATTTCGTTGATAAAATACTAGGTGCATTATTTGAATGTGATGTTATTATGGATCCCATCGCTGAAAATCACGTTTATGTTGGTAGTTGGTAGTATATATATATTATAGTTATTGATGTAATGATGTTGAACTATTTTTGTAGAGTTCAGGGAAAAGTTCAGTTCTTGAAAGTTTGGTGGGGCGGCCGTGCTTACCTCGGGGGTTCGACGTTGTTACCAGATGCCCTATTGTACTCCAGTTGATTAAAACAGGTACTTAATGCCAAAGAATTAAAATTAATAGGTTACCATATTTCTATAGGTTCCATATTTTTTTAAAATACAAATAGGCAAATTGTAAACTTGTCTTGGTATGTATCTAGGTAAGTAAATATAATTATGCATTATTCTAATCATCTAGTATGTGTGTCGAATCACGTTATGCTATTTTGTATAGATGATGGTGAAGCTGATGAGGACTACTGTGAGTTCCCACATCTACCAGAGGGGGAGAGAAAGGTCACCAACTTTGACCTCGTTGTGAAGGTCATCAATGATGAAGTGGATAAAAGGGCTGGGAAGAATAAAGGGATCATCAGGGATGAGTTAATCATGAAAATATTCTCCCCAAATGTTATCAACTTGACGATTGTTGACTTACCTGGAATGATCAAGGTGAGCGGCTACATTCACTATATAAACTGTAGTAATTTGTTTTGTACAGTTTTATTACGATTTATAACGGTTGAAACTTATTAAAATGTGTGATTATACTCGCATAGAATCCAACATGTGACCAGCCAGAAGACATTGAAGAACAATTGGAGGAATTACTTCGATGTTACATTGCCAATCCTAATAGTATAATTCTCGCAGTCAGCGCAGCCTCCAATGATATTGCCAATTCAGGAAGTCTAAAATTGGCCAAGGAAGTTGATCCTGATTTGGATCGAACCGTGGCTGTGATCACAAAGTTGGATCGAATGGACCGTGGGACAAATGCTACGGATGTGCTGACTGGAACAATATTCCCTGTCAAATTAGGAATTGTGGGAGTGGTGAACCGTTCTTATGAAGACATTCAGAATAACAAAACAATTTCTGACAGCATTGATTACGAGGCCAAATTTCTGAATGACCATTACCCCATGATTGCTTCTCAAAACGGGAGTCCGTACCTCAAGGCCAAATTGCAAGCGCTTCTTTTGGAACATATTCGGCAATGTCTACCTATATTGGAGGTTTGTTATATTAAATACTCTCTAAATAGTTGTCAAATGCTTTTGACTAAATAACGCATTACCCCCTTTGAATTATATTTACGATTTATTTATTTGTGGCAGGCTCGCTTACTTCGCTTGAAGAATGAAGCATCGAACGAAATAAAAGTGCTGGGTGGAGAGGCCCCTGTGGATAATCTGTCATGCCTTCGTGAAATTATTGAAAAATTCTGCGAAGCATTCAAGTCTTCCACTACGGGTCGAAAATTCCGCAACATTGAAAGTCAGACGTTAACAGGGGTTGCTAAGCTCAACCAAATATTCGAAGATGTTTGGAATTCAAAGCTTAATACTGTTGACCCTTTGAAAAATTTAAAAGATGAAGAGATTTTGAACACAGTCATCAATTCCAGAGCCCTGGGGTGTGGACTTGTTGTAACTGAGGTAGGTACTTTATTTATGCATTATAGCATATAATATACGTATGCGTACTTACTTAACGAGATACACTTTGATTTGGATTTTTAGTCCATGAGCAATACGGTCTATTCTTAATTATTCTGGTTAGAATTCGGAATTTTACTTTTAGGCATATATGTGCGTACTGCTTGTATTTAATTTCACTGGATTTGATTCTTTGCTTTTATTTGGGCCTTAATTGTCTAGGCTGTTTTTCAAGATTTGGTCCGAAAACAGATTCTTCTGCTAAAAGACCCAAGTCGTGATTGTGCTTCTTTAGTACGTGCGGAAATACTGCAAATCGTTCAAGTTTGTATGGAAAGCCCTGAGGCGGAAATGCGTCGCTTCCCAAAAATTAAATCCGCTATTGATGGTGTCATCAGAGACCTTCTCAAAGAGCAGCATGACGAGGCTCAGACATTCTTTGCCAAATATATTGATTGTCACGCTTCTGTCATTAAGATGAAACAGTCGGAATTTGGAGATGAAATCAAGCAATTACAGGAATTTGACTATTGCAAAACATCCGAGCAGGTGAGCAGTATTTCTGATATTCAAAATGAAAACACCCCGTGTTCTCAAACTCAAGCTGTGGTAGAAAAACCAGATTTTGATGAACGCATGCTATCTCAGGTATATTTATGGAGACATAATAAATAAATTAATGTACATACATACACGACATTATTTGAAATCGTATTTTTTTTGTGAACGTTATTTACTGGCTACTATAAAGATGCTACTACCTACTTTACTTGCTTAGCTTATACCTACACATGTAGTTTAAAGTTGAATTAATAAATTTTCTAATATGTTCTAATAATATTTTTGCTCTTACAGGGTAAGATGTCGTCGGATGAGCCACCCAAATCCGAGATAGCTAAATGTGACATTATTAGAAGTCTTGTATCAACATATTTTGAGACGGTCAAGTCTGACGTTCGCGACTTCTGGCCAAAAGTCATGTACCACGATATAATTGATTCAATGGAATCCACAATTCAGGGCAAGCTTGTAAGTTTCGGTTAACTTATGTATCTAACTACAATTAATTATATCGGGGATTTGTGTGTGGATGTGTATTGATTTAACATTGATCATAGAGGCAAAATAACTGAATAAAATAGACTTATTGAACCGCGCAAGTAGAATAATTAATAGGAAATAATAATGCTTCCTCCCCGCCCCTACAACTTTCCAGTCCAGTAATGCACAATGTTCATCTTTATAATTTTTTACTCCGTTGATTTAGATTGATAAGCTGCTTATCACGGGGGAAATTGAAAATCTTATGACTGAGGATAAAAACATTGCTGAACGCCGCAAGCAGGTTGTTCAGAATCTCAAGGTATGTGATATTTGCTTTTCCCAAAACATGTAAATTGAAGATTTTGCTCTTTTCAAAAATATGTAAATAGAACATTTTGCACTTTTCCAAAGCATGGAAATAGAACATTTTGCTCTTTTCCAAAATATGTAAATAGAACATTTTGCACTTTTCCAAAACATGGAAATAGAACATTTTGCTCTTTTCAAAAACATGGAAATAGAACATTTTCCTCTTTTCCAAAACATGTAAATAGAACATTTTCCTCTTTTCAAAAACATGTAAATAGAACATTTTCCTCTTTTCTAAAACATGTAAATATAACATTTTGCTCTTTTCCAAAACATGTAAATATAACATTTTGCACTTTTCCAAAACATGTAAATAGAACATTTTGCTCTTTTCCAAAACATGGAAATAGAACATTTTGCTCTTTTCCAAAGCATGGAAATAGAACATTTTGCCCTTTTCCAAAATATGTAAATAGACATTTTGCCCTTTTCCCAAAACATGTAAATTGAACATTTTGCTCTTTTCAAAAATATGTAAATAGAACATTTTGCACTTTTCCAAAGCATGGAAATAGAACATTTTGCACTTTTCAAAAATATGTAAATAGAACATTTTGCACTTTTCCAAAACATGTAAATAGAACATTTTGCTCTTTTCCAAAACATGTAAATAGAACATTTTCCTCTTTTCCAAAACATGTAAATAGAACATTTTCCTCTTTTCAAAAACATGTAAATAGAACATTTTGCTCTTTTCCAAAACATGTAAATAGAACATTTTCCTCTTTTCCAAAACATGTAAATAGAACATTTTCCTCTTTTCAAAAACATGTAAATAGAACATTTTGCTCTTTTCCAAAACATGTAAATAGAACATTTTTCTCTTTTCCAAAACATGTAAATATAACATTTTGCACTTTTCCAAAACATGTAAATAGAACATTTTGCTCTTTTCCAAAACATGTAAATATAACATTTTGCACTTTTCCAAAACATGTAAATAGAACATTTTGCTCTTTTCCAAAACATGGAAATAGAACATTTTGCTCTTTTCCAAAACATGGAAATAGAACATTTTGCTCTTTTCCAAAACATGGAAATAGAACATTGAGCATTTTTCAAAAGCTTCTAAACAGAAAATTTTACACTTTTTAAAAACTCAGAATTAATATTTTACGCATCTAATTAAATCTTACTAGGCAATTGTTAGTGTTGATTGTTGACATAGCTCGTTTTGATTCTGAAATTGGAGACGGCTTATTTTGATTCTTCACTCACGATGTGCATAGTAATAAAAATAACTATTATCACCTGTATCAAAATTATCATATTATTAATTTAACTGGTCCATTTTATGAAAATTTCAGGAACTTGAGAATGCAGAGGAAGTGTTAGCTTCCATCTGAGACCCAAGCTACTAGTTGTTGCTGTATTGCTGTATACCGTATTTCCCACGAAACAACTTATGCAATAATACCGTTCTATTACAAACGTATTATTGTATTTTTTAAAACTTCAGCTCATGTATTATTAGCGTGACAGAAGGAAATACTGATTAGTTTTAATTACCTCATTTTTAGTTAAAAATTACTTGTAACTACTTAATTTGCAACAATTAGCATTGTTATTGATATTCGGTATAGAAATATAACATTGTTTTACATTCTGCGGAAGCACGGAGCATATACATATTTCCATATTCAGTACCTACTAAATAGGAATCCTCACGGAGCTGGAAGTAATTGTAATTATGCGAAGTAAGTAAACTTGATTAGATTAGAATTTAAAGTTCACAGCTTTAAATGAATCAAATGTAGGTAAGTAGTTATGTCATCATTATTCTTTCTATACCTATTCCCATTTGAAAATTGATAGAAGCACTTAATATTCCAAGGCACATAATTCATGCTAGAAATCGGGCAAGGGAGTAGTAAGCCTTTTTATCACTGTGAGTTAGTAAAATTCTTACAAAGCACACAAAAAAATCATTAAAAGACAGAGAAGAAAAATAAAATAAAAATAAAAATAAAGAAGAATAAATACCAGAGTTACAGACTCGTATTTTATATGAGTCTATAAGTAAAGTAGTAAAGTATCAAAATGACCAGCATCCATTTTTGGTTAAATACAAAATTCAAAATGGACTATCTACAAAACAATTACATTATCATGATCTTGAACGCATGTAAATAGAATAATTTTTAGAAACATGTCCATATAGAACAATTTGCGCTTTTCAAAAACTTGGTCTTTCTCTCGCAGTGACGGAAGAAGTCGTGTGGGTGTGGTGTGGGTAATATTTCTGCTGCAAAATCTTGTGTTGAGCTGTTGAGCAAATTAAACGACATCGTGAAGTGGATATTTTTACTGCAGTTAGAACACTTCGACGCTACATACCTTGAATCATGCCTAACATGGTAAGAGACAATATGTCAATATCGAATATAAATAATCGAATCACTATATCAGTATTAGATCAGTATAGTTCAAGAATTATATTGGATTAATCAGCATTTAATTATTTAATTAACGACAAATAAAAAATACTGTGTTTACAAAAGTACCGCTTCCGAGTACTTGTAATGTAACCCTATTCAAAACTAATAAACGTCTTGGACGTGAATAAAATCGTTTTCGAAAGTCATCTCATTCTCCAAACTCATTCTCAAAACGATTATTTTTATGTTCAAAACGTTGAGACTTATTTTGATTTAAGCCGTCAAAGCGTGAACTAGACAAAAAGAAATCAAATTAGCGAGAACAATACGTATGCAATTTACGAAGTTTTGTATTACGGAGCTCGCCAAAAAAAACGCCAAAAAATGTCAAAACAATAAACTGCACATTGATGAGCTGTAATGACAATTCAAATGCAAGGGTAAGAGTCAAGTGACATATTTCTAGGATTAAAAACTAATAGTGCGGACGTGACCATAGATAACGACTCACTAGTCAGTTATTGAGATTATATAGGGATCGCCCATAAGTGACGTCAGGGGTAGGGTCAATGATGGGTTCACTTGGATATTCATATTGATGTCATTCCAGGTTAAAGATATCCGTTTGCGCAATAGTTAAGCTGGTGACAAGGGTTGTTAAGGGGGTCCTAGAAATCGGGATATTTCGATGACATCAATTATGGACGACCCCTTACTGGGACGATGTAGTATGAATTAAGTATTAATTTCACATCCGACACTGCTATTATTGTGCAAAAGTGGTCCATGTTTACGTAAGTCGGTGGTGCGGGCTTTGGAAATTTGAAGCCTCCTGTAATTCTGACTTACGTAAGCGTCTAAAATGCTCGCATAGCTGTAAGATTATTAATAATAATGGCACAGCTATGATTAATTTATGGTGTACTTAAAATGATCCAATTCTCGTATTGTTCATTATCAATATGTATTGTTATTGTTCAGCCCAATTCTCGGTATTAATGGTATGAAACATAACGTCTGTGAAGAACCAAAATGCCCATATCCAATTTAAGCTAGAATCAAATCCAGCTATGTCATAGAAACAAAATGAGAAACATGCGTAAATTGTTAATTAGGAGTTTTTGAAAAGTGTAAAATGTTCTATTTACATATTTTTGAACAGTTCAAAATACTCTATTTGCATGTTTTTGAAAAGTGTAAAATGTTCTATTTACATATTTTTGAACAGTTCAAAATACTCTATTTGCATGTGTTTGAAAAGTGTAAAATGTCCTATTTACATATTTTTGAACAGTTCAAAATACTCTATTTGCATGTTTTTGAAAAGTGTAAAATGTTCTATTTACATATTTTTGAACAGTTCAAAATACTCTATTTGCATGTGTTTGAAAAGTGTAAAATGTCCTATTTACATATTTTTGAACAGTTCAAAATACTCTATTTGCATGTTTTTGAAAAGTGTAAAATGTTCTATTTACATATTTTTGAACAGTTCAAAATACGCTACTTGCATGTTTTTGAAAAGTCTAAAATGTTCAATTTACATATTTTTGAAAAGTGTAAAAGGTTTTATTTACATATTTTTTAAAAGTGCAAAATATTCGAATTATATGTTTTCACGACACATTTCAATACTTTTGTAGATAGTACATATTGTTTTTAGCTAAAAATGGAAATGGGTCATTTTGGTTCTTCACAGACGATAAAGTGCTTTATGTATTTGAATACAACTACATTACCTAAACATTTTTAGACTGTAATGAAAACGTACAAAATAATATTGACTCCCCAGTTGTCACTCAGTCGTCAGTCTTCGTCCCTTTGTTATAAAATTATCTTCAGTCGCAAAAGTCGAAGACAGCGAGTTGGACATACAAAGAAGTAGGTGCCTTACTTCAAGAAATTGGTATTCGTTTATTAAGTCTCAGTATTGATTAATTTGAGAGTTTTTGATCTGCGTATTGTCACCTGAATTATTGTAATTTTTGTAGGGCGAAAGAAGAATAAGAAAGCCAGTTCAGGTAAGTAATAATAATCCTTTCATTATTTTTATTTTTGATTTTGTCGGGCTCTCACTCCTACTTGCCTATGGTATGTGATGTATGCATGGTATGTCATAGATGCATGCATTCGCAATTCTTGTATCGCCTCGTCCGCATCTCCCCATATACCATCTGCCATCGACATTGGTTTTGCATAACATTCTTGGCAAAGGTAGGTGTAGGATTCAGTACATATCATAAATAATCAGAATAATGCTTTGAACTATGATTTTCAATGAGCCTAAAGCAGAAAACAGACGATTGACATAAATTAATTACGGAAAGTACGCAGTAATTAAAGGCTATCAAAGGGCAATATTTTACAGCACAAAACAATAGGGCAACACAATAAATTTCTTCGTTTTTCGTTTTTATGTTTTTAAGTCACTGTTGGCGGATTGTTTTTCTCGAGATTGTTATTGTTATATCTCATTATAGTCAGTTTGCATATTAACTATGTATATTTAGTGTTTCGTTCGGGACGGTACGGGAAGGGAAACTCAAATCCATCCAAATCCATTCAAATCGAAATTTTACGGACGACATTTTCGGGATTCGGGACGGGACGAACCTCATCCCGTCCCGTCCCGAAACAGCTTTGTCCCGTCCCGTCCCGCGTACCGTCCCGAACTTTTCAAAAACAAACAAAAATCCAATAAAATGACTAAATAAGTGAAATTTTAATACAAAAATATGTTTTTTTGTGTAATTATTTTATCAACCAAGCATTCAAAAATGATTTATAAAAATGCTAACAACTGTTCAGATTCATTAAAAATAACCTCCGACTGCATTAACTACAATTGTTCATAAGTCATAAGTAAGTATTTTTAACGTGAATGCTTTCTTGAAGTTCGAAATAGTACAAAAACAAAAACTATTATCAAAAGCCTCATTGTGTTACATACTATCTCGTTTAACTAGACTGAAGGAGATACGGTAAAGCACCGATAAAATGCTGTAATGATTAACTTTGAGCTTTAGTCCAGTCCTTAACCAATAGATACTTTATCTATAATAAGTAATGTGCACCTTCGTTGCTTTTGAATATTTTTTGGCAAAATATAATTATATGACAATTTCTCTGATATGATATATATTTTTTAATACCAGTTTAAAAAAATATTTAATTATTTGTCACTTTTTAGCATACATTGTTACATCAAATATAGCTAATCATTTATGTTAGGGACATCCCGATCGGGACGGGACAGACGGCGTCCCGTCCCGAACCCGTCCCGTTCCGAAATCTTCGGGACAGAAAATGCTTGTCGCGTCCACGCGTCCCGTCCCGTATCTTGTCCCGGCCGGGACGGAACGGGATATCCCGTCCCGAACGAAACTCCATGTATATTTTTTTAATTTTATATAGATTCACACACCTTTAATCTACCTGAAGGTACTGTTGCTGAAAGGAAGGCATCATGGAACAATTACTCCCAGTCATAAATCAACTGCAAGAAGTTTTCAGTACGAGCGGATTAGATCCCAAGGTCATTCAGCTTCCCCAGATTGTTGTCGTCGGAGAGCAGGTGAGTTATTCTAAACTAATATCTTCAGTCCTAACTATTTCATTGATAAAATACTAGGTGCATTATTTGAATCTGAATGATACTATTTGGGATCCCCCTATATTTAATTTTGGTAGCATATAGTTATAAGTGAGGATGTTGAATTATTTTTGTAGAGTGCAGGGAAAAGTTCGGTGCTTGAAAGTTTGGTGGGGCGGCCGTGTTTACCTCGTGGAAAAGACATTGTTACCAGATGTCCTATTGTACTCCAGTTGATTCAAACAGGTAAGTAATCATGATGTTCTCGTCCAAATCGGACCAGTATTTCAACAATATAATATAGAAAGGTTTTATAAATAAGGCCCTATCCTTATGATAAATAAATGACAGGATAGGAGTAGGTAGATGAGAATCAAACTTATTTTTATTTTCCAGAGTAATTATTGTGAGGTGCTAGTCGGTAGGTGGTTGCTTTGATTCTCCTTAGCATTAAGTTTTACATTACCGGGACTGGAGTGACTGGGATGACTCGGGAAAATATTCAAACCATATTTTAAATTAATAATGAAATTAATGTTCAGGAGGGGAGGTTGCTATGTCAATCTCCGAACTCCTGTTATGACTTCTCTTCCTCCAAACAGACCATTTCCTCATGGTGAGGAGAAGAAAACAAGAAAATGTGAGCGAGATTCTTGGCTTGAGTTGAGACGTTGACACGTATCGGACTTGCGGAGGGTAGCACAACACCCTATCCTAAAGAGCGGCAACAGGAAGAGATTTCTCAATTTCTCAATCCTCTTTTTTTTTGTCAATCCGTACTTCGGTAGCATTCAAAACGGGGGAAGGGGGAACTTCAGGGCCGGGGATGGCAGTGGTGCTGTTGAATAGGATTTGGATTTAGTGCTAATCTCCGCAATTTTGCAAGTTTTTTGACAAAGTCATAAGTTCATCTTCTTTTTACCAGTTTCGTTTTCTTCTTCCCACCATGAGGGCATGGTGTCTGTTGAGCGGGGAGGAGTCATGTAAGGAGTACGGCGGTTGGGATAGCAACCCACAGTTTTAGTTAGTGATATTTACAATATCAACAACAAAAATTGTAATATGCCGAGTCATACCAATATGTCCAGTCCCGATCATTTAAAACGTAATGTTAAGTGAGAATCAAACTACCAGCTTACCGACTAGCACTTCACAATAGTTACTCTGGAAAATAAAATAAAAGTTTGATTTTCACCTACCTACCCCTATTTTTACCATTTATTTATCATAACGGAGGATATATAATTATAAACTTCTAACAATATGTAGGTGCTAAATTATGTAAATACAGTGGAATCTCTGAATACCAGCCTTCCCAACACCGGCCAGCTCGATTTACCGGCCAATTTGAAAATCCCCGTCAAAATGCCTATGCTTGTAATGCTAAAATACGCCGATAAACCGGCTCTCGATATAATGGGAAGCTCGATAAACCGGCCAAAAAAACTAGGCCCCAGACCTACTTTACAATGTGTATTTACACCTTTGTACCGGCCATTGATTTAATGTAAGAAGAAAAGATAACTTTATTGAATAGAACAAACTTAAAAACTGACCTCCACCGAGGGGAGCCCAACTGACTCAGTATTCAGTATACGTTAAGAAAATTTGTTAAATATTAAAAGTATCCTTCTTAGTATACACTGTAGGTATTATTCTATTTTGCTAATTAGATATTACCATTTTGTCTCAAGAAATTGAAGATAGGAAGGCATTAAATTCCATTTTATATTTAGAACAATATCTTTTAAATCTTAAAATATCTTGGCTGAAACAAGCTACAATTCCACAATAATTTACTTTAAGCAATACGTAAACGCAATTAATTTGATTCACCCAACACGAAAGTGACTGTTTTTGAAAGCAATTTTTATTTTTGTTTTATTTTTTTAGTTTTAAAATAGCATTTGGATATGCTTTGTACTTACTGTTATGGTATATAAATCTTTACGTAGATCATAAGATTTTATTGACTTTGAATAAATTCATTTATTCATTCATATAATGGTATGTTGTTAGTATCTGTAATCTGTATATTGGCCACTGAATGGCATCTACATATAATGGTCATCGGCCAGTATCTGTATAATGGCCAAACTTTAAACCGGCCAAAATCACCGGGTCCCTTGAGTAGCCGGTATATCGAGATTCGACTGTAGGTAGAAATCATATGTTATTAATTTTGTGTGTAGATGATGCTGAAGCTGAGGACTACTGTGAATTCCCACATCTACCAGAGGGTGGGAGAAAGGTCACCAACTTTGACCTTGTTGGTAAGATCATCAATGAAGAAGTTGATAAATTAGCTGGGACGAATAAAGGAATCATCACTGGCGTCCGGGACACGGACGCAATAGTCATGAAAATATTCTCCCCAAATGTTATCAACTTAACGATTGTTGACTTACCTGGAATGGTCAAGGTAAGCGGCTTTATCCACTGTGTATATACATAGGTTATAGTAATTTATATTGTAAAGTTTTACTACGATTCATCGCCATTCAAACTTATTGTAATGTGGACTCTATGTGCGATTACATTCGTACAGAATCCAACGGGAGACCAGCCACCGGATATTGAAGCACAAGTCGAGGAATTACTTCGAAGTTACATTAGGAATCCAAATAGTATTATTCTTGCAGTCAGCGCAGCCACCAGTGATATTGCTAATTCAGGAAGTCTGAAATTAGCCAAGGAAGTTGATCCTGATTTAGATCGAACAGTTGCTGTACTCACAAAGTTGGATTTAATGGACCGTGGAACAGATGTTACGGATGTGCTGACTGGAAAAACATTCCCTGTCAAATTAGGAATTGTAGGAGTTGTTAACCGTTCTCATGAAGACATTCAGAAGAACAAAACAATTTCTGACAGCATCGAGCGTGAGGCCAAATTTCTGAAAGACAAATACTTCAAGATTTCTTCTCGAAACGGGATTCCGTACCTCAAAGTCAAATTGCAAGAGCTTCTATTGGAACATATTCGCAAATGTCTACCTGAATTGCAGGTAGGTTTTGTATATATTATGTGCTTCGTAAATATTTTTCAAACGCGAACCGTTTTTACTTTATCTCCCACAAATGGTATTACTGTGTATATATTTTATTATGGTAGGTTCGCTTAAGGTGCTTGAAGAGTGAAGCAATGGATGAAATAGCAGATCTCGGAGGAGATGCTCCGCTGGATATGTCTGATGATAAATCTCTGCGTAAGTATCTACGTAAAATTATTAAAACGTTTTGCGTATCATTCAAGTCTTCAATTACTGGTCGGACTTTTCGGGACATTGAAAGTCAAACCTTGTCAGGGGTGGGAAAGCTCAAGCAAATATTCGAAGTCGTTTTGCCTTTAAGGCTAAATACGATCGACCCTTTGGAAGATTTACAAAATGAAACGATTTTGAATACAATCGCCAATTCTACAGCCCTAGAGAGCCGACTTATTGTAACTGAGGTAGGTACTTTGCGCATTATAAAAAATGGGATTACTCATTCACCTCGCGGCTTTGTATCCAGAGCCGGACGAAGGAATTTGCTTTTAGGTAGTAATTTGTTTCCATGCAAAAACCAACATTTTGATTTTATTGATGATTTTCTTTCGTAAATAAAAATGTTGGATTTACATGTTTAAGAAATGTGTAAATTGTTATTTTTACTTGATTCCGAAAAGTGCTCAATGTTCTATTTACATGTTTTGAGAAAAGTGGAAAATGTTTTATTTGTATGTTTTTGAAAAGTGCAAAAATTTTCATTTTGCATGTTTTTGAAAAGTGCAAAAATTTTCATTTTGCATGTTTTTGAAAAGTGCAAAAAATTTTATTTTGCATGTTTTTGAAAAGTCAAAATACGCTTTTTTACATCTTTTTTAAAACTGCAAAATGTTTTATTTACATGTTTAGAGAAAATTCAAGCAGCGGGGGCTGCCTACGCTGACCGCATTATCCGGCCATGTTTGTATCCTTTAAAAGGTTTAATTCTTATTTCTTAGCATTCGTAAAGATTGAATTTTTTGGCTTTTCTAGGTTGCGTTTCAAGATTTGGTCCGAAATCGGATTCGTCGGCTAACAGAGCCTAGTTGTGTCTGTGGTGATTTAGTGTAGGAGGAAATACTAAAAAACGTTGAAGTATCTTTTAAAGGCCTTGAAGCGGAAATTCATCGCTTCCCTACAATTAAACCCACTATTGTGGGGGTCACTAAAGGTCTTCTTGAGCAGCAGTATGTCAAAGCGCAGGCAGAGCTGAAACAATACATCCAGCGTCAGGCTTCATACATTGTGATGAACCAAGTCGAATTTGGGGATGAAATCAAGGAAATGCAAAAGTTTGACTTCTCTAAATTATCGAATCCGGATTTTCAGGTAACTAAAGAAAACGCATGTGATGGTAAACCGGGGCTAAATCAGGTATATTTAAATGCCTATATACTAACTAAAGGGAACTATTTCAAGTAGTACATACACCCAGATTTCGAAATCACTCATTGCAAAAAATCGGGCTACTTTTTAATAGCATAGATCCAAAGTAACTCGAGTTCATCGTGCGTTGTTTGGTCACAGTGGCCCGCCAAAGTTTTAAAAAATTGATGTTTTACTTACATGGGACATTTCCCAAGTGTAAAATCCGAAATGAAGCAAATGCTATCAGAACGTGTACTACGTGGTGGGGTCATTACAACGTATATAATCATATCGGTGCAAATTGCGTTCTGGCGCCAAAAACTAAATTTGAAATTGTCGAAATTGGTCGAAATAAAAAAACTGAAAAATCATATGGGAAATTCAATAGGAATTTTTACTTACTTAATGACCTCACGGGTAGGGTCAATGGGAATCTTCAGATATTAATGGAATCCCATGTTAAAGACATCCATTTACACAATGGTATACAGATGACAGCGTCATAGGGTATAAAAATGAAAATATTTGGATGACATCATTTATGGACGACCCCTTGCTAATTTCAGGCTTGTTCGTATTCAAATAACACAATGCCTATAGTTTTTGAAAAATATCAGAAAACTGAATAAGTGGTAAGGGGGGACCATTAAGTAAGTAAAAATTCCTATTGAATTTCCCATATGATTTTTCAGTTTTTTTATTTCGACCAATTTCGACAATTTCAAATTTAGTTTTTGGCGCCAGAACGCAATTTGCACCGATATGATTATATACGTTGTAATGACCCCACCACGTAGTACACGTTCTGATAGCATTTGCTTCATTTCGGATTTTACACTTGGGAAATGTCCCATGTAAGTAAAACTTTGCAGCCCTATAATTTCTACAGTTCTTATCTGATTTTGACAAAATTTGACTTTTTCTAATCCTTTGGCTATATTCTAAAATGTAATTTCCGGATTTTTGCAAATTCCATTTTTTCAAAAAATTGGTTTTACAAATTACACATCTAAAATATATATAGGTTTCTTGAATTTGTTTTGAAAAAAATAAAAAATTTGGAATTTTCAAAAACTCTAAAAACTTTTTACTTGTAGTCTATGTAGTTTAAGTTTGTGATATGCATTAAGACTATATTTACATACTTCCAGGTCGAGGAGGAACGCAAAAGATCCGAGGTAGGAAAGTGTGACATGATTAAAAAACTTGTAGCCAAATATTTTGAAACGGTCAAGTCAGATGTTTGCAAATTTTGGCCAAAAATTATGTTCCCCGTTGTCATTTACTCCATCGAACAAGAAATTAATGACCACCTTGTAAGTTTTAGTAAATTTTAAAGACTTATATGTAGCTGCAATAATTACATACTAATTTACTGATGTTGTGTTTGCGTTGATTGCAAATTGATGGTACAGACGTAGTAATTATTGTTTAACCTTGCAAGTTGCAAGCGAACCATATAGCAATTAAATTAAATTCCTTCAGTGTCCATCTGTATTTTTGAATGTATATAATTATTTTTTTAGATTGATAAACTGGATACTCCGGAAGGATTCGAAAGTCTTATGACTGAGAATATACACTTTGCTAAGCGTCGTGAACAAGCTGTTCAAAATCTCAAGGTTTGTGATCGATATTTTCATATTTTTTCTTTGAGTCATAATATCGTCTGTGAAGAACCAAAATGACCCATTTCCATTTTTAGCTAAAATCAATATCCCCTATCTACAAAACTAAAGTCATTTTGCACTTTTGAAAAAGCATGTAAATAAAACATTTTGCACTTTTAAAAACCGTGTAAATAGAAAATTTAGAACTTTTCAAAAACATGAGAATAAAACTTTTTTAAATTTTCAAAAACATGCAAATAGAACATTTTGAACTTTTCAAAAATATGCAAATAGTATATTTTGAACTTTTAAAAAACATGTAAATTGAACATTTTGAACTTTTCAAAACATGTAAACAGAACAATTTACACTTTTCAAAAACTTATAATCACCATTTTACGCACGTTTCACATTTTATTTTTATGACATATACGTCATTTTGATGCTAGCTTAAATTGAATATATGTCATTTTGGTTCTTCACAGACAAAATGCTTGATCAAAACTACATGTAATATAACTCGTTTTTAAGTGAACCATTCTTTGTATTAAAATTTCAGAAACTTGAGAATGCAGAGAAAGTATTGGATACTATTCGAGATACTACATACTAGCTGTATTTACCACTAAACAACTCGTGCAATAATACACTATTGCAGTACAAAAGTTGTTTTGTACATTTAATTTTTCAAAATTAAACTAACTCATTGAGAAATTGAGACGACAGAGTTGTGTACCACACACATTTAAATTTATTTCAATAATTATTAATTTCTTTTGATTTTACAAATACTTGCTAAATTTACCTAATTTCATTTTAGTAATGAGATTAAATGACTTGTAACCACTTAATTTCCAGTAAGTAGTATTATTATGGATATTAGATCTTTATATGTGGCAGTAGAGTGCGTAAATGTGATCGTGTTCATTTTTTTTTCAACTTTGAAAATCTGTAACTTTTTACCCAGCCGAAGCACAATGAGGAAAAAGTTATCATTATACTTCTCTTTTAATCCTTTATGTACACAAAAATACTCAGTGTCGAAAATTAAAAGTTGCAAGAGATACAGGTCATTGTACAAAAAAACTGCGGAAAGTCTTGCAACGGCCCAAGTGCCCTTAATGTGATCAATACATTTAAAGTTAATGGTAAAGTAGGGTCTTAAATGTGAAAAATTCAAAAAAGTACTCAAAACTTTCATGATTTTACATAGCCAGAGTTTTTAAGGAAAGAAGCTGAAATCAGTAGTCAGTAGTAAAGATAGTTAAGGCTATAGGCTGTATGAATATTAGTCGCACAGATTTTTAAAGGCGGTAATATTTAAACGGCGGCCACTGATCACATTTAAGGGGTGATCACATTTACGCACCTCTGATTAGTACTACATTTATTATTGTATTATTTTCTCGAAGAACAGAATATCTAGCAACATATTCAGTATAAAAAAGAGTATTACAGATAGAATAGAGTTATAGGGATCCTCACGGGGCTGGTAGTAATTCCGCCAAGTGTAAACTTGATTCATTGATTAGATTTTAGAGGACACTAGGTCACATAGCTGGAAATGAAATTAATATAGACATGTAATTAGGTTCTCATTTACAAAATTTAGAAGCACTCAATATTTGCAAGGCACATAATTCTTGCTTGTGACATTTATTGCAGTGTAGTTACAGGAAGTCTTCTTGAAAATGAAATACAGCCCTTGAGAAAAACATGCTGGTATATTTTGTTTTCTATTAAGGCTACGTGTGCATGAGTAGCAATATAAGTTTCTATAGGATTTTATTTTAAGTTAAAGGCACTTTTTTATCGGTTCCACAATGTTGCCACGGGACGGTGTATGTCTCCCTTGAGAACCTAAAATAGAAATAATTTTTGTTGTTGTTAATGCAGTAAATAGATTTAATTCGTTTTAATATGATGGACGTTCTATATTAATTAAAAATTCACCAGCTAATTCAATGTAAAAGTAACTATACACATTTGCATTTACTCCTCACTGACTTATTGGCAGTATATGAATTTAATGAATTATTTAACTGAACTTTAACGTTAAAAGCGAAGACGACTAACAATTAGGTAGACACATAGGTCGAAATTCAGCATAATGATAAACTGTTATAAACTTACGCGGTAGTGTGAAGCGGTGCAGAAAAATCCATACAGCCAAAAGCAGCACCAGACCAGAACAACAATGGCAGGAACTATGAAGGCCCAAACACCACCTCCAGCGTTTCCAAAAATGAGCTATTAAATTACAGTAATAACACAATAATAAATTAGAAACTCATCCATGTTTTGTATTTTTGAGAACCATTGATTACAATAGTAATCAGGGCCGGAAGAAGGAATTGCGTTAAGGCAGGCAGGAATTTGTTTCTGTGCAAAACCCACCATTTTGAATTTATTGATCGTTTTCTTTGGCAAAGCAAAACATTGTATTTACATGTTTAAGAAAAGTTCAAAATTTTCTTTTTACTTGATTCGGAAAAGCGCTCCATGTTTTATTTACATGCTTTGAGAAAAGTGGAAAATGTTTTATTTGCATGTTTTTGAAATTTGCAAAAACATTTTTATTTGCATGTTTTGTACAATTCAAAATATTCTTTTTTATTTATTTTTGAAAAGTGCAAAAAGTTTCATTTGCATATTTTTAAAAAGTGCAAAATGTTTCATTTACATATTTTTTGAAAATTCAAGCAGCTGGGGCTGCATGTGCTGGCCACATTTTCCGGCCCTGATAGTAATATACATAGTAGTTTCTTGACATTAACTTTATAGTGTCAACAATTTAGTACCTGAATAATGAAGCTGACCATGAAAAACGGAATAATCATACTGGTTGCTGAAATCCATGGGATCATATGTTTGTATTGCTCCTGTTTAAAAAAAAATCGAATGATTTATTAGTAACCTAAAAACTACAGATACTACAGATACATAGTACACTGTAAGAAGTGAGCACGTAATTATTAGGTTATAGCTTGGCCGCTTGTTGATTGAAAAAAAAAACAGAAAAAAAATACATTAAAATCAATAAGAATATTTTTTCGGAAATTAAACTTACTCGCTTCACCCCAACGATAAGCAGTATACAGAGGATGATGTACAGAAGGATGGCGTGAATATGTTTCCCCACCAAATTACTGAACGAAAAATAAATAATGCATGTTCATACTTAGGTAGTACCTACAAAAAATCTGCATAATATCGTCTGTGAAGAATCAAAATGACCCTCGTCCAATTTAAACTACAATTAAAAAGAGCTATGTCCTAAAAAACATGCAAAACTTTAAATGCATGCGAAAAATCGTAAAATGTCAATTCTGAGTTTTTGAAAAGTGTAAAATGTTCTATTTGCATTTCTTTTAAGTCCAAAGTATTTTATAATTATATGTGGTTTTTTATTGTCACATCATAGGTTTTGTTTGTATGTGTTTGAGAATTGCTAATATTTTTTACATATTTGGGTACTTTTGAAAAGTGCAAAATGTTCTGTTTGCTTGCGATTTGGAAATTGTTAAATTTACTATTTGTATGATTTTTGAAAATTGCAAAACATTCTATTTACATGCTTTTTGGAAAGTGTCAAAAATGTTATATTTTAATATTATTATAAAGTTCAAAATGTTCTATTTGCATGTTTTAGAAAAGTGTAACATGTTCTATTTACCTTTTTTTTGAAAATTGCGAAACCCATTTACTGTTTTTTGATACGAGCAAAATATTTTATTTGCATACTTTTTTAAAACTGCAAAATGTTCAATTTACTTGCTTTCAGAATCATGGCATTGCAATTCATTTTATAGATAATGCATTTTGTTGTTTGTATTTAGCAGAGTTTAGCTTAACAGGGACAAGGGTCATTTTGATTCTTCACAGTATATAATGTAACTACTTACCTATATTATGCTTTTATTTCAAACTTTATTTGCATAAATATATAGCAAAGTAAAAACGAAATCACATCAAGGGCGGATCCACGGGGGGGGGGGGCTAAGGTGCTTTAGCCTTCTCCATGAAGAGCTTTTTTAACATGGCGAAGATAGGAGCGGCCATTTTCCAAGATGGCCGCTTAACATTGTTAGACCCCCCCCCCATGGCCCAATCCTGGATCCGCCCCTGAATCACATTAAATTGCCATAATTTAATATTTCCTATGGGTCTGTATAAGTATTATATTATTATAAGTAGCTACCTTTAATAATAATGAATACGGCAGTGTCCTCCGAAATCTCAACCTGGTCATGGCAACTCTTCCGAACAGCATTTAATAAGTCATCCCAAATAAACAAATCAAAAGACAATAATGTACAGGAACGTTGTGAGACTAGTCGCCTTTATGTGACGACGAAAACATTAGCACAACAAGATGGATTTCGTTTTATCCCTCCTAATTAACTGTCGGAGCGTTTTTTCAAGGTTTTATTACCTACATTCTACATAATTTACCGGAATTTTGAACATTCTGCAATACTGGACCGATTTCATCGAGCCATATATCATTGGAAAGCTAATCGCCAGTAAAATTCAAATTTAGGAACGGGCCTCCATTATAACAAAACGTTTTCAAAATACCGGTCTTTTAATTTTTAAATGCCGCCAAAAATGTGTTGCACGGGTCACAATCAAAAAACGAAAAAAAAGGTCCCTGCTTATTTTTGAAGAGCTTTCCAATGATATATCACTCGACACAATCCGTTAAAATTTTTTAATTTGCAATTATGTTATTTCGAAACCATTTAAAAACTAGTAACAATCGTGCGTGCACACTAAGTTATTTACATTTGCCAAATTGTTACTGTTCGAATAATATAACAAGTTAGTTTATTTTCATTGACTAACCGGTCGAAATATTCATTTAATACAATATTTAATGTTTTAGCGGGAAATTCAAAAATTGGAATTTTGAATTTTTGGTTGCATTACAGAAATTAATTATGAATAACAACCAACAACACATTGTGCGGCCTTATTGCTTCCCTTAATTTAAAACCTGTTAATTGAATCCAAAATTGGGCGGCAAATTCAAAATGCCTAATTTTGCTGTTAAGGCCGCCATGAAACAAGGGCGCGAGCCCTTGTTTTTGTCACTATAAAAACTATATTTTACTGCTCGCAAATATGCAGTTAATTATTTAATTCAGAATTAACAATTTACTAAAACAGTAGCCTCTGACGTCAGCAGTCAGCAGTATCAACTCAATTAATGTGAATTTCCTGACTATTAAAATTCGCGCGCTACAAGTTTCTATGACAATTTACAAGTACTTGTGACTTGTGAGAAAAATCATTGAAATGTTTATGCAACCAAATTTACTTGTACTTGTAAAATGTAACTTGTAAATTGTAAGTTGTAATTGTAAACTTGTAAATGTTTATGCAACAGGGCCCAGAGTCACACTAACAAGGGAATCACGCCAAGTGGTACGCTCCGATTTAAAAACAAGTATCCACAATTGATTGATCCTCCCGAGTGTGAGTGTACTATCACCTTATACCAGTTCCGTCAAAAATTGCGCCGTTGGCCCACAGTAGCCCACGAAAGTTTAAAAAAGACTACGTTTTTAAACTTTGCCGCCCTGCAGTTCCTACATATTTTATCCGATTTTCGAAAAATGTGAGGATTTGTGACATTTAAACCATTCTCTAAAATTTGATTTCTGCAGTTTTTAAAATTGTAAAAAAAAGCATTTTTTCTGAAGCACCTAAAAATACCAAATTTTGTGAAAAAAATTTAAATTTTTGAATTTTTTATAACGCAGAAATTACTGTTTAGAAAACGGTTTAAAGGTCACACAATCTTAAATTTTTCAAAAACCAGATAACAAATGTAGACACTGCAAGGCGGCAAAGTTTAAAAAAGTAGTATTTTTTAAACTTTGGCGGGTTACTGTGAACCATATAACGGCGCACATTTCGAGCGAACTGTTTTAGGGTGGTAGTACACTCGGGTGGGTCAATCAATTGTCGATACTTATTTTTAAATCGGAGTGTATCACTTGGCCTGGTTCCCTTGTGAGTACTTTATCTTTTTTGTTAACTGGCTAGTATAAGTATTTCTATATTTTCTATATCCAAAATACCACACGGAGTTTTATAAGAACTTTGAGACTACAGACGCCCAGCCGCACATACACACTGCTCTTATGCTATTTCGATCAGTTTTTTTTTGGATTTTAGTAACGTAATTAAATTAGGTTAATATTACATAGTATGTTATTCTAGAACTACCTAAGTACTGAAAAAAAACGGGAGAAGCATACCTTAAATAACGTAAAACCTGACGGGAGGGAATAAATTACTACTGTAACTTGAAAGTATTACGATAATAGAAATATTTATTAGATGGTGTTGCTGGTTGAAATGCCAAAGTTGATCTGTGTCCTGTATCTACAGGTGAAGGTGAAGTGAGTATAGGGTTATGGTTCCATCTGGAGTGTGTCACGAGAGCGACGGACGAGTCAAGGGCAGTCGAGGTTACCACCAATATTCAGTATGTGCTGGCTTGAAGAAGAGAGGCTATGTAAAACTTATAGACAAAATTTCGTATGGACACCGTATATAGTAGAATTAATAGACTTACAAAGTATGTAGTACCATCATTAGGCTCAGGCTCCACTACTTGTGCTACGAACTGAACAACAGAATAATAATTATAACTAGAATTAAAACTACAGAGAACTAGATCCCGTTTTCAAGGCCACTAGGCAGTGCAAAGATAAAAAGTCAACGAGAGATTTACGTGTGTGTCAAAGTAAGTAAAACTGAACGATGTACATAGTGTAAAGTATAAAGCTCTTCTTGGAGTCTTCCATCAGATTCAGTCGTTCAGATTGCAAAACTGGCAATGCCTTTTAATCCTAAGCCTCATACTTACGTATCTCATAACAGTAACAGATTATCACCAATATACAATAAAATATATCGTCTCTCAATGACCCATTTCCATTTTTAACTAAAGTACTATATCCACACACAAATTTAAAACGTCTTTATCCTGAAAGGATATTATTATGTAAATAAAACATTTTACACTTTTAATGAATATGTAAATGAAAAATTTTTACACTTTTAATAAACATGTATATAGAACATTTTTACACTTTTAAAAAAAATGTAAATAGAACATTTTTACACTTTTAAAAAACACGTAAATAGAAAATTTTTACACTTTTAATAAGCATGTAAATAGACCATTTTTACACTTTTAATAAACATGTAAATAGAACATTTGCGCACTTTTAAAAAACATGTAAATAGAACATTTGCACACTATAAAAAACATGTATATAGAGTATTTTTACACTTTAGAAAAACATGGAAATAGAACATTTCTACCTTTTTAAAAATCATGTAAATAGAACCGTTTTACACTTTTAAAAAACATAAATAGAATATTTTTACACTTTAGAAAAACATAAATATTTTTACACGCTTCAAGAACATGTAAATGGAACATTTTGCACCTCTTCAAAGCTTGTATTAGACGTTGAAAATCATTTAATGTTATCTTACTTAGCTTATTTTAATTCTAACTTAAATATGAGCCGATATTATTCTTCGCTCACGATATTCAATTTTTACAACGTGCTCTATTACATCGACTATATTAATTTAAAAATTAAAAGTGGTTATCTACGTAAGTGAAATAAAAAACAAACATTATGATAAAGGCAAGTAGGTCGTGCTCGTGGGTCGACCACTTAAATTAGACAAAACTTGAAACTAAACTTATTTTGAACAGAATATTTTTCTACAAAATTACATCAACGTATAATTAGGGGTCGTTTATAAATGATGCCATCAAAGAATCCCAAAGTTTGTTTAGACCCTATAGCTCCCCTCTCATCAGCTTGTCCATTGCTTTAATAGTTATCTCTGACATGCCATGTCATCAATACTTGACAACACCCATTAACTTTGCCGGCGACATCATTAGTAGACAACCCCTTATGAGGAGGACAAAGAAATCTAAAATGTAGAAAAGAAGTAATAGTGTATTTAAACATGTGGCCGCATACTCACACATTCAGTGCGTAGACGGGGGAAAATGCGCTGTTTTCCAGTCACTAATTTTTACTATGAAAATCTTTATGTTAGTTTTTGTAATTGTAAACATTGTAAACAACCCGGAAACTTACACAAGTAATTAGTATTCGCAATTTACAATAGGAATGAATCCGTTAAATATGCAGTATACACTACGTAAAGTAGTAGAAAAACATTTTTATAGTTGTGCGTCCGTGTGGGTCATGTTCATGGTCATGGCTGCTGCAAAATGCCATTGCAGCCTTAATCAAAATCAATAAGTATTTCTTATCTTTAGTATGCATGGGCTCATCTGCATTCAACTATGTAATTCTATTTATATTTAGGGATCTCTATGATTACTGCTCTTGGGAATTGGAGCTGTTTTTGCGTTCAAATAGTTTACGTGTAAATAACACTACTATCAAAATGTAACAAATCGTCTGTGAAGAATCAAAATGACCCACATCCGATTTCAGCTAAAAAATAAATTCACTGATAAAATTTAAAAAATATAATTCTGAAAGCATGTACATATTATGTAGAATATTTTACATTTCGTAGAAGATATGTCAATTTAACATTTTACTCTCATTTCAAAAGCGTGTAAGTAGATTATTTTGCACACATTCCAGAGTTGTATAGTACACTTATAGTGAGTCAATTAGCTGTACATCGGCGGTAAAGAGTCATTCTGTCCCGAGTCCGTTCAATTGGTAGCTGCCGTCGTGGGCGCTGTCGCGTAGTCCTATGCATTAGGTGGGGGTGTGGGTGGGATGTTGCTCACAGTGTTGTGCTCATGACGTACACTTAGGGGTCGTCCACAAAAGACGTAATAGATATTTCATTTCCAGAATATTTTGCGCTTTTCAAAAACATGGTAATAGAACATTTTGCACTTTTCAAACTTTTTCTAAAGTGCGAAAAGTTCTATTTATGTGTTAATGTAAAGTGCAAAACGTTCTATTTACATGTTATTCAACAGTGTAAAACGTTTATTTACACTATTTTGAAAGGTGCAAAATATTTTATTTACATATTTTTCAACAGTGCAAAATGTTCTTTCTACATGTTTTTGAAAAGTGTAAAATGTTCTGGCAAAGGTTCTTACCACGTCTTTTGTGGACGATACCTAAGTGTCCGTCATGAGCCCAACCCTGTCAGCAACATCCCTCTCCCACCTGTTGCGTTGTTGCGTATAGGACTACGCGAAAGCGACCGCGACAGTAGCTACGAATTGAATGGACTTGGGACAGAATGATTTTAGCCGTGTACTGGACTTAGGACAGAATGACTCTTCGCCGACAATATATAATTACATAATTACCTGTTTTTGAATCGAAGTGTGCCACACTTTGCTCGTTATGCAATTTCTATGGAAAGATGCGGTTCTGCTTGTAGACATTTTTGGAAGGATGCGGATTTGGTTTTAGAAAATAATTATTGGAAAGATGCGGATTTACTCTTTTTTATTTTATATCAATTAATTCAAAGGAATTCCTAAGATTAGCAGTGGTGATTAATGGAATGTGAAATTACAAAAAATGAGCATTTGTGGGTTCATTATTGAATACATGTAATTTACATATAGGCTCATGCATATTTACCCTGTTATTAAACAATATTAGTATTTGTATATTTCCTTATACAAATTGCTGCATTTCATTTATTTCGGAATGCCTGTAATTACATCAACAGGAAGATTAATTCCCTACGTAGTTTTAGTGGCATTAAAAATGAAGCCAGGTTCACTCCAAGAATCCCAGTCCTTAAGAAATGGTTTCTAATCACCCATTAATTACATTTTAATCGTGTTCAAATATTAAATTCAATAGCAGCATTGTTAAGAATTCAGACTGAGATGATCACCCATTGATTGTATTTTAATCTAATTTGAACATCACACTCGATGGCGATTGTTGCAAATTACATTCTGATCACATATTGTTGACATTTGTTGATACGTTGATTAAACTAGAATTGAACAGTGAATGGGAGTTGATGTTTAATGAATTTCTAATCACGCATTGATCAAAAGTTTCAGTTGAATCAAATTCAAATGTTGAATGGTGTAATTGAAATTAAATTTCTTTCGTATTTTGTTTTTACTGCAAATACAGGGCACAGATACTGATCGAGTGGAGTAACTCTGGAGTTTCAAGTATAAGTATTCCAGATTTATAGCGCTTGTTGTGTGCCGAAAATTAAAAAAAAAAGAAAACATGAATTTTGCGAGTTGTTTGACGCTCATAGTGCTACTCACAGGCACTTTATTTATTTCAGGAGGTACGTTAATTTTTTTTTCAAATTTTTAAAAATTTGTATTCATTGCACATTAATATTGAAAGGTTTGAACGTAACACGAAGTCGTATATTAATTCATTCGGACAGAAAGTCTCAAGTGCTTTCGTGATTGCCAAAGTTACTACAGCCACAATGGGACCAAATACACTAGTTGCAAAACAGTGGACGAAATTGCTTGCAAAGGCTCCTGCTTCCAGGACCACCAAACAACCTTTAAAGAAAGTAACAATGAATTGGGTGGGGAGGGATTAGCAGCTGTCGGTGAAGATAATGATTGCAGTCCTCTCAAAATGGCGGAAGGTTGCGTCCCCTTCACTTCTGATAGGAATCCGGAAGTTACCAAAAGGTGCTTCTGCAACACGGACTTGTGTTACTAGGTAGTCTTGTATCTAATCTGCGATTCTAAGCTTAAATAATTCAGGATTCTGGTTGACTTGATTTTGTTGATTAGATGTTCAAATACAATGAGGCAATAAAGAAATCCATGAATGCATACTGAATATTTATTTTTTTTGGTATGGAGCATAATTAATTCTTCTAGTGTTTAAGTGGTTGATTTTTATGGAGCATATAATTATTATGTAATCACTGGATCTGCGCATATACCACCATCCTAATATTTTAGCCCACCATGTTTAATAAACTTTCATGTCTCCCTAAATAACACAAAATTCAATTTCGAGTATTTGTCATATCGTCTGTGAAGAGCCAAAATGACCTACATCCAATTTAAGCTACATTCAAAATGAGATATGTCATAAAAACCAAAAGGGGACACATGCTTGAAATGTGAATTGAAAAAACGAAAAATGTTCTATTTTTATGTTTTTCAACAATGTAAAATGTCATATTTACATGTTTTTGAAAAGGTACTCAATGTTCTAATTCCATGTTTCTAAAAAGTGCAAAATGTTCTATTTACATATTTTTGAAAAGTGCTCAATGTTCTATGTATTATGCTCTCCAAGCCTATTTGAAAATTTTGTGTGGATAGTTGATATGATTTTTAGCTAAAAATGGATATGGCTCATTTTAGTTCATCGCAGTCGATATGCCGATGCACTCACGATCAGTTTAGACATAATATTACGGAAATTTGATAAAAAATTCAATTGAATACATTGTATTAAAAGTCTCATGTTTTTTATTTAGAATCATCTCAACTACAATTTTTGTAATTTTGCCTAATTATTTTCATATCTAATGTAATGCCAACTCATAATCATCTATTTATTTAAAAATACACGTAGTACATTTACTAGTAAGAGATGAATTACCAATTTTTTTCAATTTATGTCATTTCCATGACATTTGGAATTTAGTTCCAACTTTACCGTTTCTTCTGGTGTAAAATGTGGCCAGGAGTGGATACTGTGAAGTGTAGGACACTGGGGATGGAATTGTGCCACACATTCTAGAGTGGAAATAAAAGTTAAAATTTCAACTAATTTTTAAAAATGTTGTGGTAATTTTTGCATTCACTGGTTGAAAATTATTAAAATGGTTACATGTAAACTAGAAAGCATTTGATTCATTTGATTGTACCTAACAAGTCTGTTTGGGCAATTTTTCACTCTCACTTCATAAATGTCCAACGAGTCGTATCCAGAGCAGGACGAAACATTCTTTTTGGACGTGAGGGAGTTGACCGTTAGTGTTGTTCTGGGGTTCGGGGAACTAATAATCATTGAAAACTTGTCATGAGGCTCAGCTATCCCATACGATTTATTTCCAGATTCAGTTGTGAAACCAAAGTTTGATCCTGGACCTTTCGTTTTAGTATCAAAGATGCTAACGAGGAGCAGAAATCCAGTCGCTCGCCTTTTTTGAGATGAGTAGCTTAAATGAAGGTTGTAATCCCACGTTTTAGAGTTGTACATCGGATCGCTTGGTCTAAAAAAATACAATAATATGAAGACGCAAGACAGGTTGTTGAATGGTTTGGTAAAATAGAAAAGTGTGTGATTATTAAAAAAATGCACGTTAGTTCATGGTGGGAAAGAAGCCAGTCTTGGTCGTCGTCCGTGGATTTCCAGTCCACTACAGACAAACCGCTCTGTGATTCCACAGTTCCGCTCAACAACAACGTGATCTTGGCTTTGAAACTGTAGCGTGTCCCAAGTGTCCCATTATTCGAAGTGTCCAGAGTCCAGAGACACTTTCCACCGAGTTTGTTTGTATTTGAGGAAAAGTAATTCAGCAGGACAGACCCCTTTGAACCAAGTCCATTGATCGGGATCATTCCCCCGCATCCTTTACAAAAAATCCATAAAATACGTGTAATTAGCTAAGTACAGTATAGGATTTATAAAACTCACAATTAATAAATATCCCAGTACCTACTTGACGTAGTTTTTAAAAAAATAAATGGATGGTTTCAACTCAATCGTGTTAATATAAATGTGTGCTCAACTAAATATTTATGATTTTTATAATTGCTTATTTTTAATATAAGTATAACATGACATTACCCAAATTCAAAAGGCTTAAGTTTGATTTCGGATACATTTCTAATGCCCAGCAGCCTGTATCTAAAACAAACATGGAAAACAGGCTTCTATTACGCTCTACTAGAGTATAGCGACCAGAGTTATTTTTTTTAATCTCAAAAGAAGTACTTACCACAGAGTCCGAGGAGAACAGCTGTGATCAACTGAGTCAGTTCGAGTATCGTCTTCTTACAAATCTTCATGGCTGATTTTGATGAATTGAATTCACAATAAATATTTAATCTGGTTGAGTGACTGTAGATAACAATATACAGCGCGTCCGTCAATCTTCGGGCCAAGTCTATACTGAAAATAAATTGATACACTTAGAGCTTTTATACACTTTCCTACATTGTGTACGTTTCAATTTCAAACTCGTAGTGTACACATTGGACCTCCATGGACATTTTACAATCTGTTTTAGTTTCTGTGAGGGTAGGTTTGGAGTTGTCCCTCAGAATTTTATATTGCCAGAATTCCGATTATTTAGGTTATTATTAATATTAGGTTAAAAAATTTAATATGCACTGACTGGTTGGATCGTTTTAAGCCATAGTGTAGTGAGTGAAATACTGAGTGTGACTGAAGGACATGTCCTTATTCCAGTTAATTTGTAGCTGAGATTGGACTGTTTTTGGTAATTATTTAAACTGCTTCTCAAACTATACACCCCGAATATTAAAATGTAATGACGGCTCTAACTTTACCCTGGATTGGGAATAAAACATTGCAGGAATATAATTTTAAAATCAGATGAAAAAGGCTGCGGCCCTCGAGCGTAAACATAAAATTATTTCTGTCACTAATTTGCATTTTGTGTAATAACTTATCGTAATGGACACATGGACAAATTATTGTGAGGTTGAAAATAAACAAAACAGACATGTTCGAGAGGCACTCCACTATTTTTGCATAGTAGGCTCTATAAAGTGATATTTGTATAAAAATATTAATTATTGCCATTGTCTGGATTTGTTACCGGCTGCCAGTTTGCCAAGTGTAGCATATTGTATAATTAGGCCCAGGCGTGACTATGTACGCTTACTACGATGCAGCATTTACAAATGTAATGGAACAGGCACAATCCCACAGCAACAATAAAACGGAATACACGTAGCACTAAAATCGTATCCAGCCCTACTGCTTCGCTATGAACTTAATGTTTCTATTAAAATATTTAAATTATAGAAGCACATTAAAACACACCTTGAAGCTATTATAATTTTAAAACATTGAAATGAATCTTTTACAAGCTACATACTTAAATTTTACCGGTTATTTACCGGTATTTACTCTAAAAAAACTAATTAATAATTCATATATTTTGTAATCTCAACCTAATTAAATAATTTTGCTCGCAAGTAGCTACAAAACTCAGCTAATGACATTGTTAGTGTGACATAGAAAAAACTGTCCTGTCCCATTTTCAAGAAAACATCAACAATCTAATTTTTTTCAGTCCAACTTTCAATTTTTCATAATAATCAAAAAATAAAAAAATCACAATTCACACTACTTTCTTAGAATCATCGTCAAAATTAATTTCATTTTGTGTGCTTTCCTATTAATTTGTGTGACTAACTTTGTGATTTGTGAAGAAATTGGAAATACGTTTTTTATACAAGTGCGTGCTTGATAATTAGGAAGTAAATATGGAATTGTTTCATTCAGAATAATAATCATGTAATTGATAGCAAATCTCGCTTCTGTCAGTGCTACAAATTACAATCCAATGTGAAAATTACATAATTAGGATTTTAATCTAGTAAAGTACACAGATAGAAATCAAAGCTAAAAAATGTTATTTACACACACATAAATACACCTGTGGTAGAACCAACTAACTAAGAAGTAAACGTAATGTTTTTTTACATAAAAGGTTTTAATAACAATAACAATGTAAACATTGTGTGTGCAATGCTACGAGCAGAATAACCAGCCTTTCGGAAATCAAAATCAAAATCACGCTTATCAAAGTAATGCAAAGGACGTACAAAATGACACGATGTCAACATTCCGAAGGATGAACTGGAAATTAATCTCTGACTGATTGATATCGTCCATCCTTGGTTAAATATATGCTGAATTCCGTGGCGTGGCTAATCTCCCCACTTACTAAGCGTTCATTCCGGTAAAGCAGAACATTCGGATCTGATCGTTAATGTGGGACCAGTCCTTCGTGGAGCCTTCCTTCTTCAGATTCGCTGTCAGAGATGCTCTCATGGCAATCACACGATCTGCCATTCCTTTCACTTCCTCGAGCCTATTCAATTTCAAAATTTCCTTCAAATTTCAAATTCCTTTTAAAATTTACAAAAAATGCCAGAGGTGTGTGCCATGGAGCTCGAAGACCACCAGCGTCATTTAGGACTTGAGCAGCAACTCTGGCTCCATGAATGGGTGGATTAGAGAACATGGGACGAATGATGATCTTCAGTTGGGACATGACCTTGTCTGCTTCTTCTTTGGAACCAGTATGTCTTGAAAGCATTTGAATAGGATATTTTGCACTTTTCAAAAACATGTAAATGGAACATTGATTTTACACTCTTTAATTTAGTTTTTAGCAATATTTTTGACTTATTTAAGACACCGCTTGTCCAAGTGGGTTTTCTGTTTATAGAAATAACCAAACCCTCGGGAAGGATGGTGTTATTGTCGCCGAAAGCCAAATTCGCAGCTCCCTTGCAGAAATCAGCAAGACCGGAAATTGGTGCGTATTCTTTGTCTAGCTTTCGAGCAACAATATTTTGTTCCGCCTATCCATCATTAGGCAGAAATATAGAAAAGCATTCTTTAGTACACTTATTAACTTGTAATGTTTCCACTACATTGAGTGTTCAATATTTACAGGGCCGGATAATGCAGCCAGCGCAGGCAGCCCCCGCTGCCTGAATTTAAAAAAAACATGTAAATAGAAAATTTTGCACTTTCCAAAAATATGTAAATGGAGCATTTTGCACTTTTCAAAAATATGTAAATGGAACATTTTGCACTTTTCAAAAATATGTAAATGGAACATTTTGCACTTTTCAAAAACATGTAAATGGAACATTTTGCACTTTTTAAAAATATGTAAATGGAGCATTTTGCACTTTTCAAAAATATGTAAATGGAACATTTTGCACTTTTCAAAAATATGTAAATGGAATATTTTGACTTTTCAAAAACACGCAAATACAAATTTTTGTATATTTCAAAAACATGCAAAAATAAATCATTTTGTACTTTTCTCAAAAATATGTAAATAGTACATTTTGCAATTTTCAAAATCAAGTAAAAAGATAATTTTAAAATTTTCTAAATTATATGTGATACAATAATTGAGTTTACGAAGGAAACTCATTAATAAAATCAAAACTGTGGTTTATGTATGTAATCAAATTGCTGCCTAAAATCAATTCCTTTCTCCGGCCCTGAATATTTAGAGTGATATTATTATTATTATTTTCTTGTAACTGCACCGAGTATCGATGAGTTCATACCTGCCTTACAGATGGAAAAACGTAAGACTTCCCATTATTATCTCGGCAAGTACCCGCACCCAAATTAATTTTCTTTGGATTTTGATCCGTTTGGAATGCTTCGGTGATGCCCAAAATTGCATCTGGAGGCCCCATTCCAACACCAGACCACCAGGAGCTAACAAGTCACAAATTGGATTACACACACTCACTTCCAGGGTCATTAATTCAATGGGAGGATTCTAGGTTAATAGGTCGAATTACATAGCTTGCACGTGAAAGCCCTGGGCTTAAATTATTGACTTGAGTCTTGTAAATGGAGGAGACGGCTCCGGAAATCCGTTTAGAATGCATTTTGCTTCAGTTCTTGTTAATCTCATATTTTGCATAGTAATGATTTATATTTTTTGTTTCTAAATAGAACTTGATATAGATATACACACCTGCAACTGATATATACCTATAGGTACTGGTATAAACTGCGACAAAATTTTCAGTTGATCACCATATTAGAGATCACCATTAGGATTAGCCATACTATATAGATTGGTTTGTTCTTTGTGCATTGACTTAAACAAGATGCTATATATGTGAAGACATCTGCAGCAGCCCACATTTTTTATTTACTTATTAAATGACATGAATTTCTCATTTGAAATTTAATATATTACTGCATTTCCTCAAATATAGGCGCACTTATTAAAATTTTTCAAGTGTCAACCAGACGCTTATTTCAAACCGATGCTTGTCTGAGCCCGGCGCTTATTTATATTTTTAATGGTTAAGGTCAAAAAATGAAACAAATTCATACAAAATTATCCCAATAACCACAGTTTTTGTAACGTGGAGCATATTTTAGACTTTTAGACCCGACGCTTATTATATTTTCTGGGCGAATTGCGACCCAGCGCATATTCGAGGGAATTCGGTATGTACCTACCTAAGCCTAAGTTATGCGAAGTAATCGTAACTGAATTTTTTTGTTGGTGTGCTGGAATGTTATTCTGATCTCCATCTCGTGGCTAGTGGTACTGCAGCGACAAGTGTGACCACCGTGAATTACAATGTGCACGGTTGCGTTGTAGTTCGTTCCGGTTCTCATATTGCACTTTTGACGTAGCACGTGGCACGTAATCGTAATCATCAGTTCATTAGTTTAAATAGCGTTGCTACTCGCAATGTTACTGTTTCTCCCGCTAGACTGCTTTTGAACACATAACTTAAAAAACGTTCACAAATAATGTCATCAAATATGGTCAGTTTTCTGAACTACCCACCCCTCGTCATCCGTGTTAAGCATAGGACAGATCGTCAAGTACCCAAATGATAACATTATATGTGAACGCTTCATGGATATCGAAACGTAGACGTAAACGTTAATATACATTTTTAAAACGTACACAATACGTAGCGGTTTTTTCGCCTCGCCACTCAGTCGTCGGTAGCGGTCTCGGGTATAAATCGGCATAGAAGAGGGATTTTGCTTTGTTACAGTTAGAAATATTTTCAGTTCAGTAGCAACTGCCAAAGGCAGGGAATTGGACGTAAGAAGAATTAGGTGCCTAACATCAAGAAACTGGACTGGTTAATTTTATTTCAATATTGATTAATTTGAGAGTTTTTGATCTGCCATTGTCACCTGAATTATTGGAATTTATTGGTGTGAAAGAAGAAGAAGAAGAAAGTCTGTCGAGGTAAATTAAGTAATATTAATCCATATTTATTATTTTTAAGGTTTTACTTTTGAAGCTCATACTCAGTCCTGGTATGTCATAATATGTATGCCATATAGTTGCATGCATTTGCAATCCTTGTTTTTGCCTCGTCCTCAGTCCCCATCTCCCCATGCCATCGAAATTGGGTTTACATAAAAGTAGGATTTAGAACATCAGAACCGTGATTTGAACTTTGATTTTTACAGGTCGCAATTCTATAAACCGATCATGTTATGTTTTTAAGTCACTGTCGGCGGATCGTTTTTCTCGAGATTTTGTTATCTCATTTTAATTATTTACTTAATTTTAAATAGATTTACACACCTACGTGTGTATTGGTATTGTATTGTGTTAAAACGAAAGCATCATGGAACTGATTGATTTTTGATTTTCATGAGCTTATACTTAACTCATTTTCGGCGGATGCATTTTTATCTAGGAGATCTCACTAGTCAGTTTCCATATTAATTATTTATAATTTTTATAATTTTAAATAGATTCACACACCTTAATCTACCTGAAGGTACTGTTGTTGAAAGGAAGGCATCATGGAACAATTACTTCCAATCATAAATCAACTCCAAGAAGTTTTCAGTACGAGCGGCTTAGATCCCAAGGACATTCAGCTTCCCCAAATTGTTGTCGTTGGAGAGCAGGTGAGTAATTCTAAACTAATTTGTTCCGTCTTAAATATTTAATTGATAAAACATAAAGTATAGATTATTTCAATTCAATGTGATACCATGCGGGATCCCACCACGTTTAAGTTGGTAGTTCATAGTTAACGAATGATGTTGAATTATTTTTGTATAGAGTGAAGGCAAAAGCTCAGTTCTTGAAAGTTTGGTGGGGCGGCCGTGCTTACCACGTGGAATCGGCATTGTTACCAGATGCCCTATTGTACTCCAGTTGACTAAAACAGGTAAATACTCAATGCCATAAAGAAAAGAATTTAGCAGGTTAACGTATTTCTTCTAAAATTATGTCATTCATACGTTGAATCATATTGTAAGTGAAGAACCAAAATGACCAATATCCATTTGTAGCTAAACACAGTATCCACTATCTACAAAAATACTGAAATATTTCTTGTAAGCATTTAAATAGAACATTATGCAATGTTCAAAAACATGCAAATCAAATATTTCACACTTTTTAAAAACATGTAAATAGAACATTTTACACTTTCCAAAAAACACGTAAATAGAACAATTTGCACCTTTTAAATACAAGTAAATAGAATCTATTGCAATATTTAAAAAAATGTAAATAGGACATTTTACAATTTTCAAAAACATAAAATTAGAACAATTTGCACTTTTCAAAAACTCTTAATTAACATTTTACCCATGTTTCTCATTTTAAGTTATGACATAGCTCATTTTGATTCCAGCTTAAATTGGATTTAGGTCATTTTGGTTCTTCACCGACGATATGTTATTTTGTATATAGATGACAGTGAAGCTGAGGACTACTGTGAGTTCCTACACTTACCAGAGGGCGAGAGGAAGGTCACCAACTTTGACCTCGTTGTAAAGATGATCAATGATGAAGTGGATCGAACGGCTGGGACGAATAAAGGAATCATCAAGGACCCATTAGTCATGAAAATATTCTCCCCAAATGTTATCAACTTAACGATTGTGGACCTACCTGGAATGGTCAAGGTTATTAGCATTATTAACTATAGTAATTTATATTGTAAAAGGTTTTATTACGATTCATAACCGTAACCGTTGAAACTTATTAAAATGTGGATTATATTCGTATAGAATTCAACGGGAGGCAACCCAGAAGACATTGAAGCACAAGTCGAGGAATTAGTTCGAAGTTACAATAGGAATGAAATTAGTATAATTCTGGCGGTCAGCCCAGCCACAAAGGATATTGCCAATTCAGGAAGTTTGAAATTAGCCAAGGAAGTGGATCCTGATTTTGATCGAACAGTTGCTGTGATCACAATGTTGGATCGAATGGACCGTGGAACAAATGCTACGGATGTGCTGACTGGAAAAATATTCCCTGTCAAATTAGGAATTGTGGGAGTGGTGAACCGTTCTTATGAAGACACTCAGAATAACAAAACAATTTCTCAGAGCATTGAGCGTGGGGCCAAATTTCTGAAAGACAACTACTTCAAGATTGCTGCTCGACATGGGACTCCGTACCTCAGGGTCAAATTGCAAGAGCTTCTGTTGGAACATATTCGTAAATGTCTTCCTAGTTTGCAGGTAGGTTTTGTAGTATGTGCTTCGATCTTAAATATTTTTTAAACGCGAACCTATTTAACCTCACACAATAATGGTATTACTATATATTATGTTTTATTGACAGGGTCGCTTACGTAGCTTAAAGAATGAAGCACTGGATGAAATAGCAAAGCTCGGAGGAGATGCTCCACTAGATATGTCCGATGATAAGTCTCTGCGTAAGTACTTGCGTAAAATTATCAAAACGTTTTGCGTATCATTCAAGTCTTCAATTACTAGTCGGACTTTTCGGGACATTGAAAGTCAAACCTTGACAGGGGTGGCAAAGCTCAAGCAAATATTTGAAGATGTTTTGCCTTCAATGCTAAATGCGATCGACCCTTTAGAAGATTTACAAAATGAAATGATTTTGAATACAATCGCCAATTCGACAGCCCTGGAGAGTCGACTTATTGTAACTGAGGTAGGTGCTTTGCGCATTATAAAAAAGGAAATTACTCATTCACATCGCGGATTTTTATTTGTAATTTGTCCCTGTAAGCATTGAATTTTGTGGATTTTGTCTATAGGTTGCGTTTCAAGATTTGGTCCGAGATCAGATTCATCGGCTAACAAAGCCTAGTTGTGACTGTGGTTATTCAGTGTATGAAGAAATACTAAATAACGTTGAGGTTTCTTTCAAAGGCCTTGAAGCGGAAATCCATCGCTTCCCTACAATTAAACCCACTATTGTGGGGGTCACTAAAGATCTTCTTACACAGCAGTATAAAAAAGCGCAGGAAGAGCTGATAAAATACATCGAGCGTCAGGCTTCGTACATTGTGATAAACCAAGTAGAATTTGGCGATGAAATCAAGGAAATGCAGAAGTTTGACTTTTCTAAAATACCGAAACAGGGGGACAGTAGTATTCAGGTAACTAAGAAAAAAGGCATGTGATGGAAAACCGGGGCTAAATCAGGTATATCATTTTCTAGAACTCACATAACTATGTTTTTAAAAATCTGACCAAAATTGTAGGAGCTACAGGGTTGCAAAGTTACAAAAAATCGATTTTTTTAAACTTCGGCGCGTGATTATGAGCAAACGGCACAGAATTCAGTCAAGTTACTTAGGATCTGTAGTAATCATGTGCGGCCTAATTAATTGTAGGCATTGTTTTCAAAATCGAGAGTGTACATGTGGCGTGGTTCCCTTGTAAGTAGTACATATAAAGCAAAGTAAAGTTTCAAATTTAATTGTACACGTGCCTGCTGCAGTACACGGGCTACGGAATTTGAATAGTCCATGGATGGGAGGGGGGGGGGGGTACCTATACAGGAAATATGGTGCCTATAGTTAACTGTTTACTTGAAATCTATTATTGTAGTTTAACGTTGTGATATGCATTTTATGATTATATTTACATACTTCCAGGATGAACTCCAAAGATCCGAGTTAGCTAAGTGTGACATGATAAGAAGACTTGTGTCCAAATATTTTGAAACGGTCAAGTTGGATGTTTGCAAATTTTGGCCAAAAATTATGTTCCCCGTTGTCATTTACTTTATCGAACAAGAAATTAATGACCACCTTGTAAGTTTCAGTAAACCCTAAAGACTTATATGTAGCTGCAATAATTACACCTCGTCTGTGAAGAACCATAAATAACCCATACTCATTTTTAGTTAAAAACAATATCCTACATCTACAAAAAAGTCGAAATATTTTAGGATCTTGAATGCGTTTAAATACAAAATTTTGAACTTTTCAAAAAAATGCAAATCGAACATTTTACACTTTTCAAAAACATACAAATAGAACATTTTACACTTTTAAAAAAACTCTGAATTAACAGTCATAGCTCATTTTGACTCTAGCTTAAATTAGATATGGGTCATTTTGGTTCTTCACACACCATATTAATTTACTGAGGTTGTGTTTGCATTGATTCCAAATTGATGAAAGAGATGTAATAATTAATTATTGTTTAACATTGCAAGCGAACCGCATATATCAATTAAATTGAATTAATGTAACTCCGTCTATGTGTTCATCTGTGTTTTTGAATGTAATGATTTTTTTTTAGATTGATTAACTGGATACTCCGGAAGGATTCGAAAATCTTATGACTGAGAATGAAAACTTTGCGAGACGTCGGGAGCAAGCTGTTCAAAACCTCAAGGTTTGTGATCGATATTTTCATTTTGTTTTCTTTGTAAGTAGTATTGTGATATGTAATATCGTTTATAAAGAACCGAAATGACCTATTTCTATTTTTAGCTGAAAACAATATCCACTATCTGCAAAAATATAATTACATAAATAATTACAACATTTAATTTTACACTTTTCAAAAACATGCAAATTGAACATTTTACAATTTTCAAAAACATGCAAGTATAAAACATTTTGCAATTTTTTAAAGCATGCTAATAGAACATATTACCCTTTTCAAAAACATGCAAATAGAACATTTTACACTTTTAAAAAACATGTAAGTAGAACATTTTACACTTTTCAAAAACATGTAAGTAGAACATTTTACACTTTTCAAAAACATGTAAGTAGAACATTTTGTACTTTTCAAAAATATGCAAATATAACATTTTACACTTCAAAAGCTCTTAAATTAACATTTTACGCATCTTTCTCATTTCGAATTTTTTATAGCATAGCTCACTTTGATTCTACCTTTAATTTTATATGGGTCATTTTGGTTCTTCACAGACAATATGCGTGATCAAAACTACATAAAATATAACTTGTTTTTAATTTAACTTTTCCTTTCATTCAAATTTCAGGAACTTGAGAAGGCAGACAAAGTATTGGATACTATTCGTGATACTGCATACTAGCTGTATTTACCACTAAACAACTCGTGCAATAATAATTTTACTATTGCGCAGTACAAAAGTTGTTTTGTACATTTGATTTTTCTAAATTTAGCTAAACTCATTGAGACGACAGAGTTTGTGTACCACACATCTAAATTAATTTCAATAATTAATAATTTCTTTTGATTTTACAAATACTTGCTAGTAAATGCTAAGTATATCTCATTTCAATTTTAGTAGTGTAGTGAGTGATAAATTACGTGAATAACCACTTAATTTCCAGTAAGTAATATTGTTATGGATATTTGATGTATATATGTATAGAGATATAATATTGCATTATTATTGTCTCAAAGTACAGAATATATATAGCTACATATTCAGTATAAAAAAGAGTATTAGAATAGAGTTATAGGGATCTTCACGGAATTTGGTATTAATTCCGCAAAGTGTGTAAACTTGATTAGATTAGATTTTAGAGGTCACTGAAATGAAATAATGTAGATAGGTAATTAGGTTCTCATTTGAAAATTCTAGAAACACTTAATATTTGCAAGACACATAATTCAGAATTCTTGTTTGTGACATGTATTGTATATTGCAGTGCAGTGCTGTTACAGGAAGTCTTCTTGAAAATGAAACACAGCCCTTTGATTTTTAGAGAAAAACATGCTGGAATATTTTGTTTTCTATTAAGGCTAGGGTTGCAGAAAAAGCCACCAAGCCGTCAATTTTTGTAACCAGCCGGCTAAAATTGCTAAAAGCCGGCTAAAATTGTTAAATAGGCAAATTTCTAACAGATGTAAGAATCATGTGGAAATAATACATTATAAAGATAACAGCACTTTTAATCTAATTTATCTCTAGTTTATTTTTGCTCTAGGCTCCATCACTTAATTTTTTAAGAGATTACAAACAAGTAATTTCAATAATTCACTTAAAAAAAGAAATAAAATGCTTAAAATATAGTATCGAGCCCTAGTAGACTATTATTGATACGATCTTAAGGTACGAAAACAGTAAGCAAGTTTTGTCAGAGTTGTGTGTGACAAGCGATTTCGAATATTAATTAATACGGAAAAACAATTCGACCATTTTTGCCATTTTAGCCAGCCAAGGCCCAAAGTAATAGCCGGCTAAAACCGGCTTAATAGCCATTTTAGCCAGCCGGCTAAAACCACCTCGTAACCCTAATTAAGGCTACGTGTGCATGAGTAGCAATATAAGTTTCTAAATAGGATTTTATTTTAAGTTAAAGGTACTTTTTTATCGTTTCCACAATGTTGCCACGGGACGGTGTATGTCTCCCTTGAGAACCTAAAATAGAAATAATTTTTGTTGTTGTTAATGTAGTAAATAGATTTAATTCGTTTTAATATGATGGACGTTCTATATTAATTAAAAATTCACCAGCTAATTCAATGTAAAAGTAACTATACACATTTGCATTTACTCCTCACTGACTTATTGGCAGTATATGAATTTAATGAATTATTTAACTGAACTTTAACGTTAAAAGCGAAGACGACTAACAATTAGGTAGACACATAGGTCGGAATTCAGCATAATGATAAACTGTTATAAACTTACGCGGTAGTGTGAAGCGGTGCAGAAAAATCCATACAGCCAAAAGCAGCACCAGACCAGAACAACAATGGTAGGAACTATGACGGCCCAAACAGCACCTCCAGCGTTTCCAAAAATGAGCTATTAAATTACAGTAATAACACAATAATAAATTAGAAACTCATCCATGTTTTGTATTTTTGAGAACCATTGATTACAATAGTAATCAGGGCCGGACGAAGGAATTGCGTTAAGGCAGGCAGGAATTTGTTTCTGTGCAAAACCCACCATTTTGAATTTATTGATCGTTTTCTTTGGCAAAGCAAAACATTGTATTTACATGTTTAAGAAAAGTTCAAAATTTTCTTTTTACCTGATTCGGAAAAGTGCTCAATGTTTTATTTACATGCTTTGAGAAAAGTGGAAAATGTTTTATTTGCATGTTTTTGAAATTTGCAAAAACATTTTTATTTGCATGTTTTGTAAAATTCAAAATATTCTTTTTTAATTATTTTTGAAAAGTGCAAAAAGTTTCATTTACATATTTTTAAAAAGTGCAAAAGGTTTCATTTACATATTTTTTGAAAATTCAAGCAGCTGGGGCTGCATGTGCTGGCCACATTTTTCGGCCCTGATAGTAATTTACATAGTAGTTTCTTGACATTAACTTTATAGTGTCGACAATTTAGTACCTGAATAATGAAGCTGACCATGAAAAACGGAATAATCATACTAGTTGCTGAAATCCATGGGATCATATGTTTGTATTGCTCCTGTTTAAAAAAAATCGAATGATTTATTAGTAACCTAAAAACTACAGATACTACAGATACATAGTACACTGTAAGAAGTGAGCACATAATTATTTGGTTATAGCTTGGCCGCTTGTTGATTGAAAAAAAAACTGAGAAAAAAAATACATTAAAATCAATAAAAATATTTATTCGGAAATTCAACTTACTCTCTTCACCCCAACGATGAGCAGTATACAGAGGATAATGTACAGAAGGATGACGAACAACGTGAATATGTTTCCCCACCAAATTACTGAACGAAAAATAAATTATGCATGTTAATACTTACTTAGGTAGTACCTACAAAAAATCTGCATAATATCGTCTGTGAAGAATCAGAATGACCCATAATATATTCAATTTAAACTACAATTAAAAAGAGCTATGTCCTAAAAAACATTCAAAACTTTAAATGCATGCGTAAAATCGTGTAATGTCAATTCTGAGTTTTTGAAAAGTGTAAAATGTTCTATTTGCATTTCTTTTAAGTCCAAAGTATTTTATATAAGTATGTGGTTTTTTAATGTCACATCATAGGTTTTGTTTGTATGTGTTTGAGAATTGCTAATTTTTTTTACATATTTGGGTACTTTTGAAAAGTGCAAAATGTTCTGTTTGCTTGCGATTTGGAAATTGTAAAATTTACTATTTGTATGATTTTTGAAAATTGCAAAACATTCTATTTACATGCTTTTTGGAAAGTGTCAAAAATGTTATATTTTAATATTTAATATTACTATAAAGTTCAAAATGTTCTATTTGCATGTTTTAGAAAAGTGTAACATGTTCTATTTACCTTTTTTTTGAAAATTGCGAAACCCATTTACTGTTTTTTGATACGAGCAAAATATTTTATTTGCATACTTTTTTAAAACTGCAAAATGTTCAATTTACTTGCTTTCAGAATCATGGCATTGCAATTTATTTTATAGATAATGCATTTTGTTGTTTGTATTTAGCAGAGTTTAGCTTAACATGGACATGGGTCATTTTGATTCTTCACAGTATATAATGTAACTACTTACCTATATTATGCTTTTATTTCAAACTTTATTTGCATAAATATATAGCAAAGTAAAAACGAAATCACATCAAGGGCGGATCCACGGGGGGGGGGCTAAGGTGCTTTAGCCTTCTCCATGAAGAGCCTTTTTAACATGGCGAAGATAGGAGCGGCCATTTTCCAAGATGGCCGCTTAACATTGTTAGCCCCCCCCCCCATGACCCAATCCTGGATCCGCCCCTGAATCACATTAAATTGCCATAATTTAATATTTCCTATAAGTCTGTATAAGTATTATATTATTATAAGTAGCTACCTTTAATAATAATGAATGCGGCATAGTGTCCTCCGAAATCTCAACCTGGTCATGGCAACTCTTCCGAACAGCATTTAAGAAGTCATCCCAAATAAACAAATCAAAAGACAATAATGAACAGGAACGTTGTGAGACTAGTCGCCTTTATGTGACGACGAAAACATTAGCACAACAAGATGGATTTCGTTTTATCCCTCCTAATTAACTGTCGGAGCGTTTTTTCAAGGTTTTATTAATCTCATATTTTGCATAGTAATGATTTACATTTTTTGTTTTTAAATAGAACTTGATATAGATTTACACACCTGCAACTGATATCTACCTATAGGTACTGGTATAAACTGCGACAAAATTTTCAGTTGATCACCATATTAGAGCGGGATCACCATTAGGATGAGCCACACTATATAGATTGGTTCGTTCTTTGTGCATTGACTTAAACAAGATGCTATATAATTATGTGAAGACATCTGCAGCAGCCCACATTTTTTATTTACTTATTAATTGTCATGAATTTCTCATTTAAAATTTAATATATTACTGCATTTCCTCAAATATAGGCGCACTTATTAAAATTTTTCAAGTGTGAACCAGACGCTTATTTCAAACCGATGCTTGTCTGAGCCCGGCGCTTATTTATATTTTCAATGGTTAAGGTCAAAAAATGAAACAAATTCATACAAAATTATCCCCATAACCACAGTTTTTGTAACGTGGAGCATATTTTAGACTTTTAGACCCGACGCTTATTGTATTTTCTGGGCGAATTGCGACCCAGCGCATATTCGAGGAAATTCGGTATGTACCTACCTAAGCCTAAGTAATGTTCAGAAGTTCAGTGTAAGACAAATTGCTGATCCTGGTTGTAAGAGAGGCGGGCTATTATTTGGTGTTTTACAGTATGCCAAGTAACGCAACTGAATTTTATTTGTTGGTGTGCTGGAAGAGAGAAATAACTTTATTAAGTCACTGCTGCACACTTGCAGTAGCCATAAGACTCAGTATACAATACAATAAATTTTTATAATATTATTATAAATGGATTAAACTTTTAAAGCTTTAATGTAGGTGATGATTATACATAATTATAGAGCCTCTAATGGCATGTAGCATTATTTCCGAAATAATAGATCCTGGTAACGTAAATCTACTTATAAATTGCTCGAAATTTTTTGTTATAGTTCCCCTAGCCCCTATGTAGAGACCAATGACTTCTACTTCCTCTAACTCCAGACTGTTCTTAAAGTAGCTTATACATGGTTCATAAATCCTTTTCTTTTCTTCGTCAACTGATGTGGATTGTTCTTCCGCATTCCCGTATTCAAACCTTATAGTAGGATCCAGAATGTATCCCTTTCTGCTTTGTTTATCATAGGCGATAATGTCTATTCTTCTGGCAGATCCATTTTCTGAGATACAGTGCAGTTCCTGTCCAACTTCATATCCTCTTTCTTTCATTGCCTTTGCAATTATCTCTCGAATACCGTTGTGTCGTTGGTTACGAATTAGTTCCCCAAAGTGGCAGCTGCCTAGTACGTGTCCAAGTGTTTCTTTTTTCTCATCGCAGTGTCTGCAATGGGTACCGTCTAAGCTGCGGCCAGGAATGGCTCTCACGCTCGTAACGTTAGCATTCATTTTAATGAGTGTGACGTATTCTGATGTTGTCATGCCTTCTTTATTCATTAAGGACTTATTTCCTTTTGGGTTGTCTGCAAATTGGCTAACTCCCCACCCCCTTAGTCTTAGTTGACACCAATCTTGGAATTCTCTATCCCGCAAAGTCTCCCTCATTTTTAGGGTGATCTTTTTTTTAGGTTTGGCAACTTTTAATTCCTCAAGATCCTCTTCCGAAAATTTGAGAGCTTCATGGCATTTCTTTATTTCGAGCGAAATGTCTCGTGCGTACGGAATGTACTGGTCATTTGCTCCTAACAAAGTTAGGCATATGTTGTAATGCTGTAGGAATGCCTCCCACTCACACTTTGTAATTGCCAGTCCCCGATGATTTTTTGAGGCGTACAGTAAAGAATTTGGAGTGTCTGTTGGGATTCCCAGTATTTCTTTTACGGAGCTTCTGATAATTCTGTCGACATCAGCAAGAAGGCATTTTGGTAGCTTGTTGAGAGGAGCCATTTGCAGTGGATAAATTAAAGTCGGAAAAATGTAGTCATTGATAATCAGTATTTTTTGGTGAGGTCTCAACATTGGTGTGGATACTAAGTTATTTAGCAGTTTTGTCAAATTTTTAATAACTGCTGAGCTGTCAAATGTTAACTGAGAGTTAAAGTTGACTCCCAAATATTTTATAATTTCGTTTTCTTTGAGGCTTGGAATTCTAGTTTCGTCATTGATCTGAACATCTTCACACACCATTTGGCCTTTCTCAATACAGATGCAGATTGATTTGGAAGGATTAATGCTTAGTCCGGATTTTTCAAACAAAGAAATTGTATTTTCGACAATAATTTTTAGTCCCTCCCTTGAATTAGACATAATTGCTGTGTCGTCTGCGAACATCATAGCTGTAAGTTTTTGCAGTTCCGGGGTCAAAGAGTATCCATATTTTACTGCGTAGTTCGGATCTGTTATTTCCTCTAGGATGTAGTTGACTGATAGATTGAACAGTAGTGGACTGAGAGGAGACCCTTGAAATACCCCCCGCTTTAGTTGTATAGCCTTAGTTGTTGCAGTTCGTGTTTGAATAAATGTTTCATTTTCCGAAATGAGTGACTGGACAAGGTGTCGAACATGGCTGGGAATAGGTTGAGAGTCCAGGCACTTCATGAGGTGGGAATGACCAACTGTATCGAAGGCTTGGGCCACATCTAATAAGGCTACATACAATGCTGATTTTTTTTGCTTCGCTTTTTTCAGACTTCCTGCCAAAATTGAAGTGTTGATGTATGTACCAGGTAAACTTAAGAATCCCCGTTGGCTCATATTAAGTTGAATAAACTCTCGCAGAACACTGTCGATTATTCTTTCAATGATGCGCCTTAGAATTGAGCACACCGATATGGGGCGCCAATTGGAGGGATCACTAGGGTCTCCTTTTTTAAAAATTAGTACTGTTCTTGCCTTTCTGAATGACGTTGGAACAATATTCCATTTTAACATGATTGTACCTATCAATGAGAGCACCTTTTCACATTTCACATACTTAATTGCTCGGAGCAGAACTTTATCCGGTCCTGATGAAGTGTCTTTCCGGATTTTCCTTAATACTCTCTGAATCGATTCTTCGTGTATACAAGGAGTATAATTTTCATCAATTTCTTTTTGTTTTGCCTCGCAAACTGATGGGTACGAGTCAAGGACAGCATTATTTTCTGCTCCCCATCTATTTGTGTACGCTTGATGCAAAACGTCTGCTGGAATTTTGCAATCCGGATTTGAATCGCTTTTTAGAAAACGATGGACAACCTTTCCGCGTTGATTGTAGAAATCATGTTGAATACAATCGTATGTAAATTTTTCTTTTCGTCGCTCTCTATCTCTTTTTGACTTTTTAATTGGATTGGAGGACTGTGAGAATTTACGTTCACTTTGCCTGAATACATTTTTGTCTTTTCTTAATTTGTAGTACTTAGCTGCCGGGTGTTGGGGGCCGGGAATTAGTGATATTACTTCGCGCAAAAAGGATGAAAATTTTTCTACCTTGTCGTCGAATTGGGCGGGGTTTGGATCACTTTGGTTTATTTTAGCAAATGACTCGATAAACTCATTTATTTTTGGTGAAAAATCCATTTTTGTTTGCTGGTTTTCATCATCTGGTTCGATCTGCTCATCGTCATTAATTGTATTGTGTTGTGAACTGTACTTGTTCGCAATGGAATTTCTTTGCTCTTCTTTATGTCTTGAGCCAATGTGAATTTTAACTCCAGCTTGGTTTTTGCATAGTTGGTTACAAAATGGACATGGAATTCTGCCATCCTGACTAGGTAATGGGATAGACATAGAATTTGCGTTAATGGTAGGACCCACAGCATCCAATTCTACTTGGGCTAGTGGAGCCATTGAGAGAGATTTTGAATTGGCAAATTTTTTCGCGGGGAGGCGGTGACGTTTTGCAGGCTTTATTATGTGATAATTTGTTTTCACACACACTATGTACCTACCATGTTTAACATAGCCCAGTTGCACCCACGCCTGATTAATGGTTTTGGGCCTGAAAATTTTAGTTTAGTTTTCCTTTTTTAAAGACGTTAATTACTCTATAATTTGCTAAACCAAATGTGGAATGATACATTTATGTGTAGCTATGACTTTACTCTATCACTTTTTGTCACTGTCACTAACTGCCAATTAGTTTTACCCTCCCTAAATTACTATTGAAGCCGGAGCTTACTGTACACACGTCCGGCGCCTCTGCCCCCGTGATCTCCATCTCGTGGCTAGTGGTACTGCAGCGACAAGTGTGACCACCGTGAATTACAATGTGCACGGTTGCGTTGTAGTTCGTTCCGGTTCTCATATTGCACTTTGGACGTAGCACGTGGCACGGAATCGTAATCATCAATTCATTAGTTTAAATAGCGTTGCTACTCGCAATGTTACTGTTTCTCCCGCTAGACTGCTTTTGAACCCATAACTTAAAAAACGTTCACAAATAATGTCATCAAATATGGTCAGTTTTCTGAACTACCCACCCCTCGTCATCCGTGTTAAGCATAGGACAGATCGTCAAGTACCCAAATGATAACATTATATGTGAACGCTTCCTGGGTATCTAAACGTAAACGTTAATATAAATTTTTAAAACGTACAAAATACATTGTGATTGTGTCCTGACGCCTCGCCACTCAGTCGTCGGTCGCGGTCTCGGGTATAAATCGGCATAGATGAGGGATTTTTGCTTTGTTACAGTTAGAAATATTTTCAGTTCAGTAGCAACTGCCAAAGGCAGGGATTTGGACGTAAGAAGAATTAGGTGCCTAACATCAAGAAACTGGACTGGTTTATTTTATCTCAATATTGATTAATTTGAGAGTTTTTGATCTGCCATTGTCACCTGAATTATTGGAATTTATTAGTGTGAAAGAAGAAGTTAGAAGAGAGTCTACCCAGGTAAATTAAGTAATAATAATCCATATTTATTATTTTTGTGTTTTTACTTTTCAAGCTCATACTCAGTCCTGGTATGTCATAATATGTACGCCACATAGTTGCATTTGCAATCCTTGTTTTTGCCTCGTCCCCAGTCCCCATCTCCCCATGCCATCGACATTGGGTTTGCATAAAAGTAGGATTTAGAACATTCAGAACCGTGACTTGAACTTTGATTTTCACAGGTCACAGGTCGCAATTCTATAAACCGATCATGTTATGTTTTTAAGTCACTGTCGTCGGAGCGTTTTTCTCGAGATTTTGTTATCTTATTTTAATTATTTATTTAATTTTAAATAGATTTACACAACTACGTGTGTATTGGTATTGTGCTGAAACGAAAGCATCATGGAACTGGAACTATTACTTCCAGTTATAAATCAACTGCAAGAAGTTATCAGTACGAGCGGATTGGATTCCAAGCTCATTCAGCTTCCCCAGATTGTTGTCGTTGGGGAGCAGGTGAGTAATTCTAAACTAATATGTTCAGTTGTTCAGTCCCTAATTATTTCATTGATAAAATACTAGGTGCATTATCTTAATGTGATATATTAATATATTATTAAGAATCCCATCATGTTTACCTTGGTAGTATGTATAGTTAGGACATAATTAGTGATGTTGAATTATTTTTGTAGAGTTCAGGAAAAAGCTCAGTGCTTGAAAGTTTGGTGGGACGGCCGTGCTTACCTCGTGGAAAAGATATCGTTACCAGATGTCCTATTGTACTCCAGTTGATTAAAACAGGTAATGTCGAAGAATTAGCAGGTTTAACCATATTTCTTCTAATACATCCCGGGTCCTGGCTTAAAGGTCTTGCTTGTGACGAGAAAGTCAATTTTTAGCCTTTTTGAGCAGAAAGTAAAATTGTAAACTTCTCTTGATAAAAGTAGGAGGTAGGTAAGTTATTAAATACAAAAATTATTCCACCTGCTGATGATGGTAGTCTTGCAAACAAGGCGTAGTCTTAATAAATCGGAGTATTACCTGAAATGAATTTATGGAGGTTAAATGTGCTAAAGACACTATCTAATAGGTAATTAGTATGAGATAGAATTTCCTAAATGATTTTTTTTTTGAACAATTTCAAATTTGGGAGCAGCGATTGAGACCAAAGATTATTTTAATTGCTGAGGATTGATTCGTTATATGTGGTCATTTAGGTCTTTAAAATATTGTATAACAGAGAATTTCATACATTATTCGTGAACTCATTCAAAATTATGCACAACTACTTCATATAAATTATGTGGTTTCGTAGCACCTACTAGTTAGAGGAACAACAGAACTTATAGTAAAATAAGTGTGACATCAAGCAATCAGTTTGTATCTAACAATAATCTATATGCATACTCGGGTTGTAGGATTATTCCTACCCTGACTTTTCGTACCCTCGACCAAACCCAGGACTTGCCCTACCCGCATGTACAAAAGAAGCTACGCATCGAGCAAAGACATAGCCACAACTTATGTAATTTTATTATAACTGTAAACGACTATAAATTACAAGTGTCGCCACAGACGATAAATTGTGCAGTGAATATTACGACGTAGCGTTGTAATATTTAAATAAAAATAAATACTAGCGATTTATTCAACAGTTTCACTTTTCATCATATTTTCACAATATCAGGAGAATCTCAGGTCGGAGGAAAGCAATGACCAAGTCTGTCACCCTCCAAGCCTCAATCAGATCTGTTTATATTTTCTGTCGTTCAGTCAATCGTTCATTGCTATTTCCTCCTTCCCTATGCTTTATCATTACAGTTCATCAGATTGTACTTAAATTTCACTATTCATCAAAAATTAAATCAATAAATTGTTGATTTTAAATTATTCAAATTAAACAATAAATCTTGAATAATTCTTCATTCGTTTCTCTTGTAACAATAACTTTGAGTTATTTTAAATAATATGGAATTTTGGTAGCAAAATAATCTTTCTTACTTTATTGCCTCAGCAATTGCTAATAAGACTAAAAAGGTATATTTGCGACTTTGTTCAATGCGGCCTTGTTTAAATACAATTCACTAAATAAAATGCGGCTGCCATTGGCAATTGGCATTATAGTTAATCGCACCAACCATGCATATATCTAGTATTTAAATTTATGTTATAAATTTACGGTAATCGATGCTTGAGAACCAAAAAAAAGGATGGCTTCGGTCCTTGGGACTGCGATCAGTCGCACTTGGCAGTTGGCAGATTAAATTTAAGTGTTGTCTGAACTTCAAGAATAAAACATTTTTGAAGTTAAGTTCTTTCATTTTTACGCGCTCAGAAATGTACTTAACCGTAACATATTCAAAAATCAAGTTACAGCATTCCTGTAACAATTAATGGAGGAGGTAGGTAAAAAGATGAACAAGGTAGCATTGGAAAAATAATTAAGTGTTGTTACTACCTATCTACGTAATTTACCGGAATTTTGAAAATTTTGCAATACTGGACTAATTTCATCGAGCCATATATCATTCGAAAGGTAATCATTCGTAGAATTCAAATATTGGAATGCGCCATCATTATAACAAAACTTTTCAAGATAAAGGGTGTTTTAATTTTTCAATTTCGCCTAAATATGGCCCCTGTATGGGCCACAAGCTAAAACAAAGGTGTATCTTTTGATTGAAGAGCTTTCAAATGATATCACTCGTTAAAATCCGTTAACTTTTTTAAAAGTTCAATTATGTTTTTCCAAAACCATTTAAAAAACATTAACTATTTTGGTAGTGACACCAAGTTTTTTCGATTGGCCTAATTGTTACAATCGCCGAATGGTATATCACTTTAGTGTGAGTTTATTGACTGACCAGTCGAAATCTTTAGTAGACATAATATTTAAGGTTTTGGCGGGAACTTCAAAAATAAGAATTTAGAATTTTTTGTTGTATTTTACAGAAATATTGGTTATGAATAATAGCTTACGCAGCTTGTTTTCGTGGTTGGTGCTTCTCACAGATGCTTGCACATTCCACATGTAAATTGACAACTAAAATTTGGCGGCAAATTCAAACCGCCCTATTTTGCTGTTATATTTTTTTACAGAGATATTTGTATCTGTCACATTTACTGTTACCACTGATAAAAAATAACCGAGTACATTCTTAAAATGGTAAGCTCGTAAATAGTTAACACTTGTTTTTTATTTCTACATTAGACATGGTCGTGGGTAGGAAAAGTCAGGGTAGGAATAATCTGTTTACCGCGCATATTCGATACCCTTCATGCATCTCGTTTCATAATTTGAAAGTTTAATCATTTATTATGTCGAATCACGCTACATGCTATTTTGTATATATAGATGACAATGAAATTGAGGACTACTGTGAGTTCCCACATCTGCTTGATGGTGAGAGGAGAATCACTGATTTCGACCACGTTGTTGAGGTTATTAATGAAGAAGTGGATCTAAGAGCTGGGACGAATAAAGGGATCATTGTAGAAGAGTTATTTATGAAAATAATTTCCCCAAATGTTATCAACTTGACGGTCGTTGACTTACCTGGAATGGTCAAGGTTATTAGCACTATCAACTATAGTAATTTATTACGATTCGTAACCCTCAAAACGTATTATAGTGTGGGCTCTATGTGTGATTTTATTCGTATAGAATCCAACGGGAGACCAGCCAGAGGACATTGAAACACAAGTCGAGGAATTAATTCGAAGTTACATTAAGAATAAAAATAGTATAATTCTTGCAGTCAGCGCAGCCACCAATGATATTGCTAATTCAGGGAGTCTGAAATTGGCCAAAGAAGTGGATCCTCATTTGGATCGAACAGTTGCTGTGATCACAAAGTTGGACTTAATGGACCATGGGACAAATGCTACGGATGTGCTGACTGGAATCACACTTCGTGTCAAATTGGGAATTGTGGGAGTCGTGAACCGTAGTTATCAAGACATCCAGAACAACAAAACAATTTCTGACAGCATCGAGTATGAGGCCAAATTTTTGAAAGACAACTACCTCAAGATTGCTACTCGAAACGGGAGTCCGTACCTCAAGGCCAAATTGCAAGCGCTTCTGTTGAAACGTATTCATAAATTTCTACCTGAATTGAAGGTAGGTTTTGCAAGTGCTTCGTTAATATGTTTCAACTATTGAAGGCGAACCTGTTTTACCTCACAAATGGTATTACTAGTATGTATTTTACTGGTAGGATCGCTTAAGTAGCTTGAAGAATGAAGCAATGGATGAAATAGCAGTGCTCGGAGGAGATGCTCCGCTGGATAAGTCCGATAAGTCCCTGCGTAAGTACCTGCGTGAAATTATTAAAAAGTTTTGCGAATCATTCAAGTCTTCAATTACTGGTCGGACTTTTCGGGACATTGAGAGTCAAACCTTAACAGGGGTGGCAAAACTCAAGCAAATATTTGTCAATGTTTTGCCTTTAATGCTAAATACGATCGACCCTTTAGAAGATTTACAAAATGAAAAGATTTTGAATGTAATCGCCAATTCTACAGCTCTGGAGAGTGGACTTAGTGTACCTGAGGTACTTTGCGCAATTCTAAAAAAATGAAATTAATATTACTCTTTTACCTCGACCTCTACTTTTTATCCTTTAGCAGGTCTAATTCTTCTTTCTTAGCATTCGTAGTTTCAGGCCTAATTTTTTCCTGTAAACATTGAATTATGGCTTATCTAGGCTGCCGTTCAAGACTTGATCCGAGGTAGGATTCTTCGGCTAACAAAGCCTAGTTGTCACTGCGGTTCTTTATTGTACGAGGAAATACTTGATATCGTTGAAGTTTCTTTCAAAGGCCTTGAAGCGGAATTCGAACGCTTCCCTAAAATTAAATCCACTATTGCGGATGTTACTAATGGTCTTCTTACGCGGCAGTATGGCAAAGCACAGGGAGAGTTAAAAACATACATTGAGCGTCAGGCGTCGTACGTTGAGGTGGACGAAGTAGACTTTAGCGAGGAAATCAGGAAAATACATAATTCTGACTTCTCTAAAATATCAAAACAGTTGGACAGTAGTATTCCGGATATCCAAAACCCACAGGATTCTCAATTAGCTGTAGAAAAGGCATGTGTTGCCAAACCCGGGCAAAATCAGGTAAATTTAAGTACCTACATAATAAATAATATAAAGCACCGTAAAGCGTAATATAGTATATACCAAATAGCAGACCCCGGCTTGTATTTAAAACATGACCCTCTGCCTCCGGCTTGTATTGTAATTTACAACGGTAACCCTTGGCCTCCATTATGGACCCGCCTTCTATTTAGAACATTGTATTACAATATTTTAAATCGTAATTAAGTAATTTTTGTCTACGTTTATTTCTAGTCACTAGTTACTATCTTTCGTATTTCCTGTAATATGGTATATACTGGTCTATTTAACATACTATTATATAGCAATTCAAGGGGTTATCGGGTACATGGGCCTCGAAGGTAGGAGTTTGAATACTACATGTGGTGTACATTTACAGGAAGTATGGTGTCTAGTTAACTTTTTACTTGTAGTTTATGTAGTTTAAGATTGTGATATTCATTATGATTATATTTACATACTTTTTAAGGTCAAGGATGAACTCCAAAAATCGGACTTAGCTAAGTGTGACGTGATCAGAAGACTTGTGTCCAATCATTTTGAAACGGTCAAGTTGGATGTTTGCAAATTTTGGCCAAAAATTGTGTGCCCCGTTGTCATTTACTTTATGGAACAAGAAATTAATGACCACTTTGTAAGTTTCAGTAAACCTTAAAGACTTATATGTAGCTGCAATAATTACATATTAATTTACTGATGTTGTGTTTGCGTTGATTGCAAATTGATGATAGAGACGTAATAAAGATTTTAAAAGATGAGCTTTAGACCACTAATGAAATTTACAGTTTAACATCTTAAACAATACTTGTTCAACATTGCAAGTGGATCAGCAATTAATTTTAATTAATTTAATCCTTCCTCCTTCTGTGTTCATCTGTATTTTTGAATGTACTGAATGATTTAGATTGATAAACTGGATAATCCGGAAGAAATCGAAAATCTTATGACTGAGGATAAAAACATTGCGGGACGTCGGGAGCAAGCTGTTCAATATCTCAAGGTTTGTCAACAATATTTTCATTTGACTTCTTTGTAGTATTGTCATAATATGGGTGATCAAATCTAGTATCTGAGTAACTTCGTAAGCAATTGGAAATTGGAATGGGCTAAACTTTGTTCTCGAGAAAATCATTCAAAATAAGTTTACAAGAAGTAGTTTACCATGTGTCGTAGGTAGAATGTTGGAAAAACAATTTCGAAATAGTCACGAGTCACGGGTATAGTTATAACGCATAGTTATCCGTGCATACTGCTTTTTCACACGCATACAGAATTTCTCAAAATTTCGAAACAATGTTAAACTAATTTTTGTTTTGAATTTTGCTTTCGTGCACATTGGCATTCTGCCTCGATGAGGTCAAATCGAATACAAATCAGTATATATATTTGGCTGAAATATTTCGAAAATTCGAAATACTGAAAATACCCGACTTCAAGTTATAACTATACCCTGGACTATTTCGAAATTGTTTTTCCAACATTCTAGCTACGAAACATTGTAACTACTTCTTGTAAACTTATTTTGAGTGATTTTCTCGAGAACGAAGTTTTCCCCATTCCAATAAATTGCTACCGAATTTACTCGTCTTATTAACCAAAATATCTCCCATTATTGTTAATTTAACTATTCAATTAATTTTTCAGAAACTTGAGAAGGCAGACAAAGTATTGGATACTATCCGAGATGCATCCTACTAGCTGTGTGTACAACTAAACAACTCATGCAATTATACTATATATTGCTATACAGAAGTATTCTTGTACATTCAATTTTTCTAAAAGTTCAACTCATTGAAGTTTGACTGAAGGAAAATTACTTTTTTCATCATGACTACAGAGTTGTGTACCACACATCTAAATTTATTTCGATAATTATTAATTTCTTTTGATTTTACAAATACTTGCTAAGCTTCCCTAATTTAATTCTAGTAGTGAGATTAAATTACTTGTAACCACTTAATTTCCAGTAAGTATCATTGTTATTGGTATGGATATTAGATCTTTGTATAGACATTTAATATTGTATTATTTTCTCGAAGAACAGAATATATAGCAACATATTCAGTAAAAAAAAGAGTATATTAGAATAAAGTTATAAGGATCTTCACGGGGCTGGTAGTAATTCCGGAAAGTGTGTAAACTTGATTAAATTAGATTTTAAAGGTCACAGCTGGAAATGAAATAAATGTATGCAATAATTAGTCTATACCTAATTCTCATTTGAAAATTTTAGAAGCACTTAATATTTCCAAGTCACATAATTTTTGATTGTGACTTGTGACATTTATTGCAGTGTAGTTACAGGAAGACTTTTTTAAGAACAAAGCCCTTTGATTTGTAGAGAAAAACATGCTGATATTTTGTTGTCTGAGGCTACGTGTGCATGAGTAGCTGTAAGTAAAAGTTGCTAGGGTTTTATACTTTATCGTTTCCACAATGTTGCCACGGGACGATGTATGTCTCCCTTGAGAACCTGGAATAGTAATAGTTTTTTTAATTAATTGTATTTGATTTTATTCATTAAAATGTAATGTTGTATTAGTATAAAATTCATCAAAAGTAAAATTAACTATACGTTTGCATTTAATTCTCAGTAATTTGCCGGTATGAATTTAATTATTTACTTGATTATTACTGAAACTTCAACCTTCAGAGTGAAGAAAACTAACAATACGTTAAGTAGGTAGGTGGAAATTGAGAGTAGCACTCAGCATAATGATAAACTGTACAGACTTACGCGGTAGTGTGACACGGTGCAGAAAAATCCATACAGCCAAAAGCAGCACCAGACCAGAACAACAATGGCAGGAACTATGACGGCCCAAACACCACCTCCAGCGATTCCAAAAATGAGCTATCATATTGTAGTAAAATAACACAATATTACATTAGAAATTCATTTATGCTTTGTATTTTGAGAGCCATTGATTACAATAGTAAGCAGAGCCTGACGAAGGAATCACTTTTAGCAGGAATTTGTTTCCATATAAAAACCACTATTTTGATTTTATTGATGGCCTTCTTTAGTAAAGCAAAATGTTGTATTTAAGTGTTTTAGACATTTTTAAAATGTTCAATTTAATTGATTCAGAAAAGTGAAAAATGTTCGTTTTTTACTTGATTCAGAAAAGTGCAAAATGTTTTATTTCCATGTGTTTGAAATATGTAAAAAAAAATTATTTTGCAAGTTTTTGTTAAGACAAATCATTCTTTTTACATATTTTTGACAACTGCAAAATGTTCCATTTACATGTTTTTTGAAAATTAAAGCAGCGTGGGCTGTCTGTGCTGCCCACATTATCCAGCCCTGATATTAATATAATAGCTGTTTATTTTTATCTTTGTTTTGTAACCAATTTAATACCTGAATAATGAAGCTGACCATGAAAAATGGAATAATCATACTTGTTGCTGAAATCCATGGGATCATATGTTTGTATTGCTCCTGTTTAAAAAAAATCGAACATTATAAATTAGCATAACCTAAAAACTACAGATACACTGTAATAAGTGAGCAAATAATTATTATGTGATAGCTTGGCCGCTTGTATATTGAAAAACATTAAGAAAAAAATACATAAATCAGCAAGACTATTTATTCGGAAATTAAACTTACTCGCTTCACCCCAACGATGAGAAGTATACAGAGGATGATGTACAGCAGGATGACGAACAACGTGAAAATGTTTCCCCACCAAATTACTGAAAGAATATAAGATTAAACTTGTAATTTCTTATTGGTTAATATGTACCTTACCTACAAATTTGCATAACATCGTCTGTGAAGAATCAATCAACATGACCCATGTCCAATTTAAACTAGAATTAAAATGAGCTATGTTTTTAAATAAATAATAAATTTACATGGATGCGTAAAATGTTAGTTCTGAGTTTTAAGAAGTGTAAAATGCACTATTTGCATGTTTTTTTAAGTTTAAAATATTCTATTCACGTCGTGGTTTTTTAGTGCTCCGAAGTTTTACGTACCTAACTGTTTTTGAGAAGTGCAAATCTTTAACTTGCATGTTTCTGAAAAGTGTAATATGTTCTATTAAATTTGCATATTTTTCGGAAAGTGTCAAAAGTTCTATTTAGGTACCTACATGCTTTTCAGAAAGTGCAAAATGTTCTATTTGCATGTTTTCGAAAAGTGCAAAATATTCTGTATACATGTTTTTGAAAAGATCAAAATGTTTTATTTACATGTTTTTGAAGTTTTTGTAAAATATTCTATTTATATGTTTTCTGAAAGTTGCAAAATATTCTATTTACATATTTTTTGAAAAGTGTGAAATGTCCCATTTACTGTTTTTTGACACGAGCAAAATATTTTATTTTCATACTTTAATAAAACTGCAAAATGTTCAATTTACTACCTTTCAGGATTATGATATTGTAATTTATTTTGTTAATTAGTGCATTTTGTATTTAGCTAAACATGGACATGGGTCATTTTGATTCTTCACATTCTATAATGTAATTACCTATAATTAGCATACTTTTTATTTCAAACCTGATTTGCATATTTATGTATCTCAATATAAAAACAAAATCAAATTTAATTGCAATAAATTAATAATTCCTGTAATAAGTCAGTCTGTATAGGTACCTTTAATAATGAATTCGACCGTATCCTCCGAAATCTCAATCTGGTCATGGTAACTCTTCCGAACAGCATTTGAAAAGTCATCCCAATAAACAAATCCCAGGACGATGAACACAAATGTTGTGAGACTCGCTGCCTATATGTGACGTCATAGTGTATCATAATCCGGCCCGGCCAAGATTATTACGTAATCATTAATTAGTTAGATTATTATGTTTAAACAAAATAAAAATTAATATTAAGACCAAACTACTCAAAATATTCCATTTTTTCTTTCACGATTAAATAATTCACAAAAAACGCTTGCTACTTACAATGGAAGCTATGGCCGTAGCTACAGATCCCTTGGCTGTATTCAAGCAGCAGCAACAGGTGTGCATCCGAAGACAAGACATTTTAAACTTAATCACTTATGAGACTTTTAATGAGGACACCGCACAGTACACACTTCGCACTCCACGAGCAAGCTCACAAAAACACTCCAATTCCACAGCAGCGTGCAGTACAGTGTACAAAAATGAAGGGAATAAAAAATCAAATGTTAAATACGAAATTTAAGTTGACAAAATAAGTGACTTTTGAATTAAATTTCACAGATGACTTTCAAGTAGTCAGCTGATTGGAAAAAAAAACGACAAATTTTGAAGGGCTAGAAAATTAATTTTTTTACCAGTAGACTGCTTCTTGTAAAATCTGTGAATGAAATCGTTTGTTCTACCAGACCAAATCACCGACGAGGTGTGTACGGCAAAGAGACGGAGTAGAAGTTCAATCGTAGGGCTTGAGATTTAGGGGATCGTCCATAAATGTCGTCATGGATGACATGGTGTTATTCTGATAAATCCCTCAACCCTAACAGTATAGAAACGGCAACTTTTTTACATTGCCTTAAATACAGGGGAGTTTTTTTGGTGCCATCCATTCACCCACCCAGATAGTGACCTCATTTATGAACGATCCCTTATTGTAATGTGTCTTATTAAAGGTTAAGTTACAATTTGCGATCTCCTATGTTATTATACTGTAGCGTAGGGAGGATGAAGGAAGAAGTGAAAGTGTGTCACCCACAGATTTGCGGAGGATGTAATTTTGGCAATAGTTATCGCATGTTTTATAGGTGAGCATCCAACTTGTTGGTCTTGGCCCTATAGTGACTAGTCAGTCAGTCAGAGTCAGACTCCCACTAATATTTACGACCACGATATATAGTTCAACGTTGGATTTGAGTTTGAATTTGAAGCTGTGAACTCTTCTTCGGTTACGGTTACGGCAACGCAACGACTACGGCTACGGTTTACTCACCATGCTATTTAATAACATGTAAAAAAAAATCAAAACATAATATAACATCTATGTGGCAGCCAAAGTCAGACCAGACGTTAAACCTTTTTCTTGTAAAAAACAAGATGTGAGATGTTTATTTAACCGAGATGAAATCACACTGAATTTGTTTTTGGCATTTTGCAGCTCCTATACAGTTTTACTTTTCACGTAGGTATTGCTCGTGAGTATAACATTTCAATGTAGGTAACTCAAGTTATGGAAAAAATCATAGTGATTCATTGTGAGTAGGTGTATCTATAGCTATATAATTCAACAAATGTGTGTAATTGTAGATATGCAAACAACCACATGGGCGTATTTGCTATAATATATACATACATAGTAGTAATAGTAGTAGTATAGTAGTAGTAGTACATACTAAGCCATATAGAACGAATCCTATGGCCGGATATACATACCTACATATTAACATAGATACTGATAAAGTTGTCAGTTGTCAGTCATGCACTTGTACAGAGGACAGAGGGTGAAGATGATGTGAGGGAGATTTAGGATTTTATGCAAATTCTTACGTGTGCAAAGTGCAAATATGGAATTGAAGTTGTAAAAAATTTAGATGTGTCCCAGTAAGTATTAATTTGTATGTATTCAGTATCAATTTAACATTTGACTGTGTGGGGGCCTCGCATAATGTGCACAGTTGCATGTTTAATAAAGTGCATGTTAAGTAATGTACCTACCTATGTATATTATTTAGAGGTATGGTCGGGACATATTGGTGGCATATCGTCTGTGAAGAATCAAAATGACCCATATTCATTTGTAGCTAAAAACAAAATCCACTATCTACACAAATATTGCAATATGTCTTGAAATCATTTAAACCGAACATTTTGCACTTTTCAGAAACATACAAATAGAACATTTTGCACTTTTGGAAAACATGCAAATAGAAAATTTTATACTTAAAAAAAAACCTTTAAATAGAATATTTTGAACTTTTCAAAAAAATGCAAATAGAATATTTTGCACTTTTCAAAAACATACAAATAGAATATTTTGCACTTTTCAAAAAACATGCAAATAGAACATTTTGCAATTTTTAAAAACATGCAAATACAACATTTTACACTTTTCAAAAACTTTTAATTAAGCAGATTAATAACGCATGTTTCTGATTTTGTTTTTATGACATAGCTCATTTTGATTGTAGCTTAAATTGAATATGGGTCAATTTGGTTCTTCACTTACGACTTACGTTATATAATATAATAACCGTAATATTGAGTTAAAATTTCCTTTTTTACCAGCGGTTGAAAATCGCTATAAAGCAACGAACACTCCCCTTGAAAATTTCATGCGCAGCCGAATAAACGTGAGCATATGAAGTAAATTTAACGTCAATTATATGCGGCCAAGGTAGATGCGCTAATCCTATACACTCGATACTCCTCCTGCCTCCTAATAAATAAATCGCAAGCAATGTAAACTGATTAACAGTAATATCTAAAATAAACATGGGTTTTATTGAAGTACCTATGTACACCAAACACAAAAACACGAGTGAAACATTCAGAATTTAACATTACTATGATGCCTGCTTATTAAGATACACATTTGTAAGGTTATATAGCGGTTTTGATACCATAATGCGACAACGATTCTCAGGGTTTATTGGGACGGCTCGCCTCAACCCGAAAATGTTAAATCGGTTTCAATAGGATCACACAGTTTCTTTACAAAATATCCTAAATTCTTCTGTTTTCGACGAGATCTAAATAGTTATAATTATCTATATTACAAAGAAAGCAAGAGTAGAATATTGTTGCATAGTTGATCCATCATGGCACCAGACGTCCCCAAAGAGTAACTTCCAAAACAAGATATCTCCACTCCCATGGACATGAATGCCTCAACGCGTTTCCTAATCTATGCTTCCTGGTCCTGGTCTTGGTCATGGTCGTCATACAAAGTTCCAGAAGCGGTCATTAGTTTCAATGTAGAAAGAGTTTTAATCTCGCAAAAGCGGTGTACCCAGCCCTGGCCCTGTCCACCCATTAACTGGATTCTCTGCCCTTTCATACCTTTCAATAATTGTCTCGAGCCAACATTAATTTTGAGCTTTGAGGGAGGAACCAAACAATAATAAATATGCAGAAGAGTGATGAAATAGGAAAGCAAACGAAAATAAATAGATTAACAGAGTTGTAAGATGTCAAAGTGAGATACAGGCATACAGGAGGCAGATTGGGTATACTGTAATTGTTGTATTAAATCCTGGTGTGAAAAAACTTTGATTAAAACCGAAAATAAAACCAAGTATATTTGAAGATACAAGTAGGCTTGGAGGCTAAGAATCAAAATGAGCTATGTCATAAACACAAAATGTGAAACATGCGTCAAGTGTTAATTAAGAGTTTTTAAACAATGTAAAATGTCATATTTACCTCTTTTTGAAAAGGTGCAAAATTTTCTAATTCAATGTGTTTGAAAAGGTGCAAAATCCTCTAATTCCATGTTATAAAACCATATAGAATCAGATATTTATTATTGGCCAATAATAAAAAATTAAAACCTGAAAAACTTACTCGATTAATCATAATTACTTTTTTCTAAATTAAAAATAAATTATGCATTTCGCAATACTCCTATAGAAGTGGGAATTTTCAGTTGTAGGTATATATATACTTCCTGATCGAGTGAGTCATAAGTCCTAGTTACACTTACATCTAGTGGAGCTAGTACAAGTAGCATAGGCAAAAAAATTTCAGGACTTTTGCTTCTCGGACAATCTCTACCCGGACATCTGCTACCCGGACTTTTGTCACCTGGATATTTGCTACCCAGACTTTTGCTACCTAGAAAATCGTTACCCAGAAGTTTGCTACCCACAGTACCCACGGACATTTGCTACCTAAAATTCTGCCACCCGGACTTTTGCTACTCGGACATTTGCTTCCCCAACTTTTGATTCCGGACATTTGCTACCTATTTCGAAAAGGGCATTTGCTACCCATGTACAAAAGAATGTAACAATGGACATACTTATCAACTTGCTTCCTACCTAGTAAAAGTAAAATTAATCAGACTAAACAAATGTAATGCCAATACGCATTATAGCTACAACGCGTCACAACCTACCCCGTTAATTAGTACCTACGAAATAAATTACATATTGTGAGTGAAGACAGGTGTAAACTGGAGTGCACTTTTTACAACTTTTCGATAAATTCTAAAATATCGTTATATTTGGTGATATTTCGGGTATAATTAGTCCAAGTGTTAACGATTTGATGTGTGATAATACTGATAATGAGTGAGAGACCAACGACAGAGTTCGAATTGCAAAAGGCGAATTTATAAGTTTTATTGGTTCACTGATAGGAGTTAGTAAAGTACAAGATCTCTCTTGGAGGTGAAATCAGAAGTGACTTTCTATAAGTCGGGTTAGTCCAAATTACAACTTTTGTTTACAACTTTTGTTATGCTTAACTAGGTAATATTGTTTTCAGCTCAAGGACCGCGTCCTTCGCCATATCCGTTCCAAACGTTGTGAGTGTCATGATCATCTAGAAATATCCGCTGACCATTTACATAATTGAGTGACTCATCGCATGAGCACATGATTGACACATATCTGACATTACAATGTCATTACCAATTTGCATATCGGTGACCCAGCACCTAAATCTAGCTGTGCTTCGCAACATTACAACAATATGCTCCACCCCTCAAATCCCTTTAAATCGTAAGGGCTCAGATAATTGGTTCGTGATTATTTAAAAAAGTCCCTTTAATTATGAATGAAGGCTTTAAAGGGACATGTAGGGAGTGGCGTGTTTTAAAGTCTCGAGTTTGTTTACCAAAAAAGCAGTCCTGTCTACAGCTGACTCAAAATGATTCATATCCATTATAGTCATTAGTTTAAAAAATAAACAATAAATGAGATAGATACGTACGTAAACTGTTAATTGCGTGCTTTTAAGAAGTACACACTGTTTCATTTGCATGCTTTTTGAAAAGTGCAAAATGCTCTTTTTTTACATGTTTTTTAAAGGTATATAATAATCTACGTACTTACAAGTTTTTAAAAATTGCAAAATGTTCTAATTTTTTTTACATATTCTTGAAAGCTGCAAAATAATCTACATACACATGCTTTTATGATCATAACATTTTACTGTTTTTGTAGATAGTGCATTCTTGTTTTACCCTTAAAATTGAAATGTATCACTTTGGTTCTTCACTGACGATATGCAATTAAATTGCTCAAAACCATTCCCACCTACCCTACCGATGACATCATTGGTGGACGATCCCTCACACTACGGCTCTGATTCTCTGATTTTGATTTTGATAATAATTTTCAAAAATTTTAATGTTTTTTATAAGTAGTAAATAACAAAGCAAGGATTACTAATTGAGGAAAAAAAGATCAAGGATCGTCAAGGAACTTATGCCTAAAAATTTGAACCCATCCACCAAATGTTGAGCTACATTTGCAGCGAATAGAAGTGAATGTGGGAGATTCAAAGGAGTCGTAAATTTCTCTCTTGTGTTTTGTTATTTTTTCTGTTTTCTCAAGCAGCTCAACTCACAGCGGACCATTACCCATTGCCAAGCCAACGCGCCAGTTGCCAGTCAGCAGTGTACCTCCGAAAATCAGGTCGATTGTCCAGGCAGTCCAGTGTCCAGAGGATGGAGAACTGCTGACAGTGACAGTTATCAAAACAATTCAAATATCGCATGTCACAGGGAGGTGACAGGAGGCCAGGTTTAGGCAGGGATTGACATTTACTGTAAACAACAATTGAGGTGAGTTAAATTCCAAATTCCGCATCAATTAATCGATTGATTTTTGATTTTACTTGGGCTCCAATCCAAGTTTAGTTAATGCTATTTACTAAACAAAAATATTAAACATTAAATTGCGGTGGGCGGTCACTTAATTAATGTTTCCTAATATCATATCGTCTGTCATCTGTCATCTGTGAAGAATCTAAATCACCCATATCCATTTTTAGCTAAAAACAAATTGCACTGTTGACTGTTGTTGACTGTCAACAAAAACATTAAAAATATCATCACCCTGAAAGAATTTATGAAAGTATTTTGCACTTTTAAAGCGTGCAAGTAGAACATTTTGAACTCTTGGGAGAACATGCGAATAGAGCATTTTGAATTCTTCAGGAAAACATGTGAATATAATATTTTGCAATTTTAAAGCTTGTATTAAACAGAACATTTTGAAATCTTCGGACGGAGAACATGCGAATACAACATTTTGCATTCTTCAGGAAAACATGTGAATAGAATATTTTGCACTTTTAAAGCTTGTAAATAGAACATTTTGAGCTCTTCCGAGAACATGCGAACAGAACATTTTGCATTCTTCAGGAAAACACGAATAGATTAGTTTAAGCATAAACAAGGGAATGTATTATTTTACACCTATTAAGAATTCGTAACTAACATTTTACCCAACTTATTTAGTGTATTTTGACCTTGTTCATTTTAATTCTAGGCTAAATTAAATATGGATTGATGTGGGTCATTTTGACTCTTGAAACTGACGATATACGTTTTGATTTGATATTTTGTAATCACTTGTTTTGACCTTTCTACACTTGACACTTGTAAGATTCCTATACTTAATGTTGAATTTGGGATGCTGGCCAACCAGTGATCAACGACAAAATGTAAACAATCAGCAATTTGTTGTTTTAAATTTGTTTCTTACGATTGACCATGGTTTTGTAACTGGAACTAGCATTTGACATACTACGATCACGATGACAGCTAACATATGGTTGCGTTCATTAATTCTGCACTTTTATTATTTTTGTTTTACATTTATTTAATTTTTTGTTAAAATTCATAACATCAGTCAACAGTTGACAGTCAGTTATCATTCATTGATATTAAAAGCTTCCCTTCTGTGTTTTATAATTTCAGGTACAAAAGCATCTACGGCGAATTTGAAATTGTATTGGTTCTTTCCAGGCTCTTCAACATTCAAATACGTAACTTATAGAGTGAAAAGGATTGTAATTGTCAATTAATTGATTGACGATGAATCCTAATTCTTCCTACTGTTTGGGCCATGTACCACCAGGAGCCCCAGTTCAAGTCCGTCATGAAATTGATTTAAATGTGGAGAATATACGAGGGGATGGGAGTGCTACTAATTCCTTCCTAGCAATTATTGATCAACTTTGTGTCGAAACCAAGCATGCTGCAAGATTTGGTGTTAAGTTAATGGCAATGGGTTTTCTTACAAGACAAAAACTGGATGAAATTGTAATTATTTTCATTTTTTCTGACTGAAATATGTTAAAGTATCTGTATTTGGAAGATGTCAGGTGTTTTTATTACGGTATTTATTACAGGTGGAAGGAACTGTTAGTAATCCATCAGAATGTATTGTATATATGCGTTTTACTTTTCTCTATAGATGGACGAAAAAGATGACAACGCGCGCTGCCACAAAATCTACCGGGAAGCAATAAAAGTGAATATTTCGTGGGAAAAATTATTCCATGCTCTCCAAACCTCCAATAACTACAATGTCATTGACTTCATCAAACAAAATATTTTTCTTGGAGTTATGTTTGCCACACCGAAAACACCCCAGAATCAAAGTTATGGGGAAGAAGTTCAGCCAGACCCCGAGCCACATCACTATGACCACCACCACCATCATCATCATCAAGGCCAAAACCCACATCATCAGCTCAATACACACCACTACCAACAACTACACCAACAACAACATCAACAAGAACACCCACATGGCTTTCAACTAGATCAGCATCAGCACGCCACTTCACAGTCCATATCACAGCATGAGGAATCATCGACAAACGTCCTCTTCCCAATGGATTCATACACGCAGGGTGACAGACAAAATCAAAATCCAATAAGCTATACGCACAACCCCTACGACGACCCGAAATTCTCTCACGCGGGACATTTCCCAGGTCACATCCCACCCCAACCAGAACCAGTACCAGAACCAGGACCCGAACAGATCACAGTACAAATACCAATGCCAGTCCCCATGCGGTCTAGCGTAATTCAGCAAGTTCCATCCTCTCGCTTATTTGTTCCAGTTCCACCAGAGTTTTCCACCAGTATCACTAGTGAAACTGACTCCGCCGTAGATCCTAGTCTAAATCCCATTGGATTTGAAGCCGTCACTCCTCCAAGGGAAAATGCTGCTAGACAGAAAAAAACTCCTGCAAAAAAAACCAGAGGTAGAACAAGAAATGTTCAAAAGAAGTCCAATAGTAATAGCGGGAAAACAACTTTGCCGACGTCGAAATCGAAGTCAAAATCGAAATCGTCTTCAAAAGAAATTTCCACATCAAAATCTAAAACTAATAAAAAGGCGAAATCAAATTCTAAACAAAAAACAAATTCTAAACTGAAAGCTTCAAACAAAGGTTCAAAAAAACAAAATAACACCAGCACCAGTACCAGTACCACTACCAGGTCCAGCAATACCAAAAAATCCCCAACTAAAGCAACTTTAGCTACAGTGGACATTGACACCGGGCCAGGTCCAACCCCCGACCCCGACACCACCACCACCACTCCCAGTAAAGTTCTGCGACCAATAAAAAATCCACCTGTTACCAAATCCTCCGAAGCAACAGGGGGTAGTACTAAAGGGAGGAAACGACGGAAGCAAGCCACACCTGAAGAATGGCTTCGTGTAAAAAACAAAATGCTAAGGATGCAAGGTCAAGCTTATTTAGGCTACACAAAGGTCAAAGTTGAGGATGGGCAAGGGGGTGGTGCTAGCAGTGGGGGTGACACTAAAAATAATATTATCCTCGCAGTTCGGAAGCAGCGGACCATCGGACCTCCATGTGATGCGGCCCACTGCCTCAAGGGAAAGAGTGGGACGCACTGTACAGAATTTAGTGAGGGAGCTCGTCAAATCCTATTTGATGCCTTCTGGAAGAAGATGAATTGGGAGCAGAGGAAAATCTACGTCGCATCCCATGTGGACGTGATGCCTGTGAAAAAATCCACTGTGAAAGGGCGGGAGTCCAAGAGAGCCCTGAGCTTAGTGTACATGTTAAAACTGAATGGGGAGAAGCAACGAGTTTGTAAGAAAATGTTCCTTCGGACACTCGGCGTAGGGGCTAAGGCTGTCAATTCTTGGGTTTTGAAAGCTAGTGACAATTTAGTTACCGCTCCGTCTAAAGTGGGAATCCCAAGAGATAAAGTTGAGTCCGAAGATTGTGAATCGGACGAGGACGAGGAGGACGACCAATAACATCTGTCAGAGTTAAATTAAAATTTATACAACATAAAATTGCCTATAGCTGAAAAACTTAATGTTTTTCTCCTGTTTTTTTGGGTAATTTCTTCTGCTTGATTTTATTCTTTATTTTTTTTTCATTCATTAAATACTCTGTTAAATTTTGTAGTGTAATTTTATTGCAGTTTTAACATTTTTTTATTACTGTATCAAATCTCAGTACTTTCCTGTTATTGTGTAGTATTTATGTATTTTTAGTATTCTATCAAGTTTTAAAAAAATATAAAAGTAAGTAACCAAAAAATAATATTTTTTACATATACAAATGAATTGCGTGACAAAGACTGATTGTGATGTAGTGTGGAGAAAACTTAAAGCAAATGTTGGGATATTAAACTATTTGGATGGATCACTACTGAAGAGGCAAAATTGCCTATCTCCATTTTTATTGAATTGAGTTTGAGTACAATTTAGTACCATGGGCAATTTTGATTTTATAGTGTGATTTGGAGAACGGCAATATTACTTCTTCAGTAACTAACAAAATATGTAACTCTGTGGCACACGTGAACTAATTGAAAGTTAGCAAAATAGAAATTCACAAGGACTATAGTAATTTTAAATTAGATATGTATAGCAAATTATAGTATGTAGTGTATAGCTACGGATGGACGGACGAAATTTACAAAATAAATAGCTAATAACGATTAAATGATGTGCTTACAAATATGCATGTGAATTGATACCTATAATTATGTAATTAATTTTCTTAAATTTAGTAACAAGCATATAAATTGCCAATATACTAATTATACAAATAAGCTTGAAGAAAGTTCAAAACGCTCAAAATTCATCAGAGCAATACATTATGAAAATGCCAAAATTTCCAGTTCTTCAGCAGAATGTCTAAAAAAAACTTCTCAAAAAAATCCAATGTAAATTTAAAAAGTAAATTCATAATAATTACTATGTAAAATAAATAATTATAAAAGCGGATAAAGTAAATATTATGTCTACACAACAAAACAAAGCATTACATAAATGGAATGCGTTTTATATAGCTTGTAATAAATAAGGAACACGAGACAAAAAAGTAATATCGACCATACTAATGTAAGCTACACTATTGCAGTCTATATTGACACTATAGTACTACAAACAGATATATTTAATTTCTCAATTAATGTCTTTCATATTATTAATTATATCTCATTATGATACTATGTAATCTATACGTAATCCATAATGTGATTGCAGTATGATGTTTGTTGTTTTTGTTTCTGGCTGGAGTATATAGTTAGGAAGATAAGCAAGTAAATTATTACATTTACAAAACATATTTGTAAAAAACATTTTGCTAGCTATGTAGTACATTGGTTGTTCGTTATTATCGTTATATCGTTAATTCTTTTATGTACATGAAAATATATTTCATTTTCATTAATTAATAGTAATTTAGTAAATATTATTGTGGTTTGTAGTTAAACCCTAAAGAAGTGTTTTTTTAGTTAATTTTGTCATAGCTCAAATTATTGACCAACGTCCTTCCTTTCTCCTTAATACATATATGTATATAACTACTGTTGACTGTACATATGTAATTTTTAATATATTTGATCATAGTGATCTGCATGTAAAGTTACAAAACTTAAATTAAAATATTAAAATTGTGATGTTGATATTAACGTATATTAAGTAAGTTGTGATCGAGGATGGAAGTGATGAAAGTAATGGAAAATGGGAGGCTATAATTTTCAGCAAAATATAACGTAAACAATTTTTTGTTCAGAAATCGAAAGATTGTTTGCAACACCTACTTGCGTGTGTACGAATTATGTATGTAACTGAATGAAAGCTGTTAAATCAAAATGAAAAACAAAACTCAAATTTTGAAATTAAGTAAATAATAGAGTCGTCCTATGAGTTAAAAAAACTACGCATTTGTAATATTTTAAAACTCGAAAGGAATTCAAAAGGTTGATACTGTGCTGTTTGTAAATGGGTATGTAATTGTGTTTTCAGCTGTTATGATGTTACGATTGACATTTAAATTGTGAATAAATATTAATATTAGAAAATTAACGAGAACGACCAAGATATCATTGGGTTGATAGTTAATTATGATAAATGTAATGTATATGAAATATGAAGCATGCATTTCATTGTCGTGGTGTCATATTTTACCAATTTTACATATACAGAAAATCAAGAAGAGCCCAAATGACCCATATCCAATTTAAGCTAGAATCAAAATGAGCTACATGTCATAAAAACAAAATGAGGAACATCAGTTAAATGTTAAATAAGAATTTTTGAAAAGTTCAAATTGTTTTATTTACATGTTTTTAAAAAGCGTAAATTTTTTTATTCACATAGTTTTGAAAAGTGGAAAATGTTCTATTTACATGTTTTTGAAAAGGTGCAAAATGTTCTAATTCCATGTTTTCGAAAAGGTGCAAAATGTTCTAATTCCATGTTTTCGAAAAGGTGCAAAATGTTAAAATTGTGAAATGGTGTATTTACATATTTTTTAAAAGTGCTAAATATTGTATTTACATGCTTTCAAGACATGTTTCAATATTTTTGTAGGTAGTGGATATTGTGCTTAGCTACGCTACAAATGGATATGGGTCATTTTGGTTCTTCACAGACAAACGAAATGCATATAATTTAGCTACAACTAGTACAACTATTATAATATTTTTTATTTTTACAAATGTGTTTCAATTTTCAATGTGCGGCATTCTAGCTCACGATATTCTCGATTCGAAATCGAAAAAAATAATTTTCGCTAAATTCCTCTTTCGTTTTGTTGTTAAAGTATATTAAACTTCGACTTTACTCAAGTTAAGAAAGTACCTACTTTACTTTAACTAGTTAATTGTTTACTATTTTATTATGCCAAATTATGCCAATGCCAATAATTTATTTCCCCGCGCTCCCTCGTCTCTCTCCAGCCGATACAGTGGAAAATTTTCCTTGCTTCCACCAGCGCGCTTTTCAAACCTAAAATTTCGATTTAAATTCCAAATTGTTTTCCATCTTGTCAGCAGGTAGATTTTGAAGGGAAAAGGAAGCTATTGTGGCTTTAATTCGTCGGGAAACAAGTTAGGAAAGTAGAGTTACATTTTTTAAGTGTGAAATTGATAAAATTTCAATGTGTTAATTAAGAGAAAAGGAGGAGTGTTCCTGTGCATTAAGTTTATTTTGTGATTCAGTTTTTCATCTTGATCTTCATTCGAGAAAAGGTATGTATATATTTTGGGTTTTTATACTATATCTACAATAGGAGCTTAAAAGCAATACTTGCCATCTCATACATACTCTGTCTGTACATACGCCTTGAGTGCCAGCTCATTTTACGACGCACTCTTTTCCCTCTGTAGATAGTGACATTTACTTTTTCATGGAAAATCAGATGGCATGGCATGGCAACTTCTCGTCTTCTCGTTTCTTCTTGTTTTTCGTACTAACGTGTGTGGGGCTAGGCAAAGAGGGGGCTGTCCGTAAATGATGTAACAAAAGTCAAATCAAACTATCAGTCAATTAATTGCCGTAGTTAGTTATATTTCTTGTATGACGTAGTTTAATATGGAGAACCCACCCCTTGTTTACAATTTGATATTATAAGACATCACTTATGGATGACCCCGGCTCCGGATTAAACACGAAGTGATGGGAATGAGCGAGAAGCAAAGGACACTACCTCACACAGCGACAGCCACAGAACAACTTTATATACATTTTTGTAGATAGCAAGTCTTGCGCTTTGGGCCGTCTTCCCTCTTCTCGTCGACTTGCAGTTGCAGTTCCCTTCGTCATTTGATTCCTAGGAATCTTCTTCGGATCTTTTTATTATTATTATTTTCCGTTTCAATTTTCTGGCTGTGGTGTTTGTCAGTCATGTCAGTCAGTCATATTATGAGTAATTTTTTACTAATTTTGTTAAATAATTAATAATTCAACTGCTCTACTCAGTTTTACGTGTGGATCAGCCAATTGTTTGTAGTACTATCAACTACCAGTACTATTTTGAAACATATTAATAGGCTTTCAATTTCAATTTTCAATTTGTAGAACCTTCAGAATCCAAAATTCATGTCAGAATCAGAATTAATCACAGAAACATTAATGAACTGGTGATTTTTTTTTAAATGTTGGCTGTAGCTGTGTTGGTGCTAAACTATAATATATAAAGTGTTACTGTACTGTTACTTAAATTACTAAATTGTAATCAACTAAAGCAAATACATATGACATACGAGTCAAAGTAATGATTAAAGATTGGCGATATCAATCAACTGTGGTAATTATTGTTTTCTTGTTTTCTTCGTGTTACATTTATTTATATGCTTTTGGTTTGGTGTAATTAATTACAAAGTTACAGGCAACAGGGGTGATGTTGATTGTTGATTGAAGGCAATGATGTTATTATTATAGTACTACTTATATCTATTTTTGTAATTCACAACCTACTATATAAGATGCAACCTAAAAGTTCAAAACAAGTAAATATAAGATACACAATGGTTACTGGGTAGGATTATAGGATCTGTTCTTAATAATTTAAAAGTCTCGATTTATTTCATGTATGCAATATGTCATTAACTAACAAATCAATCGAACATAATCACAGGTGACAGATGACAGACACAGACTCAGGATTCACAGAGTGAATTTTAAGTGATACCGGGAAACCATAGAACAGAACAGAGATCACACACAATCTCAAATCCACACGAGAATTTTAAAGATAGTTAATAGTGAATATAGTATATTTTGTAAATATTTTATATTGGAATTTTTATAATGCAAAGACATTGTTGTTGTATGAATAATGTGTAATGCATAAAAACAAAAATAGATACCTAAATACTTTATATGGATAGGTACATGTATATAGTATTTACAGAAGTACCAAAATGACTCATATCCGATTTAAGCTGGAATCAAAATGAGCTATGTCATAAAAACAAAATGAAAAACATGCGTAAAATGTTAAATTTGGAGTTTTTGAAAAGTGTAAAATGTCCTATTTACATGTTTTACAAAAGCTTAAAATGTTCTATTTTCATGTTTTTAAAAATTGCACAATATTCTATTTAAATGCGTTCAAGACATGTTTCAATATTTTTGTGGATAGTGGATATTGAATTAGCTATAAATAGATGTGGATCATTTTGGTTCTTCACAGACGACATCTGTTTTATGCATTTTTGAAAACACTTTATTTATAATGTATTTAAATAATTCAAATATTTCACATGCTCTTTATTGTGTATCATATTAACTCATTTTAAATATTACAGAAACAAGGGCAGCTAGTTCCAAGTCGATGAATTCCGCACGATGATGACTTGACGTACAATTAAACGTTAAAATGATGAATGTCTAAAAACGCAGCACTAACTCAGGAAATATCCACGAATTTCCAGCTTGGAGAAGTCGTGTGAACGTGAATTAAAATAATACAAAAGAAGTTCGTCTTCCTCTGCAGTTAAATCATCAGCCCGGGTTCTGGGGAGTGTAAAATGGACCCATCACAACATTACGGTCATGGGCTAGGGAACGGAGCTCCGCTCCCAGTTCCAATTTATCCCAATCCACACCACCATCTAAATCTGAGTCATCATCAGAGTCAAAACCCTAATCATCATATTAATCCGAGTCACCTTCAAAATAATCAAGGTCAGCAACAGCAGCAACATCAACAACAACAACATCAAAATCCAAATATTCATCAACAAAATCCAAATTCAGCTATTCATCAAAACCCTAATCACCATCCTTTAAATCTGATCCCCCACCAAAATACAAATCCACATATTCATCAAAATATGAGTCATCACCCGAATCCGAATCAACCAAGTCATCATCAGCAGAGCCAAATTCAAAATTCAAATATTCATCAAAATGTGGATTTACGACAAAATCATCTTTCAAGTCCTCATCAGAATTTAGTAGATTTACGTCAAAATTCTGCAAATCAGCAGAATCAAAACCAAATTCCAAGTCCTTTGCAGCAGCAGCAGCAGCAGCAAACTCAGCAGAACCAAATCCCAAGTCCACACCTCCAACATCAGCAGCAGCAGCAGCAACAACAACAACAGCAACAACACCAACTTCCTAGCCCACATCATCAACAAACACAAAATCAAAACCAACTTCCGACGAGTCCTCGACCACCATCAAATCAAAATAATCAGATTTCAAGCCCACATTCAAATTTGGATTTACGCCAAAATTCCATTCAAAATAATCAAATTCCTACTAGCCCACTTCAACAACAGACACAGCAGAATCAAGTTCCCAGTCCTCGAATGAGTTCAGGTTCTGGTTCCGGAACGGGCTCCGGTGGTGTTCAGAGTCCTGATGAACAACAACAGTCATCCTCAAATCCAAATCCACCAAAAGAAGGGAAGGCGAACAATACCTTTATTGCAATTATTGATCGACTTTGTATGGAAACAAGATATGCAGCTCGATTCGGTGTGAAGTTGATGGCCATGGGGATCCTTGATCGAGAAAAGTTGGATGATATTGTAAGTTTATAAAATTTACATTAAACATGATTGCTCTAGTTTTTAGTTTTTTTGGAACCAAATAGCGTTGCTAATAATATTATATACTAGCTAGCGAATAAGTTTGCTGTGTTGTTAAAACTGAAATTTTTAATTTTCTATACCTTGATTTTGCGTAGTATTATGAAATATCGTCTGTGAAGAACCAAACTGACAAATTTTAGCTAAAACTAATTTCATCTATCTACAATAATATTCAAATGTCTTGAAAGCATTTAAATAGAACATTTTGAACTTTTCAAAAACATGTAAATATAACATTTTACACTTTTCAAAAACATGTAAATATAACATTTTACACTTTTCAAAAACATGTAAATAGAACATTTTACACTTTTCAAAAACATGCAAATAGAACATTTTGAAAACTCTTAATTAACATTTTGCTCATGTTTCGTATTTTGTTTTTATGACATAGCTAATTTTGATTCTAGTTTAAATTGGATATGGGTTATTTTGGTTTTTCACAGACGATATGAAATAATATTGTGTTTTAATTTAGTTTTTTGACGTCTTTTATTGCTATTGTTATAGATGGAAGAAAAAGATGAAAAGATCCGTGCTCGTCGTATCTACCATGAAGCCATGAAAATGAGTATTCCATGGGACAAATTATTTCAAGCCCTTCTCAACTCAGGCAATGTGAACGTCATTGATTTCATTAAGCAAGATATTTTCCTCGGTCTTTTATTTGATGCTCCAAAGCATGACACGACGCCATATGCAGGACCGTCTTCAGCAACAACAACAGCTTCAGCTACTACTTCGGCCGGCAGCAGCAGCAGCATTGGCCCCCCGCAGTATCCTTTAGACTTTTACTCCCAACAAAACAATTCTTACGGAGGGTCTGGCTCAAGCAACTACGAGCGCTCAAGTGTAATCTACAAAAATCCATCTGGCTATAATAGCGGAGGCCAAGGGAGCCAAGGTCATGACGGTCATGGCATGTCCTTCCATCAAAGCTTAGGCCTTGTCCCCAAAGGTCACCAAGTTGGAATTGTAAATGATAATAAAAATCAAAAACATTCCTCAAAAAGGAAAACCACTCCTCAAAATAAAAACACGTCGAAAAAACCTCGGAATACGAGCACAACCCCAAGAGTCAAGAAAAACATCAATCCAGCAGATCCAGCAGACCCAAATTCTACAGCAAATAATTCTACTACTACTACAAATGCTTCTGGTAAAATAAAGCGTCGTCGTCGAAGGAAAGCTACGCCGGAAGAATGGCTTCGTGTTAAAAATAAGATGTTACGCATGACGGGTCAGGAATACATGGGCTACACTAAAATCATGAAAACTCCGGATGGTCAACCACCAATCCCAGCTTTAGGGGCAGACGGTCAGCCCATAGAAAATGCTAAAATGACTGTTCGAAAAAAGAGGGAATTAGGTCCACGCTGTGATGCTGCAAAATGTGTTAATATTCGTGGAAAGAAAGGGACGCAGTGTAGGAATTTTAATGAGGAGGATCGTCTCAAAATTTTTCAGCGATTCTGGATGACGATGGACTGGGAACAGAGGAAAGTCTACGTCTCGTCCTTAGTTGATGTCTTGCCCAAGAAAACATCGACGGTGAAAGGGAGGCTGGCCATAAGGAGGCGTGACCTCTCCTTTGTGTACATGCTTAAACTCAATGGAGAGAAGCAGCGAGTGTGTAAGAAAATGTTCCTCTCCACTTTGGGAATCGGCCCTGGAGCTGTCAGCTCCTGGGTTTTAAAATCTGTTGAGAATGCCATACCACGACCACCAAAAGGGGATTTCCAAGAATTTGTCAAGGAAAAGAAGAAACAACGGGACTCTGGCCCGAAAATTCCCAAGAAAAAAGGAAGGCCGAGGAAAGAAAAGCCACCGGCACCTCCCAAGGTGGACCGGCGGCGGAAGAAGCAACAAGTTGTTATCAAGCAGGATAGTCCAGAAGATGAAGACGAGATGATGGGCTCGGCGGAGGAAGAAGGAAGTCAACATTCTTACAATGCCAATATTATTAATCATTCGCCAAATCCAAATATTAAAATGGACCTTCTTGGTCATGAAGAACTAGAGGATGGCTCCCCGGAGGAGGGTGAGGGTGGAGACGGCTACTCTACTCCGATGGGGGCCCATACCCCTGAAGGGGATGATGGAGAGGACGATTCTACACCACAGGAGGGAGATACACCCATGGGGCCTCATACTCCACTCGGCCCGTCCACACCGCCTGGAACTTACTCTGATGAGGACGAAGACTCCCTGGAAGAAGAGGAGGATGATGATATGGAAAGGGATCCCTCCTTCAGAATCTAACGCTGGTAACTTGTAAAAATGTAAGTACGCACTACAATCTATAGGTATTTATACCTTGTAATAGCTTTTGGTAAAATAATTTTGGTTTTATACTTGTTAATACAATAATGTTGTATTTAGTCTGTGAAGAACCAAAATTACCCATATCCAATTTAAGCAAAACTATCAAAATGAGCTATTTCATAAAAACAAAATCAGAAGCATGCGTAGAACGTTTGTTAGGAGTTTTTAAAAAACGTAATATTTTCTATTTTCATGTTTTTAAAAAGGTGCAAGTTTTTCTAATTCCATGTTTTTGAAAAGGTTCAAAACATTCTAATTCCATGTTTTTGAAAAGGTGCAAATGTTCCAATTCCATGTTTTTGAAAAGGTGCAAAATGTTCTAATTCCATATGTTTGAAAAGGTGCAAAATGTTCTAATTCCATGTTTTTGAAAAGGTGCAAATGTTCCAATTCCATGTTTTTGAAAAGGTGCAAAATGTTCTAATTCCATATGTTTGAAAAGGTGCAAAATGTTCTAATTCCATGTTTCTGAAAAGGTGCAAAATATTCTAATTTCATGTTTTTGTAAAGGTGAAAAATGTTTTTTTGTATTTATTTGCAGGTGAGTAAATGACAAAACTAATGAAAATTGCTAGAAAAAATAGGCTGAAAGGATTGGATTGAGTTGAAAGCTAAGACAAATATTATAAAAGGATACAAACTGCTGTTCAGCAGTTTATTATTAAATATCACCGGAACCGCTGAACTATGAACAAGTCAGGAAGACTGAACTGAATCGGAAACAAAGAAGATTGTTACATTGCAAGTGCTGATAAAAGAAACTGTATGGATCTAAACAAAAGAAACACTTGAAAAAATAGCAAGAATCATTTTGAGTTACAAAAATTATGTTCTTGTTTTTGATTCGTTGTTTTATATTTTAAAACGTGTTGAAGTTTACTTTTTTTCTTAACTTATACTATATTATCATAATTTTCAGTAGTTCTGTTAGACTTAATTTTAGTGACTACTTTGAATAAAAATTACTACATCGAATTACTTTGAGGTATATTATATGCTATGTCAACTACTTTGTTTCAAATTAAATGAATTTTTTGATTTTACTACAGCTTAAAACTTGAATTTTCAATCTGTAAAATATACATAATACATACCAATACCAACCAACCAACACATAGCTATTTAATTACTATGTTCTAATATTTTGTAATTTGTGGAGTGCGGATTTTGTTTTGTCTCTAAAAACTTTGAATATAACGATGCAAAAGAAAACATATATGGTATTCTATCTCTAAGCGAGAAGTTGTAATTAGATTCTATTTGTGCTTTCCATAATATAATAATATGTAAAAACAAAATGTAGATTACTTTTACCAATGACATTAATTTGAACAACTTGGATGAATCTTATTGTTTATACAATTTATCCTTTTGAATAATATGTGCTGAATTTTGAATTAGCTCCGGTAAAGAATTTAGTGAAGCAATATATATAAGTATCCATTTATTACTGTTAAGAGTATTTCGATGCCTAATTTTCAAAATCTTGTTAATTTTGTTTTAATAATTGTTTTCTATGACTTTTGACTTTTTGCTAATAATAAAAATAATGTAGATACATTTAACATAAAGAGTAAAATTAATTAATTATATCACAAAAAATGTTTTGTTGGTTTGTAAAATTAGTTAAATTTAGTCTTTACAATTTACAATCAATGAGAAAAAACTATATAAGAAGTATATGTAGAATACCTATGTAGAAGCTTGTTTGTACACTAGTATTAATCATATCGTCTGTGAAGAACCAAAATGACCCATATCCAATTTAAGCTAGAATCAAAATGAGCTATGTCATACAAACAAAATGCAAAACATGCGTAAAATGTTAATTATTACGAGTTTTTGAAAAGTGTAAAATGTTCGATTTGCATGTTTTTGAAAAGTTCAGAATGTTTTATTTGCATGCTTTGGAAAAGTGCAAAATATTCCATTTACAAGCTTTTAAGACATATTTCAATATTTTTGTAGATTGAGAATGTTGATTTTAGCTAAAAATGGAAATGGGTCATTTTAGTTCTTCACAGACAATATTATATAGTAATTAAAAAGTAATTAATTATTTTCATCAAATTAATGGTAACATTAAAAATTTAAATTAGTATACATACAATATAACAAAAGGAATTTGACTTTATGTTAATTGTAGTGGTGTAGATGTATTATATATATATATTAGCATGCATTTTGCATTTAGAATTTAAAATATAAATCGTTAGTCTTAATTTCAAAATCGTTGTTCATTTATTTAAGAACTAATTTTTAGATGTTTTAAAGTTGAAAATTGAAATCCTATAGTTGGAAATTGCTTCATCAAAGTTGGACTTCTCAAATAATGATAATATGTGTTACTAACAATGATTAATAAATGTACAGTATACTATTATACAATCCTGTGCATACTATAAAATCGTCTAACTAAACTTAAGGATAATGTAAACGTTATAATATACATATATGTAGGTAATTTTTAGAATTTCTTGAGATACTTCTTACAGTTGAGCAGGTGCAGTTCCGAGTTTCCGAGTTTTGTATACAAATATAACCATTTGTTTTATTTTATGATAATAGTAATAATGATGAAGATAGGTTGCGGATTTTGTCGTCAAAATTAAAGTTTTTATACAGGTTAATATCAAAAGTTTGGTTCAAATTTCACAATTTTCGTAGTGTAATAATTTGGATTGCTATACATATAATATCCCCGTTCAAAATCTGAGATTGTTGCCATTTAAACTAAAGGTGTGCCTCCAGTTTTCTAGATCATTCTTAAAATTCTTTTAAACAAGAATCCACTTCCACTCCAAAAAAATAGTCAGGTCTCGATTCTTAAAAAAAATATTGAACTCGATTAAAAACTTTAATTTTGACAGAAAATTCATACACTGATTCAGATAATTAATTAAAAAAATATTACAAGTTTCCATTTTACTGTCTTGTTCTTGTCTATAAATTTAGAATGTCTTCGTTTTCGTTACTATAATATATATGTGTAATAATGAATTACATATTTAAGTAATTAACTAGTTATATAATATTTACTTTATTACTACAAGATTCAAAGTATAATACAATTTGCTTACTGATTGTGTGATTAGCTAGGTAAATATATATAGGTAATTCTGTAGGTAACTTACACGCATTACTACTGTTTTTCTGTGTGTAGTAAAATAAAACATTATTATAGGTACATATTAATCTTTGAAATCTGAAAGAAGATTAAATAAAAAATATATACGTCAAAAAACTATAAGAAAACGTGTTGATATTATTTACATTTTTAACACATCTTTAATAGAAACATAATTTGTAGCTCTGCCAGGCCAATTAAAAAGCTAACATACTATTTTTTACAAAATTAATTAGATTCGTACAAAAACGAAACAAACTTGAAATTACATATGAATAAGCATTACTTAACATAGTTAGGGGCCATGTACATATTACGTCAACACAAAAATCCGGATTTCTGACCCCCCCCCCCCCCTAGGTTCCCTGGTCAACATTTGGTCAACAGTTCTTGCATACCCCCCCCCCCCCCCGCATGTTGACTCAACAATCATAAATGACGTCACCACTACATCTATGCATAAGTCGTAGAACTAGGGATCGTAGAACTTTAATTCTTTACGTTGAGCTGGACAATCGCGTTGATTAGTTTGTTTTGTGTCCGTGTCAACTTCTAATTCTTCAATGTCGTCTTCAGCTTCAAATGATTCACTGTTGGAATTATCAGGCTCAGGCTCTGGAATTGGCACAGGCTCTTCTAAATTAGTTGGTTCATGGTTTTGCGATTGGTTTGCGAACAAAGTTGCTAATCGGTTTGATTTGCTCTTGATTTTCCATTGGAGTTGAACGATTTTGTCAGTAATTGCTTTTTTATTAAGCTTAATATTGGTCTTGTAAAATAATACTGCTTGTTTCTGGAGTTCAGGTCCTACAGTAATAAAACAATTACATAGTTTTTCTTGATACCATTAATTTATTAAAGAATGTGCGGACTCATAGGTACTGACTTTTCTTCTATAAATTATTAACTATACAGCACCCTGACACTTCCAGTTTTATAAATTCATACCTGAAGATGTGCGTGTTTTTTCTGCTGATAGCCACAGTCTCTGCAGCTCAATCCATAATTTTTCATTTTCTGACATAATTGAGTATTTTTTTTGCAAACAGCACTAATAAAATATCTGTAATATTGAACACCGGTTTGAAGCCAGAAATAAAAGTTTAGAGCAGAATATATTCAGCCGAATGTTCAAAACTTGGCGGATTCTAAAACCATGTGACAAATGGGGCATGTTCATAACTGTTGACCTCATCATACCTGCAAACCCCCCCCCCCCCTAGACCTATTGGTCAACACTTGATCAACATTTTTCAGGCCGCGACCGACCCCCCCCCCCCCCTAAATGTTGACGTAATATGTACATGGCCCCTTACCTAGATTTTTACAATATATTACAATTTGTTCACTTCGCGTCCCAGGGCCGGACGAAGGAATTGCTTTTGGGCAGAAATTTGTCGTTTCTATATAAATACCACCATTTTGATTTTATTGATGGTTTTCTTTAGTAAAGCAAAATGTTGTATTTACATGTTTTAGAAAAGCGGTTATAGTGTTCTTTTTACTTGATTTAGAAAAGTGCTCAAAGTTTTTTTTACACGTTTTGAGAAAAGTGGAAAATGTTTTATTTCCATGTTTTTGAAATGTACAAAAATATTTATTTGCATGTTTTTGAAAAGTCAAAATATTCATTTTACATATTTTTGAAAACTGCAAAATGTTCTATTTACTGATTTTTAAAAATTCAAGCAAGGGGGGCTGCCTCCGATGGCCACATTAATCTGGCCCTGTCGCGTACGTCCATTGCAATGTTTTTATACTAGCCAAAATAATCATGTTCTTCATCAAAGGTTAAATTTCGAATAGCTTGGATTTGCTGCTGTATGGGGCCCATGGCACCCAATGTCCGATTCCTCAGTCCGTGCTTCTCTTCAATATCCGTACATTCTGTCATATGGCTCACAGGGTGGCCACGGTATGGGGTTAACATTGTACTTGGAACGATCCGTGTCTTTTTTTTATTAATTTGATGATTATTAGTACTACTAGTACTAGGACCTGGGGCAACGTATTCATCAAGGTGAGCATATTCATCAGACCATTCGAATTCCCCATCCCTATCATTAGTTTGGTATTGATATTCAGTGGTATTGATTCGAATCGTTGCTACAGATGATACTGCGCTCGCAGTGTCACTATCCATGTCAATCCTGGTGGTTGCGCTTATGCTACATGGGACAGGCGGGGCAAGTATAGTTGACCTTTCCTGACCTTGACCTTCCTGCTCTTCAACCTGGGATTGATGACGTGAACTACTTGTAGGCGTGGGTATTTTTTTCTTGTTGTGAGCTTTTTCCTCATGATCCATACATAGCGTTAAGGATGTGAAACCACGAAGACAAGTTGGAGTTGGACATTGAAAATGGTCACGGGAAATGTGACGACGATGATGTTGTATAAAAGCTGGTTTCATTTTAAAGAGTCTTGGCTTAGCACAGGCGTTACAGATCATGTCAATGGGTCCAATCCCTGCATAATTCTGGATTTCATCGTCGTCATCTTCAAATAAATCCACTACTTCCACATCATGCCTACTCTCCCGTCTTATTTTCTTTTTGTGCTTTTTACTAACAGTACTAGTACTAGTGGTTGCCGTCCCTGTCCCTGTCGCAGTAGTTATTACTGACTGTTCCGTTGCGGTTTCGGTTTCGGTAACGGTCTGGATTAAAGTTACCGTTTCAATGCCAGTATCCGTGACGGCGACGGTCTCGGTTTCGGTTTGACGAGAAACAACACGAATTGCCGTTGCCGTTGAGACGTTAAGTTCGCTTCTGCTGGGGGAAACAACTTGAGGGGTATTATTTCCAGCGTCTAATAAGGACCCCTGTCCCTGGAGGTTGACCGCGCCCGGCTTATTTTCTGAGTCGGTAGAGGAATCGGAATCTGAACTGGCACTAGTAGTAGATTCAAAACTACCGGAACTACTTGAGGCAGTACTAGAAGAGCTGGAACCGGTTTCCGAATCGTCATCCGAAGCTGAGGACCCGTCAGACGAAGACGAAGTTTCGATCACTCGACGATTCCGGGCTTTTTTCCTTGGGGGTTTTGGAGTGGCGCCCGATGATGTTTGTCTCCATGGATTCCTGAACAGCTCTTGGGAGCTCGAGACTTGAGGAGATTGGTTACCATAGTTCTTTACTGGGGGAGCTGTAATATGAGGAGCAATGATATTTATGTAAGGCACACGTTTTAAATACAACTTTAGATTTGTTTTATTAAAACTTAAATATTTTAACTTATTTTTTACATTGTAAGGCAAATAACTTCATTATTGCACACCGAAAAACTAACTTATCCCGTTTTGTCAAACTGTTCTTCCTTTAAGTGAGGTCATATTATTAAAATATCGTCTGTGAAGAACCAAAGTGACCCATATCCATTTGTAGCTTAAAACAATATCAACTACGGACTACCACAACTACCTACAAAAATATTCAAATATGGCTTGAGAGCATTTAAATAGAACTTTGCACTTTTCAGAAATATGTAAACACAACATTTTACACTTTTCAAACACTGGGAAATAGAACATTTTGCACCTTTTCAAAATCATGTAAATAGAAAATTTTACAATTTTCAAAAATATGTAAAAGGAACATTTTGCACTTTTCAAAAACATGTAAATTGAACATTTTACACCTTTTTAAAAACATGAAATTAGAACATGTTGCACCTTTTCAAAAACTCCTAATTAACATTTGAGGCATTTTTCTCATTTTGTTTTTATGACATAGCTCATTTTGATTCTACTTTAAATTGGAAATGGGTCATTTTGTTTCTTCACAGACGATATCGTATTTTCATATATGAAGGACGTAATAATTAATTTAAGTACCTCCAGTGGACATGAAGCTAACGGGTCTCCGCTGAGGATTAATCCTAGAGCAGGATTTTCGAGCTACACTTCGACCATTAGAATGTCCCCCATCCCCATTCGAATTCGAATACTGAGCAAACTCTGGCTGAGCTCGAACACTTTTTTTAATTTTGTCTACATCTAAGGACAAAGACGAGGGGACGGACGGCGACAAGGTTGGCAAGGAAAGAGCGGCTGTGATAGCAGGGGCTGTTGGAGGAAAAAATCCATTCTGAAATCGTCCAGCCTCAGCCTCAGCCTTAGGTAGTTTTGAACTTTGACCCTGTGCAAGGGTAGGTTTTGGTGTTATTACAATATAACTTGTATTTCCGTTTCGACCTTGGTCACGGTCCCGGTCCCGGCCATCTTGTACCATGTCTTCGCTTTCAGAATTTGTACTGGTATGTCCATGATTGAGCCCATTCACTAATTGCTTGTATTCTACGAGATCATCAGACCTTATGACTGTATTTCCGTTTTGACTACTCCGATGATGTAGTGACGATGAGTTTGCAGTTTCGCCCGATTTCTGTTTCTTCGGAGCTGGGATTTCTTTAATTATTTCCACTAAAAAATATCAAAATAATCATAATAATATCGGTAACGTGAAACTTTTATGAGAATGATTGAAATTTTCACTAAAAATTGTATGGCAATGAGATTGTAGATTTATTTATTGTATAGGATATTTAAGGCAATACTTTTTGAATGTATTAAAAGTATTTGATTACTTACGATCTGAATCGCTAGAAATAGATTCGTCCAGGTTTCCCTTGTTATTCGCCATTATTAAAATAAATTGACGAAAATCTCTTAACCTAGATTAGTAGTATTGATGATTGACAACAGTTCAAGGTGGGTACTACCATGAATTTGTTTTTCTCTCATTAGCAACTAAATAATTTAATTCATAGAAGTATTTAAACTTCTAAACATTTTTACTACTCCTACTTTTTACTACTATTAAAGTACTATAAAATATTGAGTAATTATATGGCACAAAGTATCACTGTTTTGAAGAAGGTAAATGTGATTGTAGATTTTTAATAAATTCAAACTGTCAACTATCATGTGTATCACGGACACACGGAGTTGATACTTGTAACTTTTTTTATTCTATGTTGTACGAGTATGGCAATAAATAGGAGCTTGTAAAAACAAAAGGAAAAATACCTTGTGATGTGAGATTAAAAATGTAAAACTCTGAAAATTGTAAACCTGTATCATTCGTAACGATAATGATATTTTGTTTGATATTCTTTTGTTTCATGTAAAATATTTGACAGCACTGCCAACTCCTTCTGCCACACAGCTATTAATTCTAATTTACCCTAGTTTAAGTAAAGTATACTAACTAGAAACATTGTACAATTTGCATTCTATAAATCAAGTGTAACTAAATCTAATCCAAGTTAATAAAATTAATAATTAATTCAATCCCTAACTAATAAATATCAAAAAATAAAAGTGGGGGTAAGCAAAGTTTAATAGTTGCCGCCTATGAATTCAAGGACTGATAAGTTATTCACCATTCTGCAATAAAGCTATATATTATTAAATTATTAATATTATTATTAATTATTTTATTATTTATTATTATTTATTATACTTTGCGTGATATATGCGTGATATAGTGTTATTGCTATTGTTAATAATTTGCCATTTTAGGTACTTATAGAGTATAGACGCTTGTAATTATGATCGGTCCGGTAAGTAATTGTGATCGCTCAGTTTTTAGCAGGAAGACGTTAGGGGTGTTAGGACTTTAGGACCTATATTTATGGAATAGCCGTACATCGTATGTGAAGAACCAAAATAACCCATATCCATTTTTAGCTAAAAACAACATCTTTTCAAAAACATGGATTTCGACATTTTTGCACTTTATCAAAAACATGAAATTAGAAAATTTTGCACCTTTTCAAAAACATGAAAATAGAACATTTTGTACCTTTTCAAAAATATGTAATTAGAAATTTTTGCAACTTTTCAAAAACATTGAATTAGAAATTTTTGCACCTTTTCAAAAACATGAAAATAGAACATTTTGTACCTTTTCAAAACCATGGAATTAGAAATTTTTGTACTTTTTCAAAAACATGGAATTAGAAATTTTTGCACCTTTTTAAAAACATGGAATTAGAAATTTTTGCACCGTTTCAAAAACATGAAAAAAGAACATTTTACTTTTTTCAAAAACTCCTAGTTAACATTTTACGCATTTTCCTCATTTTGATTGTAGCTCAAATTGGATATGGGTCATTTTGGTTCTTCACAGACGATATGTAAGTAGCACGGGAGAACTACTTGGCCCTATTCTTCCATGCAAGGAATTCTTTACTACCAGTGCTAATGTTTTCCTATAAGTAAGTAAAAACAATGAGCGATCACAATTACCGGACCGATGGAAATTACCCACTCTCTTACGACTCTTACCCTAAAATTGCAAACGTATGTATATGCGTAAGTATAATGCTGTGTTTTAATTTTAATTAATGAAAACGAATTGCATAATTTTATTAGTTTATTCGATATTTTTGAATCAATTAAATTAATATCGGTGTGATAATCATTTTCATATATAATATATTATGGTATAATAATTCAATGTAATTGAGTGGTAAGTGTTCCTCATGCAAAAAATGACATAATATATAAAGCATTGTATTACCCATTATGTATATAATGTACATACTACATAATAATTAGTGTTCGTAATCGTAATTACTATATACAGTAACAATTTTTGTATAAGTAATATAATATTATTTAAAAGTTAATTAGACTAAAATTAAAACAACTGTATCATAGTTAAAGTTACAATGTACTTAAATACAATAGTGACGATAACAATTAATAATTAATAATAATAATGTACCTATACGATGTACATACGTAATTATTTACATAGGCAGTTATAATTGTAATTAAATTTAATAATAAAATATATGGCACTTTTTTGTTTCTTTTGTCTTTCAAAACTTTTAAAATGTTCAACTATAATGTATGTACTTGATAATGTTTAAAATTTACTCTACATTTTTTTTTACTCCAGTCATTCCAGTTTTAAGTTTATATCTCCAGGAATTTTTTTAGATGAAATTAGAACAATAGGAATTATATCTACTTATGTGGATGAGTATAGCGCGTTCCCTTAATGTGAACAAAAACTTAAGTGTGAACGATGAAAATTTAAAAAAAATGAGACGTAGTAACCTACTTTACGACAAACGTGTGCGAGTTTTTTTTATAGTAGAGCCAAAAGGTTAAATTAATGAGATTAATATTCAAACTATGTAAGGGATCGTAACTAAATGACGCCATCAAAAATTTCTCTATTATACAACCCCCCCCCCCCTAACTTATATTTATGTAGTAGTTCAGTTGTAATAATATGCAACAGATTAGTTAGTAATTAATTAATATTAATTAACATAAAGCAACACGCGAAGCATTAAAGTAATGGTTCGTGTACCGTCAATAGTCGCACCCGTAAAAGTCACCCCCACATTTCTCGCCCCCACGTTACTCGCCCCCTCATTAGTCGCCCCCACATAACTTGCACCCCACATTACTCCCACCCAGGTATTGGTCATCCCCTCGCAACTTGCACCCGTGCATTACTCGCACCCGTCATATTCGCCCCCACAAATATCTCACCTACGAATGTGAGTAATATGGATACGGGTGCGAGCAGTGTAAGACACGGAGCCGGTGACCGGTAGGACCGATCGCACTGACCGAAGCTCCGGTCAGTAAAATCGAAAACATAGCAGGCACGGGCGGGCTCATTTTTTTTTCTCAAAGCTCATCGATGCTCAAAAAGCGCAAAAAGCTCATAGAGCTTTTAGAGTCCTGAAATTTGTTATCCGTAGTGGGGTATTTGAGCCCAAAAGTGTAAGAGTGATCGATATGTCGTAAAGGTTGTTTTGGACTCATACTGTCATAAAAATAATATCAGAGATACTGTGTAATGTAAAAGTATGATGAAATATAAATATATTGTATTATTGTATACGATAGCAATAATATATGAATCACACTGATCACACACCGACACCGTAGCTGGCACTATTCTGACACGGGATATAAGATAAAAGTAATAGTCAGCGGTACGAGTGAGTGATGATTACTAGTAATAATAGTAATAGTAATATAAGTTTAATATTAGTTAATTAATTAATTAATATACTGATACCTATACCCTGTGTTGTGGTGTGGCGGACTGTGGCGGCAGTGGCGGGGACGGTGTTTGGTGTCGGTGTCAGTGGTGTCACAGTGAATTAAGTATAAGTTTTCTGAATTAATATACTGCTGATACCTATACCCTGTGTTGTGGTGTGGCGGACTGTGGCGGCAATGGCGGGGACGGTGTCAGGTGTCGGTGTCAGTGGTGTCACAGTGAATTAAGTATAAGTTTTCTGGCTGATGGCTACTGTGCTACAGTAGTAATGTATGTACTGTATCTTTATATATACATGAAGTTAGGTTGATTTATCATGGGCTTGAGAATAAAATTTGTAATTTCAACTATAAAACTTCTCTTGAATTTAATTACAAGAAAATAAAATAACTGTTTTTGGTGAAACTGAGCCCGAGCGGGATAAAAATTGCAATAATTAAATGTCGATAAATGTGAGTCTTTACTAAACTCTACTCTACACCTCACCACGGAGACGGAGCACCAGATAAAGAGTCGACTCTTTCTGGATGTTGTTACATTTGACACATGTATTAATTACTGTGGGTATTATTTAGTTGTTTGAGCAGCATGTAATTTAAATTATTTTAAATATTAAAAATTCGCATTTTGGGCGAACGTTTAATCACGAATTCCCACCATTAATTAAACCACCGCCAAAGTTGCTAAAGCTAAAGCTTGAGCAAACACCAAAGCCCACACACTAACACTAAAACCTTTTCATTTTTCATAAAATACAATTAAACGTTGAATTTGAATTAATCAACAATTATTTACTAATCATGTTTATTTTTATCTGCGCAATTTTATTTATTTTGAATCGTTTGCATTTTTAAATGAAGTTAATGTGTCATTGTTAACAAATTTGGTGTTAATGGCTTAATAGCTACAGAATTGCGGTATTAAATAATTTAAAAATGTCAAATTCAATATTTTATTTTGTAAGCATTGTTAGTGCATGTGAATGTTGCAAGTTGCATGCATATATTGCATGCAAAGGCGCATACTTCATACTGAAACCGAAAAAATGATAATGACTGTGGAGTGTGAACACCACGGAGACGGAGCACCAGATGAAGAGTCGACTCTTTCTGGATGTTGTAATCCGAAAGAGTTCGGCCGTCTTCAAGTTGCTTCCTGGCGAAAATCAATCGCTGCTGATCTGGGGGGATCCCTTCTTTATCCTGGATCTTGGCCTTCACGTTGTCGATAGTATTGGAGGGCTCTACTGTCTCTACTTCTAAGGTTATGGTTACACAGTGCTTAATGCTGTGCAGAAGGGAAGTAGAGAGTAGAGATTACTGTACATTACTGCACACTTTTCGTTTCATGATAGTGTTGGTTTTGTGCGAAGTTCAAATTCAAAATAAATTGGAATGTAGAAAGAAAAAGTTTTGTAAAACTTTCTAGTTTGCAATTATAGTAAAATAATTTACCTTTGTACAAGTAAACGTAGAGTGAAGAATCAAGTAAAAATAAAACAATATTCAGACTGCGCTAAGAAATTTAAAAGTGTGAAAAATATTCCTATGAGAATAATTAAACAGCAATTTGACTTTTCAAAAAACGGTGCATTTGTTTGCAAAATACGAAATTGTTTTAGTGTTGTAAAACACGCACAGTCTCTGCGTAGACACTGGTCTACTCATGTAAGTAAACAAGAAGAAGACAACGTAGATCTATATCTATACCAAAATTCCCGAAATGAATTTGATACAGTACTACACGGTGGTTTTCACCCTGGCGACGACGACAGTGACAGTGACAGTGCCAACAATGATCAGAGCAATCAGGATCAGACTAATCATAGTAGTCTTACTAGTGTTATTACTGTTAGTGATTCAGTTGACAACGCCGAAACTCCAGATATTTCTATGCCAAGGCTAGTGTCCCCAGTCACTCCAGTGACTCCAGACCCAGTTTCAGACTTTTCAGACTCAGATAGGCAAAGTATTACCCATACTGAAAAGCCTAGTAAAGTTAATGGTAAGCTTAAGAAAGTATATCAGTGTTCGATTTGTAACGTAACTATTACTAGAAAGGATAATTACAAGCGTCATGTAATGACACATAATAGGCATAGGCATCAGACTGGTGAAAGCAAAAATAATAATAAGGACAAACAAACTAATTACGGCTACGATATCAGTAGTGAAAGTGAAGGCAAAGGATCCTTAGACTCTGGTTCTGATTTTTCTGATTTTAGTTTTGGTTCTGGATCTGAGCCGTCTGAGTCTGATTCAGAGACAGAGATGTCAAATGTTGTGTATAAACAAGGTGTAAAGCGAAAAAAAGGCAAAGGAAAATTATTGTCACACAAAAAACTACTTCTTGACGACGATGAGCCAGAGTAAATAATGTGATTTTATTTAATATTTTTATTTTATTTTAATTCCGTTGGTAAATATTGAGTAAGATTATGCAGAATTAAGTTGAGTTTAATTTTTAATTAATAATTTTAATTTTAAGTTATTATTAATTAAATCTTTTTTTCCATTAAAAGTTATCAAATTGTTAATAATTGTAACTAGAAACACAAAAACCTAATAATAATAATAAAAAATTAAAAATAAAATGTCCTTTGGTGTTTGTGTGTATTATATATTATTTATGCATTTATTGATTTATTTTCATTTTTATGGTGTTACGCCAAGTAGTATTAATATTAGTCATATTAGTATTAGTATTGAACATTTTTTGTAGGTAGGTAGAATTTACTTCTAGTACCTAGGGGGTTGGCTCAGATTGGGGGAGATTGAGGTAAAAGCTCAATGAGGTGGAAAAAATTTTCCCTCAGAAAAGGAAGCGGGACCGGAGGAGGTAAAATAGATAAAAAGAACGGTGTTGAACGATTTCCCTCCTCCGGGCTCAGGCTGGCTCAAATTGAGGTAGTTTTTTCAAGAAAAAGGGACCCTCGGTCAATTTTTTTTAAGGGCTCGTTAGGGACCGATTGGCTTGCACTGGGTGCGAGTAATGCACGGGTGCGATTTGCGAGGGGGTGATTATTACCTGGGTGCGAGTAATTTGGGTGCGAATAATGTGGGGGCAAGTAATGTGGGGGCGATAATGTGGGGGCGATAATGTGGGGGCGAGAAATGTGGGGGTGACTTTTACGGGTGCGACTAATGACGGTACAGAATTAACAGGTGGTACCAGAATAATGAGTATAACAAATCATATTATGTTACTAATTTACTAAATTCTAAATAGGAATATTCAAACAAGTCTATTTAATTGAGACAACTTTCTAAAAGTATGTATTTTGTACTAATTATGTATTACCAATAATTGATGAGTTATCATATCATTAGCCATATTATTTTCTCGTAGGGTTTTTTTACTGAAGTACCTACCTATTCGAATATATTATGAGTTTTGTATTACTTTTCTTTTTGTTATTTACAGGTAAACAAAAGTAATCTTAATTAAATCCATGTACTTGAATTTAAATATAGGTAATTAATTTTCACTTAACTTTTATATTTTACTCTACATACTCGTTCGTGTATTTATCGCATGTATTTATTTTATAAGTTGATTTAATTTTACTTAACAGTGAACACGGTAAAGTTTGTTTAAAATAAAGATATATAAGGAAGTATATACTTATTTTTGAGTTAGTATGTAGTAAATACCTATAAGTATTTTAAATTTTTAAATTTTCAAATAGAATTTCCGAAATTCAAACTTTGTAATAATATTCATATTTTTGATTAAAATTTTTAGTTTATAATACTACATATTTATTTAGAGGCAAGCATATAACTAATCATAAGGTTATATAGGTAATTTACAGATCGCAGGAGTGAAGAATCAAAATGGCATATTTTCCATTTTTAGCTAAAATCAAAATGCAATATCTAAGAAAAAGTATTACAATTTGCATACATAAAACACACAATACATATTATATAACCCTAAAAAAATATTTAAGTAGAACATTTTTAAAGAAACATGTAAACATTACATTTAACGCGTTTTAAAAACATGTAAATAGAACGTTTTACAATTTTTAAGGAACATGTAAATAGAACGTTTTACAGTTTTTAAGAAACGTGTAAATAGTACCTTTTACAGTTTTCAAAAAATGCGTAAATAGAACATTTTACACTTTTCAAAAACATGCAAATAAAACATTTTACAGTTCTCAAAAAACACGTACATAGATAGAACATTTTACACCTTTCAAAAACATGCATATAAAACATTTTACAGTTCTCAAAAAACACGTAGATAGAACAATTTACACTTTTCAAAAACATGCAAATAATACATTTTACAGTTCTCAAAAAACACGTAGATAGAACATTTTAAACTTTTTTAAAAAGCATTTAATAGAACATTTTGCACCTTTCAAAAGCACAAAACACTGTACATATTTCATTTGGTCAGCATTTTTAATACACTTTTATTTTGACATAACTCATTTTAAATCTAGCTTACATAAATTGAAAATGGACCGTTTTGAATCTTCACTCACGACCTAACTATAGTTTGCATACTGATAGCCTAAACTATATGTAAATTACTAATAATTCCTTCCTATCGTTATAAATAGGTTATATATATAGGTTTACTTTATTTTCTTGCGCAATAAAAGGCAATAGCAATATCCGTATATCAGTTTACTTACAGTGTGTCTCAAAACGTTAAACTCACCCCCGTTTATGGGGTTTACTTCCCTCTAAGAAAGAATTTTCCGGCGACATATTTATTTTTAGATGACAATTCACTGGTAAGTAGGATTTAACTTTAATTGACCCCCAGGGGTCAAGTAGTTCTCATTTAAATAATTAAAAACCAAAAATGGGGTGTCTCAAAACGTTAAACTCACTTCACGGTTTTTTAAATTCAAAAAGCAATATCTCCCGGCTTAGTCTACGCAAAAATGTAAAAATTGGTATGCGTACTCTCACATTTGTTACCTATGAATAGAATTATTAACTTTGATCATCGGGTCACTGTAGCACTGGTAGTGTTGAAGAAGGTGGGTCAACCTCATGTCAACTTTTTCCCCCGTTTGATAACATATGAAAATCACGACTTGCACCACTAAATTTCTATGTACATGCGCAAATTTCAACCGATTAGAATTTGAAGAAGCTGTCCATAAGCAAAATTAAATTCTCTACAAAACAGCGTATAAGTCATTACTCAGGTCACTCGGGGTCACGAGACGTCCGGGATTGGACATTACGAAGAGTCGATGGAATGGGCTCAGCGGTATGCAACTCACCGTAATGTCCAATCCCGGAAATAGTACGCATACCAATTTTTACATTTTTGCGTTGACTTAGCCGGGAGATATTGCTTTTTGAAATTAAAAAACCGTGAAGTGAGTTTAACGTTCTGAGACACCCCATTTTTGGTTTTTAATTATTTAAATGAGAACTACTTGACCCCTGGGGTTCAATCTAAGTTAAATCCTACTTACTAGTGAGTTGTCATCTAAAAATAAATATGTCGCCGGAAAATTCTTTCTTAGAGGGAAGTAAACCCCATAAACGGGGGTGAGTTTAACGTTTTGAGACACACTGTATTACCTACAACTTTTTTTGATTTTGATGTTATGACACCTACACACATATTATGAGGTTGTTCTTTTTTCTTAGGTACAAACAATTACAATTGGTTCCATAATTAATTTAGTTTTCATTTTTTTTATAGCTGATGTTGATTTTCTAGTTAAAGTAAATTTTTGCATTTTCGATTATTAATCGTATTTTTCTTATAAGTTTTTAACTGCGCTTTTGGTAATGCAGATTTTAGTTTAATGTGATTAAATATATCATATAGAGATACTGAATATCGTATAATTATGCCTAAATAGGCCTGTTGCAAGTAGTACGCGGGCCTGAGCGCTGTAGTTCCGACGCAAATAGTACTCGCGGCGTAGTATTATAAGGAGCCCGTCATAAGTTGGACCCGTAAAAGTCGTCCCCACATTACTCGAACCCACATTACTCGAACCCAAATTACTCGTACCCACATTACTCGTACCTACATTACTCGCACCCACATTAGCCGCACTCAGGTATTTGTGGGAGTGTAATGTGGGGACGAGTAAGGTGGGGACGACTTTTACGGGTGCGACTATTACGCGAACCATTATAAGATATACAGTATTTTACATAGTTTTTTACACGTATATTAGAAGGGTCTACACAAATAGCACAATTACAGAGTATACATATAGACTTATTTGTATATAAGGTGAAGGTCATAGGTTAAGAAAAAAGGTACTTACGATTTTCTGTTTATAGTATACATTACACAGTTGTGTTACTACACATATGACTAATTGCAGTTTTATCATAGTAATTACGAATTTATACGATAGAGTAACATATTTTATGTTGCAGTATTTATTCCTAATGGTAAAGACCTACAGAAGTGATATAATTTTAAAATATACCGCCACTATAACACGAATTGTTGTAAATATTTTAATATTATTAAGTGTTCAAAATTCAAATGTAATTCTTAAGAGCCCAACGAACAAAAAAAAAATAGCCGCGTCACTTGTTTTACAATAGGGAGGTTGTGCAAACCTAAAACTGGCACTTTAACTTTAGCAATTGCAAAAGAATCGCGACGCCATGTTTTTACTATTTTCTGTTTTGAGAAACCTATCCGCCACTTTCGCATTATCCCTGCCCATACTGCACATGTACTTTAGCGATACGCTCCAGCTCGTGCTTGATTTGTAATGTTTTTACATATGCATGTAGCACTAAACAGAAAATAGAAAAAACATGGCGTCGCGATTCTTTTGCAATTGCTAAAGTTAAAGTGCCAGTTTTACGTTTGCACAACCTCCCTAATAACTTTTCATTTTTGTTAGAACGGCGCATGTGCACCACCAACTACTACACAAAATGCATTCATCGGTCGGCATTTTCTTCTGTCTGTTAATAATCCTAAAATAGTGTATAAACTTAAACCGCCTCTGCCATTAAATGTCAAAGGTCAACACTTCATAAGGAGGAGGCGGGGTTTCCTCCCCACTCCGTCTCCCCCCATGCTCCCCCTGGTCCGCACTACTACTACCACTACTACTTGCGGCGGAGTTTGAGTTGGAAATGTCAAATGAAGTTTGACTTTGGAGTGATCCATTATTCTCAGTGCTGCTCTGACTCTGGATCCGACTCAATGAACTATGACCTTCACTCTCTATGGCTAGAATGACAGTAGCAGAATCGGGGGGGTCCGAGCCGTCATTTTTTCTATTTAAATAATTCAAGTCATCCATCTGCTGCTGCTGCTGTTGTTGTTGCTGTTGCTGTTGATTGTTGTCCTCAGTCGTTGTCGTTGTAGTTGTTGTAGTTGTTGTTGTAGTTTCTAAACTTTTTTGTTTTTGAATTTGCCCCCCATTATTATATTCCTTTAGCTCCACGTCCACACTCCCACCAAAGTCTTCTTGGTTTGGGAGGGGGAGGTAGAGGGCGATGTGGTAGGGGGGTGGTTGTTGGATTTGAATTGCATGGTAGTGACGATTCCCATGACCCCCGTGACCTCCGTGGTGATGATGGTGGTGGTTTTGATTGAGATGGGGGTGGCCTCCAATGAAGCGTCTCCCGTGCGCGTGACCACCATGCGCATGCGCATTTCCGTTGGTTCCGTTACCATGCGCATGCGTGAGAAGGTCTGGGCCAGTGTTTGCGTGTGTTCCAGACACAAGTCCTCCCAAGTGATGGTGTCGATGGGAGCGGCCCATCGGGGCCAATCCCAACTCCACGTCATCCATGTCGACTGCGTTGTTCAGCTCTTCGTAGAACTCGTGCGCATGCGCAGAATTGGAGGAATTGTTATGGATTATTGGGCTGGAGCTGCTAGTGTTATTAATATTATTATTGTTGTTACTATTGTTATTATTGTTCTGGGAAGACTGGAGTCCTGCTATTTGCTGCTGTTGCTGGGAATTTTGATTTTGCTGCTGCTGTTGTTGTTGCTGGAGGATGTGCTGATTAAACTGACGGAGGAGGTAGTCGTTTGTTCCTTTCCGGAGACATGCCACCCCTGTGAAGAAGAGCGTGAGGGCAAAGACCACAAAGACTAATTCTGTGATGAAAAAATAGAATGTGGACGAGTTGCCAGAATTATGATTATTCGTTGCATTGGAGCCCGTCCCTGTGGGGGACCAGTCGTGGACGATGGAGGAGCCAGAGGAAGTGGTCCCGGTCCCAGAGGCTGTCGCAGCATTGTTCCCATAGTTGTGATGACTCCGGCGGGATGCGTCGATGAGGCTAGGGCCCTCAATAATAAACTTGGCGGCAACGTTACAGAGGAGGATAAATGCGAGGAAGCAGAGGGTCAGGCCGATTCGCTTTCGGCGGGACCATTTCGGATCCGTTATTTCTTGCGTCGAGGAGGCTAGAGAAGATGAGCATGTCAAGGGCTGAAATTTAATAAATTAAAAGAAATATTTAAATTTACTCCTTCATTATAAATATACGTATTTTTTAAATTGACCTATTTGAATATCCCGCTAAATTTAAAACTTCCAATTTCGACACAGGCAATTTAAAAGTAAGGGGTTTTTCGAAGGTATTTTTTTAAATTGACTTATTTGAATTTCCCGCTAAATTTGAAACATCATATTTCTATACAGGCAACTTAAAAGTAAGGCGTTTTTAAAGGTGTTTTTTTAATTGACCTATTTAAATTTCCTGCTAAATATTAAACTTCAAATTTCTATACAGGCAACTTAAAAGTAAGGTATTTTTAGGGTGTTTTTTTTAAATTGACTTCTTTGAATTTCCTGCTAAATTTAAAACATCATATTTCTACACAGGCAACTTAAATGTAGGGTGTTTTTGAGGTGTTTTTAAAAAATGGGCTTATTTGAATTTCCCGCTAAATTTAAAACTTCAAATATTTACACAGGCAACTTAAAAGTAAGATGTATTTTGAGGTGTTTTTTTAAATTGACTTATTTGAATTTCCCGCTAAATTTCAAACCTCAAATTTTGATACAGGCAATTTAATTTAAGCAAGATTGCTTACCCGATTATGACCAAAACTTGGAAGGGAGTAGGGTGATGGTGTGTCTTCCCGACTCGGGATTTCCGAACCCAGATGACTCTGTGGCTGGAGGAGCTGCTGTGAATTTTGGGAGTGGGTCGGAGTACGTCTGACAATGGAGAGGGAAGATCTTCGACGATTACTTCTTGGAGTGCTACTGCTTTGTGGATTTAAACTAGAATTCTGTTGATTCTGCTCATTTGATTGGCTCATCAACATATTATGATTTTGATTATTAGGGTCACAATGATCACAGCGGGAGACGACGGTGGTGGCTGTATTTGTAGGGGTGGAGTTGTTGGAAGCACTACTTGCATCTCGTGACCTTGACCTTTCCCTTGACCTGGGACTTGGGCTTGCATTACTTCCGGTTCCGGTTCCGGCCGTTGACGTCGCTGCTGCATTTATTGGACTTGGGTTTGGGTTTAAATAGAGGTGTTCATGACCTGGGAGTGGAGGTCCATAGCTTGGTGGCGGCAACTGGTGGTGACTTTGGCCATGAACTTGTTGACCTTGACTTTGACCTTGGCTTTGACCATGAGATTGCGGTTGAAAGGTAGTCATAGGTGGATTAGTGTGGCCGTGACCATGGCCGATGTAGCTATTATGACTGTGGTTGTGACTGTGGCTATGACTGTGATTAGACGAACTATGTAGTTGCGGCGGCGGCGCCGTATTGTGCGATGTGTTGTTGTGCTGCTGTGACTGAGATGGCGGGACGACGGCGACGGCGCTTACACTTGAATTGGCGCGAAACTGTCTCGCTGAGGCGGATGCGGATGCGGATGATGACGGCGTGGACGAGGCTGAGTTGGATGTGGAAGCGCCATTATTTGAATTTGAATTTGTGGATGAATTTAACCCCGAAGCCGAACCAGCGTTGTAATGAAATTGACTCGAATTTATTGTTTTATCTCTTCCCATCCCCCCGGATGAGCCGGATAATCTCCCGCCTGAAATTTAAAAATTATTATTCGTTAACAATATTACAATTTACAATTTTTCTGTTAATTTTTGTCTAACGGAGTACATCATTGATTTCAAAACTCACCATAAAAAACACCTGGACCCGGACGTCTCCTCCCATTTCCTCCGTAATGGAGCTGTGTCGAGCGTTTGTCAATCCAAAAATGCATCTTTTATATTAGAATTGCAAAATTTTCAAGTACTTTCTTCCAAAAACGAATATTCGACACACACACACACACACACACACACTGTGTAGGTACACACACTCGTTAATCTTCTCGTTGAATTTAAATTTATGTGGTTTGAATAAACCCGCACTTTATTTTATTTGTTTTATTTCATGACGAAATTAATTAGTAATGCAATAGTTATTCTAATTACAGTTTTAAAAAAATTCTAATCTCAACCTATACACCTTATAAACCCTTAGTCAAAAATGTGAAGCAATCTTCAATATTCGTAACTTAATCAAAAATAAATTACAATTTAAACTGCGCTTAATTACCTATTACGTCATACATAATTAATTACGTGGTGTAAAAAACAACATCTATGTAGCGTTTACAATATAAATTCTATCGCTTTACTTTAACGAAAACAAATTCAGATCATTTAAAAATTTATTAATGCGAAGCGCTATAATTTTCCAATTCCAACCAATTTTAAAATGAATCTATTTCCATAAATAATACTCAACGTGCTCCATTAATTATAAAATTTGAAAAAATTAATGTAATCGTAAAAGTACTAATTAATTACGTAATTATAAAAACATATAATGAAAAAACATAGTCACACTATACCACGTAAAATACATGTAAAAAAATATCAAAAAAATCAGCATATAATCAATTTTGACTAAATTAAGTAATTAGCCCCCTTTACTTATGGGGGGCTAAATTTTCCTTTTTTTAAAAACTATAATAAATTTAATTTCCCATTTTCCTTTATTTCTTAACCTGTATAATTTATTACGATGTTAATTTTCCTACATTTTGTTTTGAAAATTCGGAATAGAAGTTAAATAAAATAAAACTTTATTACACAGAGTCAAATTTATTCTTGACTGCTTTTTTTTGTGAGTGACGTGTAGCTGACACATCTGTCACTTTTTTTAGTGTAGTACACCACAGTAAACAGAGAGTATTATTTTACTACATAATATTACACAAAAAAAAACAAGTTTGACGTTGGAACGTCCTCAGTACACCGCACTCCGCACTGCTACAAAATTCAAAATTCCACAATGATGCGAGTTTTTGTGTTTTTACATAAATAAAAATAACATTTTAATAATTAGTTATATTTTCGTAGTATATTTTTTTTGTACTACTGATATTCCATATATAGCGTGTGTGCGAATTAAAAAAATTAAAATCCGAACAATTAATTCTTGTTACTCATAATATCGTAAGCACTGTAATATATAATGTCACTGGTCCTGGTCCTGGCCACTGTATTTTTTTAATCTAGCGCTATATGAACTTGAAATTAATTATGTACGCCTTTGGCCTGGCCTTGCCTTATTCCGTGCCTGTCTCTGCTCCTGCTACTGCTGCTCCTCCTTTTTTTTATTAATAATTGTGTGAGTCACACACCAAAAACTTGAATCGTCGATTTTGATGTGGATTTCGATCCTGATTCGGATTTCAATTTGTGTCGATGTTAATTCCACACACGCTGTCGACGTCCACGACGACGACTCCTTTTCCCTTTGCTATGCTCAGTCAGTCAGACGGTTACGGGCACGGGCAGGGACATGGGCTCGGGCACTGATTTTAACATATACAAGACGTGTAACGGAGCTACTACCCGGGTGCTGGTAGGTACCATATAAGGACATGTAGTACGGGTCCTATGGCTCTGGCTCCGGCACGAAGACAGATGCGAAACTGATGCCCGTACAAAGCACAAAGTTTAGTAGGTACATGTGTGTGGCTGCCTCTCACTGTTTATGTTACTCCTCTACATTCTACACAAAGTTGATTTCTAGGCCATAGGACAATAATAGCATAGTGGAATGAAAGTATAAATGTGGAGACACACGGAAACCGAGACCCAGACCGAGACCGAGACCGAGACCGAATCCGTATTCTACTGGTATATATGGCAACCTATAGGTATAGATATAGGGTTCAAATACATGCATGGAAAATGCATTGGAATTTACTATAGGGAATTTATAGGCAGTGAGAATTTTGCATGCAACGGATCGACGCAGGAAAGTAAAACTATGGAGTAAAAGCATGAACATGTGTACTGGAGCTCTATGTAAGGAAAAAGGGTAGTGGATTTTCTTACTGTTAGATTTCCTATAAATGTCGGAATCGGACTCGGACTCGGACTCGAATTCGGAGTCGGAGTCGGATTTGGGCTCGGATCCGGGGGCTGTGATGCATTTCTTACTGTATGACCGACCGTATGTTTATGTGCAGTACTTTTTTGTTGGCAGGATTCGGGGGCTCTGTTCGCTCGGTTTCGGATCGTCGGTGTCGGTGTCGGTGTTGCAACTTTGGCTCCGGTTTTGGTCTTAATTCCAGCGCAGTAGTGTGAAGTAGAGTTACTCATGGGAGGCGTGAGTCCAGGAGGGACGACGGCTGCTTCATTGAGACTGGGAGCTATATGCTAGACTTTCTTGTGAGCTATGCTATGCTGTGCTGTATGCGTATAGCTATATCTACACATGAAGTAAATTCTACGGCCGCACGGTTTACGATATACGGTATAATGCCTTCGGTTTCGGTTGTATTTGTATTTGTACTTGTATGCTGTATGTACTATGATATTTGTGTTTCTGAGTTGTGTAGGTACATTATGTGTACAGTGTTGTGAATGGTCCCGGTTCCCGGGCCGGGCCGGTTCGGTCCGGTCCAAAAGATTTAGCAAGAGATCCAGTTCTCGGTTCAGATCCAGCTCCAGCTCCAGCAAGATCGCTAGATGGAGAAAATCAATATAGGGTGTAGGGAGTGACATGGCATATAGGTATAGGCATATATAGTGTTCTGCTATAGCTATAAATACACGTTGATGCAATGCTACCAAAAACCAACAACGTCTTTGCACAGTAGCTATTATGTAGTATAGCTACAGCTTGAAGTACAGTTAAGTGTGTGCAGTACAACACTGTATTTTCAGTAAAATATGAAGAGATGTTTAGCAAAACGGGTCAAGTCGAAATTTTGCCTATTAAAAAAACGCTTTTTGGGTGAACTTGTCGACATGTATCATGCAACACAGTATAATAAGCGTGTGTATCTAGTTGATTGTTACACGTAATAACGCATATAATCTAATTTTAAAAAAAATGGACTTTTGACCAGTTTTGCCAAAAGCATCTCATTATCAGGGCCGGACGAAGGAATTGGATTTAGGCAGCAATTTGTTTCCACACAAAAATCACCATTTTGATTTTATTGATGGTTTTCTTTGGTAAAGTAAAATGTTGTATTTACATGTTTTAGAAAAATGAAAAATGTTCCATTAACATATGGTTTTTTGAAAATTCAAGCAGCGGGGGCTGGCTGCGCTGGCCGCATTATTCGGCCCTGCTCTTTTTCCTTTTAAATACATAGGGCATTTTTTATAAATTTGTATATAGCTTTAGAGATGCTTCAAAAAAACTGAAAAGAAATAGAAATATATCAATAGATAATTAAAATAAAAAACTATGTTTGCTTCTCCCTACTCCCTATAGTATAGCTCTTCTTTTGAACAGGACCAATTTAATTAGCTTAATTTAAATTTGACATATTTTAAATATTGCATCGTAATATCCTCGTGTAATCTGATCCACTGCACTGATTTCTGATTGCGGTGATTGCTTAATAAACTTGACTAAAAACGGTCATACTTTCAATTCGTGGCTAATAATAAACAGTCTATATAATGAAATGACAATGGCCAAAAATCAACTACTATGATAACAGAGATGATGCAATGATAATAATGTATAATGCTTAATACAGGGCACTTTTAAAATTTAGCTCATCATCTGAACTAAAAAATTAAAAAAAGGACTATGCTTTAACTGCATTACTTTAATAGCTATTGTTGTCCAAAATGTTTTAAAAAAAATGTATAAAAACTGTTGCATCGTTTGCCATTGGAAGTTAGCTAACTTACATTCTTCAGTCAGGCTCAGAATTCAGCACAGTATTCAACGAAAAAAAATATTGCTTAGTGATCTGCTCATGACTCAATCATCATCATATAATAATGATAATAATTTCGCTTTATAATGGAGTACAATAAGAGATATTGCAATTAGGATGGTGATCCTGATGCCTGATATGAAGGAGATTAGACTTAAAGAAAATAAATCAAGTAAATCAGGTCTATCAGTACAAAAACAACTCTACAGAATACTACAGGTATGCAAGTAACTATATAGTGAATAATCATAGTCAAATTGTCAGATGAACCGACACCATATTATACCATAATATCATATCTGCAGAAGATCATCGCGTTCTATGCTAGTAACGCTGACGTTGACGACGACTGCCGACACTGACAGCGTTTTTAAAAAACAATCATAATCTCAAAGGCACGTCCATCGTCGTCCAAGATCCAAGTGCATCTTTCACTTATGTGAAAAATTCAATTTTTTTCCCCTCCCTTCTTTTCTTGTATTCTTCTTCGATTGTTTTCACTTTCGTTTCCCTTCATCTCTTCGTGTTTTTTGTCATTTGTTTAAGTGAAGTCGAAGTCGAAGTCGATGCGATGTGATTGTAATTTTCTTTTTATTCATTTGATTTCATTTTCTTCGGTTCTCATTTCGTATATTGTGTGTAGGTATAAATGCATAGGTGTTATAATAATATTATTTTTTACTTAATTTTTTCATCACAGGAGTTACTGTTTATAGTAGGGCCGGATAATGCGGCCAGCGAAGGCAGCCCCCACTGCTTGAGTTTTCAAAAAAACATGTAAATGGAACATTTTGGAGTTTTAAAAAATGTGTAAAAAGAATATTTTGACTTTTCAAAAACATGGAAATAAAAAATTTTCCACTTTTCTAAAAACATGTAAATAGAACATTTTGCACTTTTCTAAATCAAGTAAAAAGAACATTTTGCACTTTTCTAAAACATGTAAATGGAACATTTTGGAGTTAAATCAAATGTGTAAAAAGAATATTTTGATTTTTCAAAAACATGTAAATAGAACATTTTGCACTTTTCTAAAAACATGTAAATAGAACATTTTGCACTTTTCTAAATCAAGTAAAAAGAACATTTTGCACTTTTCTAAAACATGTAAATGGAACATTTTGGAGTTAAATCAAATGTGTAAAAAGAATATTTTGACTTTTCAAAAACATGTACCTACATAAAAAATTTTGCACTTTTCTAAAACATGTAAATAGAACATTTTGCACTTTTCTAAAACATGTAAATACAACATTTTGCACTTTAAAAAACATGCAAGTAGAATATTTTGCACTTTTCTAAAGCATGTAAATACAACATTTTGCACTTTCCTGAATCAAGTATAAATAACATTTTGCACTTTTCTAAAACATGTAAATAAAACATTTTGCACTTTTCTAAAGCATGTAAATTGAACATTTTGCTTTACCAAAGAAAACCATATCAATAAAATCAAAATAGTGTTTTTTGTATGGAAACAAATTGCTGCATAAAAGTAATTCCCTCTTCCGGCCCTGCCTACAGTTACAATACAGAAGAGACAGCACAGTGGAGATCTGCCTATGCACAGTATTCGCTGTGACAGAGCTGTTTTTATTCTTGTTGATTTGTATCAAGTGCACATGTTATGCTCGCAGTGGGTATATTAAGGTATATCTATATAGGTACATAATATTGGAATTTAAAATTCGATTCGGACAGAATAATAAAAAAAAAAGATGGAAATTGAAATGTAAAATATCGGAAATAATCGTCATAATAATGGGAAATCTTTTGACCTGTCTGAATGTCTCCCTCACTGACTGACAACTGACAAGCACAACTGTATGGATTATGGACGCGTGACCATTTTGTTTAGTTCCCGTTTTTTCTATATACATTAAACACCATATGCCATGTATGCTGTATATACAATATAAAATATACATTATAAAATATTAACACTATTGAACCATTACATTACAAGCTCACGTACCGCCGTAACAGTAACAGTAACACCAACACGGTACACGGTGACGGTAACACTGTAAAAAATTCAGCATTAAAAGAAATGCGTAGAGTTCACTGTCTCTCTCATCTGACACTTCGCCATTTCCCCATTATACACCAAACACCGACACCAAGACCGACTAATGGATAAAAGATGTTCTCTCTGGGATCTCATCCTGAGCATTAATAAAATTACTCTATAATATTCTGCTATGTACATAATATAGCGTCTTGATATCTTAATCTTGAGTGTCTTTCACATATTACTGATACTTTTTTATTTGTCATTTAATTTCATTTTCACTTGGGTTGTGTAGCGTCAGCGTCTATGAAGAACCAAAATGACCTATTTCCAAGTTATGCTAGAATTAAAATGAGCTATGTCAAAAAAAAAAAATACAGTAAATAAGATACATACAATGTCAATCATGAGTTTTTAAAATGAGAAAATTGTTCTATTTACACGTTTTTGAAAAGTGCAAACTGTTCTACTTACATGTTTTCCAAAAGTGCAAAATATTCTATTTACGTGTTTATAAAAGTGCAAAATATTCTTTTTACATGTGTTCCAAAAGTGCAAACTATTCTATTTACTTGTTTTTTAAAAAATGCAAAATATTCTATTTACTTGTTTTTTTTTAAATGCAAAATATTCTATTTACTAGTTTTTTAAAAAATGCAAAATATTCTATTTACTCGTTTTTTAAAAAATGCAAAATATTCTATTTACTCGTTTTTTTAAAAATGCAAAATATTCTATTTACTCGTTTTTTAAAAAATGCAAAATATTCTATTTACTCGTTTTTTTAAAAATGCAAAATATTCTATTTACTCGTTTTTTAAAAAATGCAAAATATTCTATTTACTCGTTTTTTAAAAAATGCAAAATATTCTATTTACTCGTTTTTTAAAAAATGCAAAATATTCTAGTTACTCGTTTTTTAAAAAATGCAAAATATTCTATTTACTCGTTTTTTAAAAAATGCAAAATATTCTATTTACTCGTTTTTTAAAAAATGCAAAATATTCTATTTACTCGTTTTTTAAAAAATGCAAAATATTCTATTTACTCGTTTTTTAAAAAATGCACAAGGTTCTATTTCAATTTGCATGCGTTCATGAACATGTTATTTAAATTTTTTCTGCAGATAGTGCATTTTGTTTTTGACTAAAAATGGATATGGGTCATTTTGGTTCTTCACAGACGACATGCTTTTGCTTTTATAACTGCAGTAGTAGTTTGGAGTTTAGTAGTTCCATACCGATTTGCTTATTACTTTTAAACAGTAATTTTCATTATTATTTGCTTGATGAAAGAAAGGTTACATTATTAATGTTTTTTTTACATCAAACAACTACAAGTTTGATGTGTGACGTTATATAGTTTCGTATGTATACGTAATGCATATACCTGTAAATGCAGTTCATTTTGTCCGCCGTTGTTCGTGTCAAGATGCGATAAGATTTGAGTCATTTTAGAACTTGTTACGAGTGGACTGGCTAGGACTGCTGATGCTGACGCTGATTACCAGGCACTGCACTGTGCGCTCGCTCATGCTTTATATCTTGATGAAGCAGCATATTTAATCTCTTGTTTCGATTTCGATTTCGATCTTCGATCAAGTCTATGACGCTACGAAACGATGCAGAAAACAAGAGGCAAATCACTGGGCTAATGGTAATTGTAATGATAGCTCATTAAAGTCGAGCATTCTATCAAATTTTTAATAGAAATTGAAAATTTTTATTGGATTAAAAAGATTGTTCGTTGGAGTTGGCTTTGGCGTTGGCTTTGGCTTTGGTATGGCCCACGTTGAAGTCGACAGCCACATCATTTTCAGTGTAATCAATTAATTTTATATTTTATTATAACATAACATAATATTTTAAAGCGTGTAGCTTTGGATGTCAGGCAAAATTGGCATTGTCCCTGTTCCTGTCACTATGAAAGGAGTCATTCACATATTATTATGTCAGCAAATAAATATGCAGGGCCGGATGAAGGAATTGCTTTTAGGGAGCAATTTGTTTCCAAACAAAAACCACCATTTTGATTTTATTGATGGTTTTCTTAAAGCAAAATGTTGTATTTAAGTACATGTTTTAGAAAAGTGCAAAATGTTCTTTTTACTTGTTTCAGACAAGTGCAAAATGTTCTATTTACATGTTTTTGGAAAATTGCAAAATTTTCTTTTCACTAGATTCGGACAAGTGCAAACTGCTCTATTTACTTGACTCAGAAAAGTACAAAATGTTCCATTAACATGTTTTGAGAAAAGTGGAAAATGTTTTATTTTCATGTTTTTGAAATATGTTAAAAAAAATTTATTTGCATGTTTTTTAAAATACAAACATATTCTTTTTTACATATTTTTGAAAAGTGCAAAATATTTCATATTTACATGTTTTTGAAAATCCAGGCAGCGGGGGCTTCCTGCGCTGGCCACATTATCTGGCCCTGTAAATATGAGTTTAAATTTAATTTAATTCTTAATTCATTATTTGTAAAGTACCTACCTAGAAGTACCTACCTACATACCTAAGTAAGTTATTAAATAGTATACACAACAGAAATTTAAAAAATTAAAGATAATTCTCCCATTTAAAACTATAGGCGTATTCTGCATATTTAGTAAAAATAAAAAATCTAATTATGTGGAGTGCATTATTTTCTTGTTTACATTTCGTTCCTATTTTCCCTTTTCCTGCTCCATAGCCACAGTAGCAAACTGGTGGCCATTGGCCAGAAGCTATTTTGGTTTCCTTTCTGCCTATATTATTTTTATATTTTTAAAATTGTTATTTTTTGTATGACCTGCATGTGCAATGATTCATTAAAAATGAAACTGTATATGGTTTGACTATTTTTACTACCAGATCGTGAGACCATTAACATTCACATTAAATATGAAATTTTAAAAATTAGATTAAAAATATGGGGAGAGATGCAAGATGCATATTATAGTTTCATATCATAAGGAAGGAAGTTTCCATGTGCTTCTATTTTCTTTTAGTAGGAATGGAGTTTACTTTTAAAAATAAACCTTCTTGTGTAGCATTATGCAATTTTTTTATGGATTGCTACATCGCAGACTGCAAACCGCACACCGGTCGTATATGTAACACTAACCTACAGACAGAGTGCGAGACAGATAGAGAGAAATACATACTAACGAGATTTAGATTTAGTCAAGTGTTTATCACAGTACGAGTAGGTACTTCCGTTAATGCACAACAATTTAGTTTACTTTTTTAGTGCATTTTTAATGGGCAGTTTTAAAGGGGTATAATTACTCGCAATCTTTGTTAAACAAACATTCTGCAGGCGAAATGCTATATCTTCTGTGAAGATCCAGAATGAGCCATATCCATTTTTAGCCACAATCAAAATGAGCTATGTCATAAAAGCAAAAAGAGAAGCATGCGTTAAATGTTCTATTTACATGTTTTTGAAAAGTTTAAAATGTTCTATTTACATGTTTTTGAAAAGTTTAAAATGTTCTATTTACATGTTTTTGAAAAGTTTAAAATGTTCTATTTACATGTTTTTGAAAAGGTGCAAAGTATTCTATTTACATGTTTTTGAAAAGGTGCAAAATATTCTATTTACATGTTTTTGAAAAGTGTAAAATGTTCTATTTACATGTTTTTGAAAAGTTTAAAATGTTCTATTTACATGTTTTTGAAAAGGTGTAAAATATTCTATTTACATGTTTTTGAAAAGGTGCAAAATATTCTATTTACCTGTTTTTGAAAAGTGTAAAATGTTCTATTTACGTGTTTTTGAAAAGGTGAAAAATATTGTTTACATATTTTTTGAAAAGTTTAAAATGTTCTATTTACATGTTTTTGAAAAGTGTAAAATGGTCTATTCGCATTATTTTGAAAAGTGCAAAATATTCTAAATGCAATTTCAAGACATGTTTCAATATTTTTGTCATTTTGGTCATTTTGGTTCTTCACAGACGATATATGCACTATCGATGTCGATATGTAGCAGACTAACAGAGTGTTATACAGTGGAGGCAGACAGATTAAACTCGCCACTTTTGCCCTGTTGTTCTTGTTAAGTAGATACACAGCTGATTATCTTGGGTGATATATCGCCTATCAACACAGTATATCAACATTAACGCCTTATCACACAAAGTATAATGCAATAAGCAGCAAAGGTAACTCATACCTCAAACTGTGTGCTTGTTTTTCTGTTTCTGTTTATATTACCTATGTTTAAACGTCCTGCTCCAAATCCAAATACAAATAGCTATGAAAACCTTGTCATAATTACTTGCGCTAAAAATCTGTATCTACACACATTAATTACCTGTATTACAAATACTAACAAAAATGTGCTTTTAATTTTAATCTTAATAATCGCGGCTACTGATTTTATTTATATCTTGTACAATTTTAATTTTGTACGAAGCCTACGTTATGTTCTCGAACTCATGTGTGGCTTTGGCTTAAAAGCCGTGACTGAATGATAATGAGATTCGCACTCTCCATCTCTCTCATTCAGAACACCAACACCAACACGCACGCACTTTAACTCTGTGCATTACTGGTAGACAAACAGCATCTTTACACTACTTAACTACGAAATGGCAACAGCCAACAGTAGCATCGCTAACGCATAATACAGAACCGCTTTTCTATCGTATTTTGCATAGTATTATAATCAGTATGGTACTTTCGGTCAAATTTAAACGAGTGACGGGCAGCATTCGGCGGCCGAAGCGTTCATTTTTGAATGCTTAAAATTCAAAAATGATAGTATTTCCTTTAATAATGCCTTTAGTAGTGGACGGGTCGGGAAGGTTAAAGTTTAAATAGTATACGGGTCTATTTAGAACACTATAATATGGTAATATATGAGCAGTAGACGGGCCTGTAATTGTAATAGTAGACGCGTCTATAAGTTTGGAATTTTAATAATAGACGGCGTCCACTATAAAGGGAGATACGGTACTTGGAAAATTAAATTTTCTAGTTTTAGCAGGTGGTCTCATTTTTTTAATGTCTGACAACTGAATTTAAAAACCGCGACAAACGTTCGAATTTGACTGACAGTACTAGACTGAAAATGTAGAAAATACCTAAAACTAATTCTAATTGTAACATAATTGTAAATATTGTAAATGAGACAAGACGTGGACAGAAAACTTCTGGGGGTTTCTAATTATACATGTAAATATATGTAAATAGGTAGAAAAAAATGCAGCTTTGATTTGAAAAAAAAGTGCTTTAACGGAATAACGGATGCGTGTACATGCTTTCCGTTTGCCTACTACTGATTCCTAATGTTGATCTTGTATTTGTGCGTTTACTATGCTGTATATGGGCATAGATAATAGTAATTACAGTAATTAAATTTAACGTGTGTATTTCAAGTGGGCAGTCAAGTATGTACTTGTAGGTTCTATTTAATGACATAGTAGATTCAAAAAGAGCTATACTGCATGAGATTGTAAAGCTTTTAGAACTTTTTGAAACTTGCTGATTGCTCTAATATGGATTTTAATTGATTTGCCTACGCCTAAATATGCATCATAATGAAACAGTTTTAATGTACGCAATTACTATATTTATTTATTGTATGGTGCTCTTGAATTATATTTTTTTGAAGTTACTAAATTATTGTAATTGGATAATTAAGTGATGAGTAATTTAAGCAAAGTATTTCCCACATACGGTTATTATTTAAATTTAATATTTGTAAATTAGTTCACTTTAAAAAAAATAAATTAACCACTAATCAGTAAAATTTGAGTTACTTTATTTGAAACTAATCCTAAAGTTACTGCTTTTAAATTCAGAATCATTTGGTAGAACAGAAATAGAAGGTGGAAAGGCAATTAAACACCAAATGCATGGAGAGGTGGGCTAAGGCAACATAGGGAGTACACTGATTGTAAGTACTGAAAAAGACAGTTTTATTTTTCAGAATTCAGAAACCTAAGGCGCCTAGCGCCTTATGCCTTATGGTGAAGAAAGTGTGTAGCTACATATATACTTATCGTTAGCATAGGCTTATTAATTAGAATTACAGTAGCAGAAAATACATATCGCATCGTGATGGAAGGATTAAAATGGCCCATATCCAATTTAAACTACAGTCAGAATAAGCTATTGCAAAAAAATGTAAATGTGATAGATGCGTATTATGTTAATTACGAGTTTTTGAAACATGCAAATTGTTCTATTTAAGAGTTTCTGAGAATTGAAAAATGTTCTATTTATATAAGTTTTTGAAATTGAAAAATATTTTATTTGCATGTTTTTAAATTTTCAAAAGTGCAAAGTTTTGTTTTTACTTGTTTTTGAAAAGTGTCAAAACTCTTATTTGCATATATTTTAAAATTGAAAATGCAAAATGTTTGGTTTACGCATTTTGAGAACTGCAAAACGTGCTATTTAGCTGTTTCTGTAAAGTATAAAATGTTCTATTCAGTTGCTGTTGTAAAATGCAAAATTTTTCATTTACTTACATGTTTTTGAAAAGAACAAAATGTTGCATTTAAATGTTTTTTAAAATTGCAAAATGTTCTGTTTACAAGTTTCTGAGAAGTACAAAATGTTCTAACTTAGTTGATTTTGTAAATTGGAAAATGCCTTATTTACATATGTTTAGAAAATTGCAAAGTGTTCTATATTTAGTACGTAGTTGTTTGGAAAAGTGTACAATATTCTATTCACATATTTTTAGGATCGGATCATGCTGTTTTAATATTTTGCAGATATTGCATTTTGCTTTTAACTAAAAAGAAATATATAGACAATTTTAAGTCTTGGTCTTCGCTCATGACTGACAATGTGCACATAATGTTGCGTTAAAATATTCGGATGCTGTGACACGTGTCAAACTGTCAAGACGCTTGAAGTTGAAGTTGCGAAGCTTGTATAGAAATTAAAAGTTAAAAATTAAATTTGGGAGCTGTTCAGAAACAGCCCTACTACAGACTAAAGGAACTACGTATACGTCTCTATATAACAAGAACAATGCAACGTACGTACGGCGTGAACTAAAAAAAAATGCTGCGTGTAACCACCACCAGAAGACGTGCTCTAATCACTAATTATCCCTTTGGCAAATGATCCTTCCAGCTGTGAAATTTGTTTAAAGACGTTTACTTGACAATTACATAATTAAATATGGACCTGCCTAAGTAAGCATATGCTAAATGTACTATAATATTGTGTATATTACTTATGAATTTTACATACTAAATAATGGTCAATTGTAAAAATATTTTGTGCCTGGTTAATTGCTGCTCAAACTGTGCTCATGTATTTAGCATTAATTTCTATGCGTATGAATTAATGTATAAAGCCCATACGCATATACGACTAATAAAATCTTTCCTGTTAAAACTTACTCAAAAATCATATTTTCCACACACACGGCTTCAAAATAATTACGAAACAAAGCTCCTGTACTTACATATAAAACTTTATGAACACTTGACATCTCTTAAAAAAATAAATCAAAATTCTGCATGTAATATACATACATAATACTAAAACACTCGATTGCAAAATATGTTGAAAAACAAAGCAAGAAGCTGCAGTTGAAAACCTTTTCCCTCCATGTAGTATTTTGTTCTCGAATATTTTAACTAAAAATAAATTAGAATTTGGTATAAAAATGATTTAAAAAAATTATTTTAGAGTCATATAGCAAGTGAATTTCAATGAATATAATTAATCCACGCGCGGATTATTGATATAATCACGCAGAGTATTTTAGTTCAATTACAATAAACAATTTTAATTTGCTGTTTGCATGATATACTACTTTTAGTAGTGGAACGATAAGACGATTTAAGACGATTCAGCGCGATAACCATCACCATCAGTGCTCAGTGTTCAGTGGTCATTGTGTATTGCATTTCTTTCTGAGATATAAATTTTGCTTCCTGTATAACATAGTATACAGTCTCTGCTGGCACTTAAATGATAAATGCATCCTACAGATTATAACAGGTGCAAATAGTGTCAGTAGTAGCATATAGGGGATCTCCCATAAATGATGTCATGGATGACTTGGTGTTTTCATGATAAGAACTCACCCACCCTAAAAATAAAATAAAATTTTTTTTTTTTAAATTTTGTCTTACATTGCGAGAGTTTTTTATAGAGTCCACCCACCCCCCAGATGAGGACATTTTTATGGACGGACCCTCTAAGGTGATAGCACGTTGCACACAGAAAATTACTACCTAGTTTAGGAACTACAGTCAATACTGTTAACGTCTATTTGACATATACATATCGGACACAGTATACATAGCAAATGCCTATATACAAATTTATTAGTGTTGTTAGTGGGCAAGTCGTGATCTTTGATGATTTGATAATTTATTTAATTTACATTGATGATGATGGTGATGACACGGCAGAGAGTGAAGTCATTGTGGTATAACGGCAATTATTCTTACCGGTATCGGTACCGGTACCGGTACTATAGCCACTAAATGCACTATGGGTGGAAATGTCTCGCTAAGAAAGCATCTCACTCAGCATCCTTCTTTTATTCAATAAGCGACGAACGTCTAAAATTCCAATGTAATCTACTCTCTTTTTTCTACAAGTTTCGTATAGCCACGAGAACGAGAACTATAGCTTAACCCCATCGCATCTTTTCACTTAATTTCAATTACTTTTTCGTTCTTCGTTCTGAGTAGCACAGAAATGGATATAGAAATTCAAATTTCCTACTATTGTGACTTGTATAATATAGAGATACATGTACAATATAATATGCAGGATACATTTCACACTTTCAATTTTGCTTTCATTCCACGAAAATTGAACGAGAACGACTGAACCGGCTCTATAATGTAGTATTAAGTGTATCATCGTAAATCGTAATCGTAATGAATAATAAGCAATCGTGTCTTGACACTTTTTGTATTATTTTCTATTGACTTTAGTTCGTGTAAAAGAAGTAAAGAAGTAAATTGAATTGTTAAATTCGTAATAGTAATTACCTCAAGTGGCTGGTGCTGGTACTGGTACTGGTACGGGCGTGATATGGGAAAATATCAAAATAATATAACAGGTGTGACATTTAAGTCATCTATAGGTACCGGTACCTATAGCTATAGCCATAGCGGCACCTATAATAAATAAACATGACGTCAAATTCCCGCACTGTAGACCGCAAAATCAAAACCAACAAAAGAATTCATATAGCGATAAAAATCAAAAAATGAGAGTGACCACAGACAGTAATAACCGCGGAATAAAAAAGATGCTTCGATAAATTTGAATACTTTTTTTTACATATCGTTAAAATAGATGACCCACTGACTGATGGCTGACATCGACCATAGAGGTTAATTAATTACCTACATACTATGTGATGCACTGTAAGAACATTACTACAGGGTCATCAAATTATTATTATAATTAATAAGCTAATTACATACTCATCTAATTACACTGCTTTTGATACATTATTTAAACTGGAACAAAAACCAAAACGAAAGTTTAAATTTAATTAACTAATGAAAAGGAACAATCTACCTGCGTTAAAGTCCTCGTCCTCAGCACTCATCGTAATCGTAATAAGCGTCTCTAATTCTGAATTAATAACCCATCATTTAAATATAATGAGCAGCTTGCTAGGAAAATGCGTCAAGTCCAGTGGATAAAGTGTTGGCTTAACGGGTTATTTTGATATCAATATCCTCATCATGCACGACTAGGGGCATTATGAGAGCATATATAGAAACTATATGCTCCAAATTTTAATTAATTTTGTATACATTTTGAAATGGAATTCGAACCATATTTGTAGTCAAAATTGAAATTACAAGAAATCAAACACAAACAAATGGGACCAACCTTATTATATGGCCGCACGCCGTATAAGCTTAAAACTCGGTCTCATTTTTTTTAATATCAATAAATTAATGAAATGGTATACACTTTATTTATTACTTAAATTTACCTTGTAATTTACAATAATATTGCATTGCAAAATATTGTTACTGAAGGGGCAAAATTGCCCATCTCCAATTCTTCCTCAAAGAAAAATTGCCTATCTTCATTTTTTGACTATCAAAACAATATTAAATACTAGGGATCGTCCATAAATGATGTCATGTGCAGGGTCAATGCAACCACAAAGGTATATTGATGGCACTCTGTGTAAAATATTGCCATTTACAATTTTACAAAAATCTGATGACAGAGGGATCATGTAGGGTCTTAGAAATACGGATATTTGGGTGAAATCATTTATGGATGAACCCTTATCAAAAATACCTACTTGCATATATTTTGCTGAAAAACATTTCTGTGAACTAAACACAATTAAATACATTAAAAATGGAGATGGACAATTTTGCCTTTAGTGTGAACTGAACATTGCCAATTTTGCTTCTTCAGTAGCGATATATCATATTAAAATTACATTGTTCAAAATTGGCAGATATTTGTTGAGCAACAATGTGTATTATGACTATTGAAACTGATACCCCTGCGATTTATTGAAATCTGAATTGCGAAATTATATCACCTGCTATGTATAATAATATGTGGCCATAAATATCTGAAAAAAATTACTCTATTATAAGAAGACACACTTCCGATCACTATTTTCAACTATTTTGGGCATGGATTTGAAGAATACCCAATTACATCTAATCGGAATGCAACTGATGCTTTTACGATCTACGTTTTAACCTATATACGTAGATATAGGCATACTATATACGGCTATAGACTATAGAACAACTGCTAGTAAAATTCAACTTTAAATATAGGCAGTAGACAGTCTGCTGAACTGATATGATATGGGGCAGTGGCAGTAGATGTAGAAGTAGAAATCGAGTTCAACCGTTCATTAGTAGAGTACATATCGTATAATATCTATTTATTGTTGCAGGCCTATGCAGTTAAAGTACTGTAATTTGCCTCTATTATCACAGTGTTGACAGTTGCAGTAGTGTTTACAATTTGCAAACTATGTATCAGTAAAGCACAGCTTATCATATAGCTTACATATACTTAATGCTTTATTAATCGTAAGTGCCAAGTGCCCATACGTTATTGTCACGATATTATTTCCTCGTAAAAAAATTTCTTTGGTGTCGGTGCATGTCGGTAAAGTTCTTCACAAAAAAATTAGATTCGGCACACTATGCACATATACTACGTATTGGAATTGCCTATATCTGTAGGTTATTACCTATGCATACGTATGTGCCTATACCTATTGGCGTTTGTTGACGTTGAAGGCACTCAAATATTTTGGAATTGTTCAAATATAGCTAACCACCAAAAATAAATATTTACTCATGCCCCATTACATTCCATTTGTTATAATGCCAAATTTCCAATTCCCATCCTCATTTCACACAAGCACAACTTAAGTTAGCATTGTTAACTATATGCTTATATGCTAAATATAGGGAAATAGAAGATATATATAGCTATATATGACAGATAATGTGATTATAATAGTGGGAAGAAAACAACTATATGAAAACCATCCATTAAGAATTAAGAATAAATATAGCGCTTTAAAGAACAAGAAGCATTCAGTCAGATTCTACTGCCACTGGGCCATTTGGGCTTTGAAAACTTTTAAGCATTGCATTATATCGTGAGTGAAGAACTTAAATGACCTAAATTCAATTTAAAGTAGAATCAAAATGAGTTATGTCATGAAAACAAAATGAAAAACATGCGTAAAATGTTAATTACGAGTTCTTGAAAATGTTGAAAAACGTAAAATGTTCTATTTACATGTTTTTGAAAAGATGTAAAATGTTCTAATTCCATGTTTTTAAAAAGATGCAAAATGTTCTAATTCCAGGTTTTTAAAAAGGTGCAAAATGTTTTAATTCCATTTTTTTAAAAAAGTGCAAAATGATCTAATTCCATGTCTTTGAACGGTGTAAACTGTTCTAATTCCATGTTTTTGAAAAGGTCCAAAACGTTTTTTTTCTTTGTTTTTGAAAAGGTGCAAAATGTTCTAATTCTATGTTTTTGAAAAGGTGCAAAATGTTCTATTTAAATGCTTTCAAGAATTCAAGACATCTGTTTCAATATTGTTGTAGATAGTTGATATTGTTTTTAGGTAGAAATGGATAGGGGTCATTTTGGTTCTTCACACATGATATGCATATACCTATTGAATTAAAAGGCAGCCTCCTCATTCACTCGGCCTCACAAAGCTACATGCTAAATTTTTTTCTCTCAAGGTATCAAAGCATTTCCCATATTTACCTATACATACCTTAAAACCGCAGGTACAGAACCTTAAAACTGCAATACTTCATATTACAGATACATAATACATAAATAGTATTATTATTATGTATTTTTTTTACATAAACATCATTCTTTGAAATTTAAATTTGAATTCTCAGAGATCACTCCAGGTGATCTGATTCAATAAAATTCCTCTTTTATTACAGCGACTTACAAAATTTACTGACAGAATAAATAATACAATGCTCATATCATCTGCATTGAAATTTGAAATCAAAATATTTGCTTTATCCATAATTTAGATCTAGTCCCAATCTACAGACAGGCTACGCAGTACGCAGATAACAGTAATACTCGATGTCTGCAGATATAATATCACAAAATTAAATTTAAAAAAAAATGGTTCCATATAAGAAAAAATAAAAATCGTGCCTAGTACATAATATGTGACTGACTGCAGATGATTTTATAAAACCATTATTGTGATAGTAAGTGTCACGTAATGTAATTCAAACTAGTGCGTAATACTTATTATTGTTAGCTATAAAATAATAATAATAATAGTATAAAAACATTCTGCAGATTTTTAGCCCATATACGTAATACCGTATACCTTAAAATAGTAGCTTTAGCCCGCGTTAAAGCCTTGCCATACTTAATGCATATGGACTGTGAGAAGAATTAAAGTGACCCAGGTCCAACTTTAGCTAAATACCAAATTCACTATCTACATACAAAATTAGCATATTATAATGTAATATGATCATAAAAGTAAAAGCTTGCAAATAGAAAATTTTAGAAATTTTAAAACGTGTTAATAGAACCTTTGACAGTTTTTAAAAATGATGTGAATAGAACATTTTGAACTTTTCAAAAACATGGGATTACATATTTTTGCACCTTTTCAAAAACATGGAATTAGAACATTTTACACTTTTCAAAAACATGGGATTACACATTTTTGCACCTTTTCAAAAACATGGAATTAGAACATTTTACACTTTTCAAAAACATGTAAATAGAAAATTTTACAGTTTTTAAAAATAATTAAATAAAACATTTTGCACTTTTAAAAAACATGGAATTAGAACATTTTACACTTTTCAAAAACACGTAAATACAAAATTTCGTACTTTTCAAAAACATGTAAACAGGATATTTTATGCTTTTCAAAAACACGTAAATAAAACATTTCGCACTTTTCCAAAACTTGTAATTAACTATTTATTTACCAATTGTTTCGTATTTTTTTAAGATAGCTTATTTTAGTTTTAGCCTAAATTGGAAATGGGTTATTTTGATTCTTCACAGACGATTTAGATGCTCTACAATAAATTGGTTTTACAAAAGTTCAAAGGTATAAAAATAATAGTTGTCTACAGCTTATAGCATACACTTTAACTTAATACAGGCGATCGCACTGATAGTGAGTCACAATGCAAAATTCTACTTACTTCCAGATTCAAAAATAATATGTAATTTTGAAAATTTTGAAAATCTTAGAAAATAATTATTCATACATATGTCCATAGAATATGAAACCCATACTATACAGGGATAATATACAAAAGATGTAAGCGAAACTAACAATAGAAATTAGTAAAGTAGTACTTGGTAAGTTGTTATTATTACTGCGGATTACAATCATATCGTAAATTATGATGCACCTGTAAGTTGTAGTACTTAATAGTATTCGCATTAAAACAACGCAACACGAATTTTGTACGCACCAAAAATAGAAAATATACAGAGACAAATAAGTAAGCGATGCCAAATGTGATGTGATACACGACCGCACCGCCTATCACAACTAAAAACTGCATATCATCAATCTGGAAGCAATAAAGCTGAATAATGTGCGTATGCAGTTTTTACATTTACGAAACTAGTGATATAAATATCCGTAATAATAATATAACATCATGCTGTATGTTTAATGTAGCAAAGCAAATTGTCAATTTGTAGATGTCCAATTTGCATTTTTGCCTTTTGCATTTCCTTTCATTCTCGAAGTTGCTAACCGCTCCCGCAATAAGTCCGCAACCGCAACAGCTGAACACGGTATACGGTCCAACGAAGGCAAAAATAAAATGGACGTAAATAATTATTATTAATAGCATTTTAAGTATATATATCTACAGTGAAGATTTAAAATCACCCACACCATTTTTATAACTAAAAAATATTAGTATTTGACACGTATAAAACATGGAATTAGAAATTTTTGCGATTTTAAAAAATACTCAAATGGAATATTTTACAGTTTTCAAAAATATGTGAATGAAACGTTTTGCACTTTTTAAAAACATGCAATTAAAACATTTTCCACATTTTAAAAATACTCAAATTTAAACACCACAGTTCAAAAACATGGAAAATAAAGTTAAAATTTTTCCAATTTTAAAAATAGTGCACTTACAACTTTTGAAAACCACGTAAATGGAACGTTTGGCACTTTTCAAATAAATGCAAATAAAACATTTTGCGCTTTTCAAAAACACAAAATTTGGACATTTAACATATGTTTGAAAAACATGTAAATAGAACATTTTACACTTCTCAAATAAATGCAAATAAAACATTTTGCACTTTTCAAAAACACCAAATTTGAACATTTAACATGTTTTAAAAACATGTAAATAGAACATTTTACACTTCGCAAATAATTGCAAATAAAACATTTTGCGCCTTTCAAAAACATCAAATTTGAACATTTAACAAGTTTCAAAAACATGTAAATTGCAAAGTTTCCAATTTTCAAAAATCCGTAAGCAACCTTCAACGCATTATAGATTCTGACTCGTTTGTAGTGTTTTATATCGATATAGCTCATTTTAATTCTAGCTTTTAAAATCTACATCAATGGGCCATTTTGATTCTTCCATGCGAATACAAGAGCGTATTTGCAGACTTGATATTGGTCATTTATACACTATTATTAATATTAAATATTAATAACAGCGTGTAAGTACATAGTAGCAATAATTTTAATAATACGATATTACAAAGTGCGATTGTATTTGGACAGGAAAGGCAAGTGAAGCGACACTTTTACTTTGGTTGGTTTAAATTTGGTTGGAGTTGGACGTTGGACAGTGTACATGACAAATTACGACAAAAGGAAACGAACAAGAATAATAGCGTATCTCCCAATATGAATATTCATCATTCAGAAAATGTACCTGTACTTAAGTATTGGAATATCAGTAGAACCAGAAGGAGATATCAAATACGTGAAATAGAAACTTAAACAAGTGCAAAAATAATAACAAATGGCTCTCTACTTCCATTCTTCTTCCTCATGTCCCTCCTGTACTCCTGTCTTTCTGTCACCATTCCTGACGATTGTCAACTGTCTTCTGTCCGCAGTTTATTACTCCCTGTCATGTGGAACAATAGTAGCAGGACGTAGCGAGTAAGTATAGATGTGTGATATTACCTATGTGATTACGAACAGGACGAACACACATGAGATGAGATGAGCCTACTACTTATCGTACTTGTTACCTACGTCTGGACTTACAGATGAGATACGTTATACGTTCTACACACACAATTTAGAATTATTACAACAAATTACCAAACCATCCGCGTCACTACATTGCATCTCCAATTAATAAATATTCCTATTGTCATTATCACCATTATTAATTTCCTATACCCTCTCCCTATTTTTTGTACTTATGGTGAGAAGGATGACAATGCAAAAAATTGCATGAAAATATGGAGCTGAAAGAAAGTGCAAAATATTCTATTTACCTACTTGTTTTTTTTTGAAAACTGCAAAATATTCTAATTGCTTATTTTCAAAATTTCAAAAATGTTCAATTTACATGTGATGTGAAAATTGCAAAATATTCTAATTACTCATTTTTGAAAAGTGCAAAATGTTCTGTTTACATGTTTTTGAAAAGTGCAAAATTTTCTATTTACATGTTTTCAAAAAGTACAAAAATATTGTTTAAAATATTTTCAAAAAGTGCAAAATGTGCTCTTTACATGTTTTTGAAAAGTGCAAAATATTTTGCTAAAATTTTTTCAAAAAGTGCAAAATATTCTGCTAAAATGTTTTCAAAACGTGCAAAATATTCTGCTAAAATATTTTCAAAAAGTGCAAAATATTCTGCTAAAATATTTTCAAAAAGTGCAAAATGTGCTCTTTACGTTTTTGAAAAGTGCAAAATATTCTGCTACAACTTTTTCAAAAAGTGCAAATTATTCTGCTAAAATGTTTTCAAAAAGTGCAAATTATTCTGCTAAAATGTTTTCAAAAAGTGCAAAAATATTGCTTAAGATGTTTTCAAAAAGTGCATAATGTTCTATTAACGTGTTTTTTAAAGACCATTATCAACGGCCTGAAAATGCAATAATTATGTACATACAGAATTACCTTCATTAGCATTACACTATATTAATTCCAATACTGTGCACATGTTTAAAAATGTTAAATATAGTAAAGTGCATAATTATAAGTAGTGTTCTAATTATAGTAGGGGTATTCATAATCTCGCTATAACTATTTTTCGCGCTAAATAGTTTTGCACTATAACGCCAAAGTCGTCTAGAATATTGAACGCCCCATCCTGTAATATGTTATAACGTTCGTGTTGTTATTGTTGCCATAGGTAACGAATTATTCAGCTAACATTATAAACAAACATCTATTCTTATTATTTTTGTAGCAAAACCCACTTAACATTGAATGTAGTCAAGATGCCGTCTCCATGGCGACAATTGAAAGTCGCTATATCGCGCTTTATCCTGCTTGTTTTGTGACGCTATAGTGCGAAAGTCTTATAGTGCCAAAAATAGTTATAGCGAGATTATGAATACCCCTAGTGTGATTATTGTGCTATAGTATCATATTGAAATTTTCTAGAATGTTGAACATTATTGAAAGCTATAGGTGGTAGAGTACATATTTAATTAATCCAGGAACAAATTATAAATATAAACGTAATTTAAATTTAATGGTGCGTACAGCGCAGCGTTAGCGTGATAATTATTGTAAATTTAAAATTAAGATTTGTTTCCTTAAAAAAATTAAACTAAACACAGAATATAAAGGTCTACGTTTTTCATTTTGAAACAACAAACAAAAAATATTTCTACGTTATTTCGTCCCATATCGTCCCATTTTTAAATTCACTCGTGTAATATCAGAAAGGGATCGTCCGTAAATAAATTCATCGAAATATCCACGCATTTATAGCCATTTAACATGGGACCTATGCTTAACGTCATTTATGGACTATCCCTAACGGTTGCAGTCTAAATCAGCTCTCAAAGTCTGTTTTAAAAAAAGAATGGAAAGGCTATTTTCAATTTTTCAATACAGCTACCTACTTCAATTTCCAATACGTATTCTACATAGCTAAACTTTTATTTTTAGAAAAAATGCATTACTACTGTATAGCACAGCTTGAGCTTGGTTAAAAGAATTTACAAAAAAATGCAAGTGGCAGATTTACTACTTTCTACACACACACACTGTGACTGTACACAAAAGATTTAATAAAGTTATTATCTTTTTTTGTATTATAAAATAGCACCTTTGAAAAATACATAACTGCAATTAGTTCGTTTTGCGCTTTATTGAATTCAAACTCTCAGTATACTGTTTAGTGTATACGGGTCTAATAATTCTTAAGTTATAGCACATTATGCGGTCAATGTCCAATTCAATACTTTACCACATGTAATTAAATGTGGGCAAACATACCTGCTATCATCAGTACTGCTGCAGTGACTTCCACTTCTTCCTGCAGACTGCAGGCAGGAGCTTTACATAGACATATAGGAATACATAGTAAAAAATACAATACGTATATACATGGCAGGCATAGCGAATTGGTTGAATACATAGCTCCATACGGAAGCCCATTGTAATTTGTATTGTATTTAGATTAATACTAATAAATGCAATGTGTCAATGCATAACCTAACGTAAGTTTGTGGTGGGTGAAGAATCAAAACGGGCGATATTCAATTTAACTTCAAGGTGCGCGATAAAAATGAGCTGTGCCAAAAAGGAGACTAAAGACTAAAAATGGGATAATATTTATGCAATGCCCAGAATTTTGACAATGAGTTTTTAAATAAAGGGCAAAATAATCTGTTGAAAAGTTTTTGAAATGTGCAATATGCTCGATTTGCATGCTTCGTTAAAGGGTAAAATGTTTTGTTGCATGTTTTTGAAAGTGCAAAATGTTCTATTTACATGTTTTTTAAACGTGTGAAATGTTTTATTTGCATGCTTTTTAAACGTTTGAAATGTTTTATTCGCATGTTTTTGAAAAGTGCGAAATGTTTTATTTGCATGTTTTTGAAAAGTAAGAAATGTTTTATTCGCATTATTTTGAAAAGTGCGAAATGTTTTATTTGCATGTTTTTGAAAAGTGCAAAATATTTTATTTGCATGTTTTTGAAAAGTATAAAATATTTTATTTGCATGTTTTTGAAAAGTGCAAAATATTTTATTTGCATGTTTTTGAAAAGTGCAAAATATTCTATTCACATTTTCAAAAATTCCAAAATGCTCTAATTGCATGCTTTGAAAACATTTTTTCACATTTTTTAAAAATAGCAAAATGTTCTATTTATAAGTTTTTTGAAAATTGCAAAAACAGTTTAAAAACGCACCTTTGAGGTTCATATTATATATTTTTTTTAATGTAAATTGTACATTTTAATTTTAGCTACAAAAATTGAATATGAGCAATTTTGAGTCTTCCTGGCCTGGCGTTATTTGGCATTCTCGACTAAAGCACACCAGTAATATAAATCCCTTGTACACACTTGTAAAATTGCTATTAATAAAACATTATTAAATACAATAATAAACAAAACAAAAGACCACCGTCAAATCTCGTCTCAATCTCGCTAATTTAAAATTCATCTGGTCTGTTTCACTTACCTATTGCTATTTAAAAAAAAGTGTCAAGTAGATTCTTTCATATTCACTCATATGGGACAATCCGGACAATAATAGAAATAGAAATTCAAATAGACGTATCATCAGCAGCAGTAGCAGCAATAGCAGCAGCCCTTCACATTTTCCTATGTATGTACAGGTGCTTCAAAGAATGCATTACAATTACAATTATTACAAAATTTCATTTATCCTTTTTATTTTTTTATTTAATTTAATTCCAATTCTAATTCTGCGTAAGCTATTCTTATACACTTGAGCCATACAGAAGTTGATATTAGTAGAAGTGCAGATAAACTATTAAAGATGCAGTTGGTAGTAAAATATCTGTATAAGTTAAAGCGTAACATTTTTCCCTTCTGATTTAATTTCTACCTCCCAAAATATCTGTGTTTTTTTGGGGGTGTTTCAATTTCATAAATATCTGCAATTGGTTCAGCTGACAGAACTGCATTTTTTTAGCCGAGACAAAACTACTTAATGCTACAATCTACAAACTGCGGATATGCATACTAAAATGCATGCGTATTATATCAGTGCGCAATCGTCCATAAGAAAAGACGGCAAAAGTAAAGTAAAACGTCAAACGTCAAAACTACACACACAGAGATCTGTACTGTGTGAAAGAAATATGAGCGTCATTCCATTCCAAGAACTACCAAACCAAAGCAAAGCAAACGAAACCATAGGAAAAGCATAGAAAAGATATTTATTACAACTTTTCAGTTTACATCTTTTCACTCCTGCCTACACATGCTTAAGACTCAGTAGTAATCTTGGCTTCGGCTACGCCGCTTATCATCCTTCCGTTCTGTCTTCTGTCCGTTCCTTTAAACTAAAGTAAATTTATTATCAGTCGGATCGACAAGTTTATTCATAATTATTTTTGAACGCTTTTTATTCCAAGTTTTTAACCAAGTGTCGTTCATTGCATTTTTTTTTTAAATGCGTCAAGCCTAAATTATTGAACATTTTCTAAAAAAAGAGGTGGTTCTTCGGTTTCGGTTGCGGTCTGACGAGTGAACGAGTTTAATTGTGACCATAAATGAATGTGTAAATTTAAGTCAAAAATTGTTTTTACAAAAACGATATATTTAAACATGTCAGTTTTTCTGAAAAATTGTGTCATAGAAAAGCTTAAATAACAAAATAAACGTTAACTCACAAATACAAAATAAGCTGCTTGATAAAAGTTCAAAAATTCCCGGGAAAATTTAAAAATTTAATTATGGTGTCTAAGTGCGTTGATTATTGTAAATAATTTAAATACATTTAATTACATCTACAATTAAATATCTACAGTAAAAAAATAAAAGCAATTAAATTAAAAGCAAAAATGAGACTAAAATTAATTGAACTAATTACCAGCAATAGTTACTATAGCAAAAATGGGAGTAATTGGGAGCGGAAATTAAATCAGAAAAATCGACAAAATATTCAGGTAAAAAAAAGACCAGTTCAAGTTCAGACTAATTTTTTGTCAATTGCTCTCAATTCTAAATTAGGCTAAATTTAGTGTGCAGAAATCTCTGAGTAAAGTTAAAATGCATTATTAGAATTATTACAGTGGACGCAGTGGACTCCAACGCAGTGTTATGTTTTAAGGAAAAGTATTATTTTTTATATAACATTAATTAATTAAATTACTGACGTAGTTTTAAAGAAAAGCAGATCAGTAGTCAGTAGTGGCGTGATAATAAATGCGTTCTCTGTAATAAATCATAAACGGATACAGAGCAAAACAATATGTATCGCAAAATTTAACACTTTTACTTTAGCAACTTTAAAGAGTTACTTTTTTATTAGGAGCAATATATAATATGTGTAGCAATCAAAATAACTTGTTTTTCTTGTAGTTTTTTTGTTTCGCACGTCGTAAAAAACAAAGCGTCAAATGTAAAATACAAACCAGAACCAGAGCCAGAACCAAAATCAGGTGTGTACTTGACTGAAACTGCAATAAAATTCAGTTATAAAACCAGCGGTAAAATCAGGGAAAAAAACATAAGTGAATACGATCCACTACTATATAAATAACAGATATTTAGCCTACTGATATATGGTCTGGCTATACAGTCTCTTCAACAAAGAAACCGAAATTTTCCCACAGACATCAGTACCAGTACCAGGACCAGTACCAGTGTCCCACCTTTTTACCTTTTTTTGCCTTAACCTTAACCACCCATATCATATAAGTAATGCCTATATCTCAAAATTTTTGCTATGCTATATATCTGCGTAGGTACTTTAGTCAAATAAATTTTTTGAAAAAATTCTAAAAGTTATTACAATACTACGCCAACGCATAGTAAGGCAGTGAGGGCCGGACGAAGGAATAGCGTTTAGGCAGCAAACTGTTTCCATATACAAAAACCACCATTTAGATTTTATTGATGATTTTATTTGGTAAAGCAAAATTTTGTATTTACATGTTTTTGAAAAGTGTAAAATGTTCTATTTACTTGGTTCAAAATAGTGTTCAACGTTCTATTTACGTGTTTTGAAAAAAAATGGAAAATGTTTTATTTCCATGTTTTTTAAATATACAAAAAAATTTATGTTGCATGTTTTTGAAAGGACAAAATATTCTATTTATATATTTTTGAAAACTGCAAAATGGTTTATTTAAATGTTTTTTGAAAATTCAAGCAGCGGGGGCTGCCTGCGCAGGCAGGAATTATCCAACTCTGCGAAGGCAGCAAAACGTTTTTTTATGAAGAAAAATATGTATTTTCTGTCAAAATAAAACATATCACATTTCTGACATTTCACTATAGTGAGTTTTATGACAGCGTTATATGCGTCTTTAAAGCGTCGTTTAAATTTGAAGATTAAATTCAAACGTTAACATTGTATTCTACATCAGAATACTTTGGTTTTGGTTTTGGCCCAAAACAATGCGAAGTTTTTTTAAAATTCTTTCAAATGCAAAAGGATACATCTTTCTCCAGAATTGCATTGCAGATAGTACATTTTAGGATTTTAGCCTTTTAGGATTTTTGAGGTTCCATATATTAATGCAGAGAACAGCTGACACTGAGTGGAGCATATAGGAGAGAATAGTCGTGATGTGAATCTTCATTTTCATTAGACAATAAAACAGACAAAAAATTGAATACTGGGGAAAGTTGAACAAGTTGCAGTAGTCGTAGTCGTAGCCTGTACCTTCGCTTCGTTTCACTACATTAAGCAGTTAGCATTTAATAATATTTTTTAATATTTATTATCTTTCTTTTTCGTCTCGTCTTCTTCTTTTTCGTCTTCATATTTTACACTTGATGATCATGAGAAGTACATCAAATTTTTTTTAGTTTAATTTTTTTCATTATTCTTAATCATGATAATTTAAATTTTTTTTGTATTTGAATTTTTCCTGTGTGTGTGGGGACAGATGTGTGGACACAACTTATCACAGAAGAAAATGACATGGGCTACAATATTTCTCGCACTGATATCCTTGCTAGCTCAAACTGAGGAGACACTTGGTTGCTTAGCAACGTCTACGTCTACTACGGCGTCTCCAAAATTAAAAAGAAATGAACCATCAGCTCAACAACAACAACAGCAGCAGCAGCAACTTGGGTCAAGCCCAACAACTGTAATAAAATCAGATACAAAATTTGAAGTGTTGTCAACTACAGTAGCGTCTCAGATTAGTAAACTGGCGCCAAAAAATAATTCAAATTTAAATTTCACGAACATTGAAACTGGTGGGAATTCGACCGGCAATTCAACGGATGAAGGAAACCGTCCCAAACGGCAACTTTTCCGGGAAGATATCCCTCACCACCGCCCCCTCTCCGGCAATACTTACGCCCTCCAGCATGGCTTCCCACACCCGGGACGATTTAGTGAACATAACAGTGGGGGACAGGATCCAAATCAGAATCAGAATCACCAAATTTTGAATAATAATTTGAATTTTGAAATCCCACAACAATATGACCATCCTGACTTGGAGCAGCCGCATATAATTCAAACGCATAGTGTGGCCGGGGACGTCACTGTTATAAATCACGGAAGCCCGGATCATATTCCGGGGGGTCATGAGCACGGTCAACAGGGTCATGGTGATCCCGCACATGCGCAGGAAATTGTTCACCAGTACCCCATAGAGGTGAGCCAAGTTATACAGTTGGACGGTCATGAAAATGACGGTCATCAGCAGGATCCTGGACAGAACCTTTACCATCATGTAGGTGGTGGTGGTGCGGCGCCGATACCGCCCGGTAATCATCCGCATGCGCCGCCTCAAATCCATCCTAATCAAAACCCAGTAAGGCACCCACAGGAGCACCAAACTAAGCCGGACCAACCTCCAGATTTAATTGTGAAGGAGCCGAATGGGGAGCCGAGTCCGATTCCAATTGAGGGTGGCGGGGAATATGGTGCGGGACACGGCGGGGAAAATGGTGTGGGACATGGCGAGGAATATGGTGCGGGGCTTGGGGGCGGGAATCTAGATGGGCATGCGGGGCAGCATGGACTTTACAACAATGAAGGCATTCCTTATGCGCAAGGATTCGGCTATACTCAGCAACATCCATCTCGCCCAGGTCCAGGCTACGCCTACGCACAAAAAGCGCCCTTGGTTTTCACTGCTTATAAATTTGCACATTTTCTTAAAACGTGGCCACAATTACTTTTTGGTAAATTGGCTTATGGTCAATCTCACGGTCACTCTAACAGTCATAGTCACGCTCATAGCTATAGCAGCGGCGCAGCAGGGGCGGCAGGTGCTGTGCTAGGTAGCTCTCACGCGCATGGGCACTCGAGCCAGTACCAACATCACCACCACCATCATGTAGGATCGCCCTTCCCCATTTGGCCTCTCTTCCGGAGATATAGGACTAAAATTAAGCATAATCACTACCATCATTTTTAAATAAATTTAGTTTTCATTTAAATGTTGAGTGCTTATCAGTCTACCTACTTATGCTTAATTAGTTGTACGTGAATTAATTATAATTAATTATAATGAATAATTAAAGTTTTTAGAGGTTTGCAACTTGAACTACGCACGACAAAAAAAGGGGGACGAAAGAAGCCACTATGTATTATTTTTTTTTAATAATGCACGATTAAATGCCAAAAAAATGCATTTTCCTTGTCTTAAATAAGTTTACCACTATCTATATATTTTACTAATTTTAATTTTACCATTAATTACCATTACCGCAAAAGGTGAAAATGCAATGCGCACCTAAGTAGTTCTATGCAAAAATGTATGTATTTTTAGATACATATCTAGTATTTAGTATAGATATGTATTAGCTGAGCAAAAACTGCTATCTACAATAATCTACTTTTTTCGCTTTAAATAGCTACCAGCCATGATACAATTGTAGATAGCCTATTTCTATGTACTTGAAACTTTTTAAAAAAATTTCAAAATACCTAATTCAGATTTTTTAAATAACATTGAAGTATATTTTTTTACACTTTTTTTTAAATTTCTGATACGTAATTTTGAATAATAAAATAATCTAGATAAAGTGTAGGTATTTGCTTCTTAATTTTCTTCGATTAATGTGTGTATCTTGTGCCTTGTATGTAGTTAAATACGAGAATTCCAAAGCGGAAATATTTAAATATATAAAAAATTTCCTATTGCCATATAATAGTGTATACACCTACCTATAATATACGTTTACCTATAGAAAAATTGAAGGTAATTATGTAATGTAGGTAGTTAATATACATAATTAGTTAAGTTATAATTATATGTAGGATCGTTCGCATGATGAACTCTAAAATTCTTTAAGATAGGTGGTTTAAGTTTAATAAACAAATTATGTTATGTCGTGCTATTTCATTAAATAATTAATTTTATAATTATGATTAATGATTATAGATATGTGAATTAATAGCAAAATTTTGCAAATTATAGATGAGATAAAATTGGCATTGAATTTAATAATTAGGACATCATGAATTAAATTTTAATTTACATACTTACTTAATTAATGAAATACAAATTTCTGAGGCGGCGAGTGCCCTTTACCTTTACCACTTACCTGCGTATCCTTTATGGTTAACTATATCACGATAACGATAACGTTAAGCCAATGAGATAATAAATGTTTAACAATTAATTAATCTAATTATCTACGTATTCTTACAACTACCATGATTTTCCTGTATTTTATTGAATATGATGTGATGATTATGATGACATTATCCATTATTAAGTCTTGAGAAAGATATTTTTATTTTTTTACGTATGTAGTGCATAATGATATGTGCTCACACATTGACGCGCATATGTACCTACAATGTTTATATGTTAATAAAAGTGACTTTTTTAATACGAGGGAAACAACAACGCTAAAAAATAGAGAAGGGAATTATTAAAAATCGGACCATATATTTTGCATATTGTTTTATATTGGCATTTGTTTATATACTACAACACACGAACATTCCTAATACATACCGTCACCTTCAGTGAAGAAACAAAATGACCCATATCCAATTTAAGCTATAAAGTTAAAAGGAGCTATGTCGAAAAATTCTTTAAAAATGAGTAAGAATATAATGTGTAAAATGTTAAAATATAAATAAAATATTATAATATATATAAATATTATAAAATATTCTAATTACCTACATGTTTTTGAAAATTGTGCAGTATCTTCTTTTTACATGTTTTTGAAAGGTGCACAATGTTCTATTTACTTCTTTGCCACAAGTCCAAATTCCCCTAATTACAAGCTTTCAAAATCAAGATTATTAAATGTTTTTTGTAGAAAGTGCATTTTGTTTTTAGAAACATTGAATTTTGGTCATTTTGATTCTTCACAGACGATACGATTTTAATTCGAAAAGATCAATCAATATAAATTTTAAACCCTGAAAATTCAAAATAACTATCTTAGACAATTTATGGATCTTTAACATGGCATATGTCATACCAATACCCGACCCCTACCGATGACATCATTTATGGACAATCCCTTATTTTTATTTTAAATAGTATAGTGTATTTCCTGAAACCTCAAAATATAATTAGTTTAATATACTTTCCAAAATCAATCACCTTCATCATTATTTAATGAAAACGCTCAGATTTTGCGTTTCCTGTAAAAAATAAAAAATAATCAATTAATATTTTAAGCTTTAAATAGCACACATGCAGCAAAATAGCACACATGCATTAAAAAATCAGGTATGATTAAAATAAAAATATTTTACTCTATTCATTAAAAAATCATAGCAGGAGTACAGGGCAGGGTAGCGATTGGCGATACATTTTTAAAATTATAACATAATTACGTTTATAATTTTCGAAACTCTAATTTCCATGTTAAACTCTATACGCTTCCAATTAATCAAAATTATATTAAATAATATAACTGCAGTGCTGCCTTCAACCGACGCGGATGTCGATTTTTGATTAATAAGTTAATCACATGTCTCACGTGGTCATTTTTATATGAAATCCATTTATTTTTAGATTAATTGAAATTAAACACACTATTTACTGCTATACAAAAGGCTTGAATTTTCTGCATTGCTAATAACTATGTAGCACTGATGAAACAGTAAAACTTCAACTTCTGACCCTTCGTTGTCATTACCTAAAAGATTTTACTGCAAAAATTACTCAATTATTTTTAACTGCTAATCACTGTTGTTACCCTTACGTTTATAAGTAGGTGCCTAAATCTAAATTTTAAAGTACTGCTGTCAATTATCAATGCATTATATTGCTTCCCCATTCAATCTAATTATGTGCTATAATATATGTGTAGGTGCGGACAGCTGACTTCATAAACCAAAACAACTAACCATAAAAGTGCTTCCATATTTGATATGTCAATTCCATTTTCGATATAATTCCGATAGATTAGATACGTAATCTTCAGGAAAATCAAACCATTTATGTAATAAATGAATTTGACCTTTGACCCCTCATCTCATCCACTTAAAAAGCTAATGATTTTACCTATACTTGGAAAGAATATTGAAAATATCTAAAACTGTATCTAATAAACTAACCTACCTCAGCACATTTCACACATAATAAATCAAGCGTAAAAGAAGGCGCACAATATGACGAGCTGTTCGGCAAAACGTGATAAGTCCATTAAAATATTTTTGGCAAAATGGGATAAGTCCACCCAAACCATGCAGTTCTAATTTAACTTTGGTTTTTGAGTGTTTTCGTAGTTTGTAGAAGACAATTGCCGTGCGCAAATTATTTTATGCAAGGAAAAGTTTAAAAGTTAAAAAAAGTTTAGTTTTACTCAAAACGATTAAAATTTCATCTCAAGGACTTTTTCCTACATGTTAATTTATGGATTTTGATGCGAAACAGAAAATGTCCACAATTTAAAATTTTGCAAAATTTTCTCAAAAATTCCAGAGTCAGTCTGCAGATTTATAAAACTGCTTGTAATAACGCTTTCGTCAGTTACATTACCTGCAGAAGAAAATTGAGTTAAACAAAATAATCCTGTCGCCGTTAATTCATTATCCGTTGTGCTTATGAAATTTTCCCTGATAGGCTTGACCCGTTTTGCCAAAAAACTCTTCATACATTTAAAGTACGGTAGTGTGGCACAGTAACTTATTAAATAATAACAACACCAACCTCTGTTCTCCCTTGTATATAATTGTAATTATCGTAAACGTTTAAAATGCACATTAATATATAACATAATAATCATCAAATTATTTCCTCGCACGTTTGCTCTCTGTAACAATTCAATTAGCCGCCATCATCCGCCGCCATCCGCCATGTTTTCTAATTACAGTTTACAAATTCACACGGACGCGGTCAGCGGAACTCATCCTTTAATTAGGCGATTACAATAATTACTACAAAAAATTGCAATTACTGCAATATAAATTGCAATCAATCTAAAAGCCACATCCTATGAAGCATCTTGATCGTTATCGTTAATCACTAATCGTAAAATCATTCAGGCTTTAATCGAAATTTTATTGCTAATCGTTTATCGTTCAGCGTTCATCGTGCGTGTGGCCATAATCACCATCATAATAATAACGATGTATAGCATAGCATTCAAAAAAGCAAAGTTATATAGGAAAGGAACCAGCTATACCCATTTCATATTGAATCCCAATTTGCATCTGTAAAACATGGAGCGATAGCGATCGACATAATATGGGCATTGACTGAACAGTCTGAACAATATTGTCTGTCAATATAAAGTTTCATAAAAAACTGTAAAGATAACGATGAGGATAGTGATAAACGATAAACGAAAACAATGAGGAATCGACAAGGAAGATAGCGAAGGGAAAACCTTAATGTTAATCAATCAAAGTGTAATCTCTGATCGCCTCACAAATGTACTAACATACAAAGTGTGTGGACGTGTGGACCTACCTCAAAGTATATCTTACATGCTAACCCATATGCACCGGCACCGGCACCTGCACCGGCCTAGCTGCAGTAATTCCTAATTGCACTGCCACGTTCACTATGTACATAAATTAATTTTTTTTTATTAACAAGTAAGTAGGTAATCACGTAGCATGCCAGACCAGACCATACCATAGAATCAGTAATCAGTGCCAGTCTGTGTGTGTCTGACTGATTGTAAAAGTGGAGATGTAATATTTTCCAAGTTTACAAGATCAACGAACAGTTAACATAACAGCTAATATATTGCACTGCATACAAATTGCATTCAGTATGGAAACATACGTTAAACATTTTTTTATGAATGACCTGCACTAATCGTAAGTTCTTCAATTTCCAAGCCCGTATGTGTGTGAGTCATGAGTAATATATCATGTACCTAATTTACTTTCATTCTGATAACATGTTATACGACATGCTGAACATATACAGTCCGCTCTCGGTAGCACGGTCAATCAAGAAGGTCTTGCAACATAATTACGTCATACAATGTAGGATAAACTAAAGATGTCCTTTTAAAACACAAAGATATTTTAAACATGACCTTTTAGAAACAAAGGATATTTGAAATATGTGCTTTTATAACCCAAGGATATTTTAAATAAGTCCTTTTAAAGCCCAAGGATATTTTAAAGTTGTCTTTTTAGTGCCTAAGGATATTTTAAAGATGTCCTTGCAGAACCAAAGGATATTTTGAAGATGTCCTGTTGGAACCCAAGGATATTTTAAAGATGTCCGTTTATAATCCAAGGATATTTTAAAGATTTCAGTTTGAAACCCAAGGATATTTTAAAAATGTGCTTTTAGAACCTAATCATATTTTGCAGAACGCAAGGATATTTTATAGATGTTCTGTTATAATTCAAGGATATTTTAAAGATTTATTTTTGTAATCCAATGATATTTTATAAATGTCTATTTATAATCTAAGGAAATATTTTAAACATTTCTTTTTGAAACCCAAGGATATTTTTAAAATGTGCTTTTAGAACCCACTGATATTTTAAAGATGTCCTTGCAGAACCCAAGGATGTTTTATGGATGTCCATTTATAATCCAAGGATATTTTAAAGATTTGTTTTTGAAACCCAAGGATATTTGAAAAATTTCCTTTTAGAACCCAATGATATTTTAAAGATGTCCTTTGAAAACCCAAGGATATTTTATAGATGTTCTGTTATAACCCAAGGATATTTCATAGATTTCCTTGCTATATTTAAGAAAACACTAACAATGTGCATGCAATCGAAAAAAATAACGGTCATCGTAGAGCCCTGACATCATAAAGATCGTATTAACAAGAGTTGACTGTACACTCTATTTCTTCCTGTCCTGATCCTGTGCTTTCAATGTAATCAAATTCAATATCCGTCTTCCCATGCAGATTATGCAGTCGATTCTGCCACACAATCAGAATGCAAACGAAAATTAAACCTAATAAAATAATACAATAAAAAAATAGTGTAACAATCTCTTCTGTCAGAGTCAAAGTTGTGTAGATATCAAAGTTGATTCTGATAGTCTTTTTTACAGAATTACAGATTATTAAACAAAAAATTGCTTATTTAATTTTGTATTAAAAAGTTTTTTCCTTTGAAGGGTTTGTGGGTGGTAAAGGTAATAAAAGTCTTCTACTTATATGAAAAAAGAAAGAAGAAAGAAAATATATGTGTGTGTATTCGCGCAGCATATATAGGCAAAAGTGCAAAGTGCACTGCAATACAACAATTCGTTGCACTACCAACCACTACAACTACGAGTAAGAAAAGAAGTTTGGAAAAAGTGAAATTGAAAGGGGGAGAAATTGCAAGATTTAAATATATATATGTATATGTAGCATTATAAAATATTTAACATAATGCAAAAAGGAAAAATTCAAATTATGTAAATATATGCGAGCCATAAAGAAAGATAACAAGATCACGTCCTTCCCTTCGCCTTTTCATTTCGCCTGTGCGCCTCCTCGCCATATGTAATCTCAAAACTTCAAAACTGCAGATATAGCAGTCTACAGTCTACACCTCCCGCCATCCACCACCGCAACAAAGCAGAAAGTCACACGTATATTACATTATATTATTTATGCAAAAAGGCATACGGCCTTTTTTTCTTTTACGGTACGATGCTATACGATTAGTAAGTTACGATTTCTGTCACCATATATTTTTATATTTTATTAAATTTTATTATGTTACATCTACATCCACATCGTACATACGTAACACAGAAGTCCGGACGTCAAACGTCGAAATCGAAATCATACAATAGAAAAAACAGTACAAAAATTGTGAACTTTTATGAATTGTGAACAGCAGATCGAAAGCCTTAACTGACTGACACGAACACTAAATGTTTACGTGGAAATCAAAATCAAAACACGTTACATTGTGTAAAACGAGAAATGAAAATAAACAAGACCACTATACTTGAGTACATAAGTACAATGGTAACTGTGTGGTACAAACATATTTAAATAATTCCATTCTTGCGAGGGATTTTAAAGGATGCAATTTCACTTATGTACAGTAAGTAAATTGTGTGGGGTTTTTTAAAATGGAACGTACACCGATAGCGTTACAAAATTTTGTACAATGCCAACAATGTAACAGCATTATTAAATATTTCAAACTATATTATAAAAAAATAATTCTCATAATGTTTTGCATTACAATGAAAATTACGGTTAGAAATAATTATTGACTTTGGGAATCGGAAGCGCACATAAATCTGCACAGTACTTATAGAATGTAATAACAAAACCAAAAATTGAGTGCGTAACTTTGCGTATAGACTCGTAGCCAAATTCCAATTATTGGTGTACATAATAATTTTAATAATTTCAATTTCAATAGAAACTTAAATGGGGCAAACCGCAGACAGACGCACATGACGTATGGGTTGTATAGTATTAACTAATACGACAAGGTGCTCAACTTTTTTGCTAAGAATTGTTTCGTGTATTGAGTACATTATTGTAATTTCAGTTCAAGCAGTCAATTGGCACGTAATATGTAAGATACTTATTTCACGACATGCTAAAGGTTAATTTTGTAAGGAAAATTTATCAATTTAAATGCGGTTGAAATGTACCAACAACCGAAGTACTCCTAAATTACAGGATTAGGAAGTACCTAGGTAATAAAAGATACCAAAATGTCACTACAGTAGACATATAGGTTCCACTATACTACAGGGAATTCTTCACCGACGAAATTGTATCAAATTTTGTATTTCATCCCTAAACTATTATTGAAGGTTTACCGAACTGAAACTAAATACGTAAAAAAAATGACAGCTCTAATGAAACTTCCATTTACATAATGTGTAACATAGGTATGTACTTCCTGCGTCCTGTACATCTCTCCGCTCTAAATTAGCCTACTAAATGAATTATTACTTTTACACAACTTTTTAACACAATTGATGCCAAAATTCTGACAATTCTCCTGAAAGATCCTTATTGTTTGTATTCTTCGAACAACTTTTGTCACTTTAAAACTTTAACAAAGGCGAAAAACATCAAAGGTAACAGAACTACTTAACAAAAGCATCATCAAGCTGTCAATTCTTCAACAATCGAATTGTCGAATTTTCATTCTATCAAAGTAATCGCGTATTCTTATGTAATTTTTGATAGTCTAATTGTATTACTATAGTATTTCACAGACGGACTAATTCACATTATTATCCAAAAGGCGATCGGAAGTTGAAAGGGGGATGACAAAACGACGACATGGCCGGACGAAGGAATTGATTTTAGACAGCAATTTGTTTCCATGCTAAAACCAGTGTTTTGATTTTATTTAATGGTTTTCTTTGGTTAAGCAAAATGTTGTATTTGCATGTTTTAGAAAAGTGCAAAATGTTCTTTTTGCATCATTCAGAAAAGTGCAAAGTGTTCTATTTACTTGATTAAGAAAAGTGCTAAATGTTTTTTTTTTACTTGATTAAGAAAGTGCAAAATTTTCTATCCGCATTTTTTCAGAAGAGTGGAAAATGTTTTATTTGTATGTTTTTAAAATGTGCAAAAAAATTTTATTTGTATGTTTTTGAAATGTGCAAAAAAAATTCATTTGTATGTTTTTGAAAAGCCAAAATATTCGTTTTACATATTTTTGAAAACTGCAAAATGTTCCATTTACATGTTTTTTGAAAATTCTGCCTGTGCTGGCCACATTATCCGGCCCTGCAAAACTAGAACGACATTCAACTCAGGAACTAACAAATCTGAAAATATGTCAAAAACCTGAAACTTCAAATCCCACTGATATACAGCAGTTAATGATTAAACAATGGAATGGACGCTGGGCATTCTGTGTCAATTATCAAAAATATAGGGAACAATTGCCCATCCTCTATCCTTTCCTTTAGGAACATTATAAAATGATAACATGTTATAATGTGATTTTATAAAGTGGCAGTGACAACTTCAAACTTTGAGTTCGGCTTCGATTTTTGAAACTTGAATGGGAGGCCCGAAGCTCTGTGCCGGAAGCGCTTTGATTTGCTATCTTGAACAATTAACATTATTGTACTGCATATTATTATTGCATATATCTCCTAATCTCCTCAGTCCCATTACTTGATTCACCAGTCTCTGTCTCACGTACGTTTAGGCTAAACACACAGAAAGCAGCCCCTTTACGAAAAAAAAACATTAACAAAAACAAAAGCAACAAAAAAACTGCACAAAACAGAAAATGAAATCTGCGTCAGGCAGCGCAGCGCCGAAGGACCGCTATGCTACCGCTGCTGCCACCACTGTGTCTGTAGTACAAAGACACAAAACACCTGTATATGACTAATTGTAAAATTTTAATAATTATTGTGCAAGCAGCACAGCAGTATGTCACTCAGTCACTGTTACATATAGCTTATAGCGGAACAAAGTTATCCCTTGCAACAACGTGGCATTTGCCTTTTCTGGGATTTTACATTTTGTTTAAGTATTGCAGTTGCAGTTTACAAGTTTACACATCATTAATATGCCTTTAGGAAAATGAACATAATATTTTTATAATATACTTAATAATGTAATTTACGAAAAAAAACATGTCTGAAAAATAACATCGGAAATGTGGAGAGAAAAAACGTATTAAATTTTAATTTATGACTTCGTGCAGTTCAAGTATACGTGCTACTTACGTCTTACGTGCCTGTACTAGCACTACTAGCAACGAAATTACATTTAGGTAATTATTACGTAGGTACTTCAAGACAAAATCAAACCCGAAAGGAACACCACATGCTTTAGCTTTACCACTAATTAACGTAAGGTAAAACGTAACGTACTATAGGCACATAGGTGCCTACAGGGTATTAATGTCATTACATAATATATTTTGTAAATGTAATTTGCTGCCCGGAATTTTTCTACTTAAATATTGCAGATTGCAGATATCGTCTGTGAAGAACCAAAATGACCCATATCCAATTTAAGCTGGAATCAAAATGAGCTATGTCATAAAAACAAAATGAGAAACATGCCAAAAATGTTAACTACGAGTTTTTGAAAAGGTGCAAAAATTTCTAATTCCATGTTTTTGAAAAGGTGCAAAAATGTCTAATTCCGTGTTTTTGAAAAGGTGCAAAATTTGCTAATTCTATGTGTTTGAAAAGTGTAAAAAGTTCTAACTCCATATTTTTGAAAAGTGCAAAATGTTCTATGTCAATTTTCTTAAGACATATTTGAATATTTTTGTAGATAGCTGATATTGTTTTTAGCTAAAAATGGATATGGGTCATTTTGGTTCTTCACAGACGATATATGTATATTATGTATTTTGCGGTCCAAAACTGTGAACTATTTTATAACGAAGTGCAATAACTATATTAGTTAGTTAGTCAATTACCATAATACTAATAATTTGCTACTACTGTGCTACTGCTGTGCTACTGATGCCACTATTAAAAATAAGGGATCGTCCATAAATGACGTCATCATTTTAATGCAAGTCATATTTTTATTTTAAAAAGCACAACCTATTATTACACGTACATCTTACGCAGCTAGAATTAAAATGGTAGATATGTCAGTATCCGATTGAGGATTAAATACTGTATTAAATTGTAAATTTTAGGTATTTTCTAGGCTACAAACTACGTAAATATTTAAATTATTACTTAAAATATCTACGTAAAAATATCGAGCTGTTTTAAAATTATTAAAATTGAAATGGAACTTATGCATAAACTTTACCTACCTAACCTAAGATATGCCTACAATGCCTACAATTTGACAATTTTAAATCCACTATTTAACAGCCTAGTCTGTTAGATTAATTAGCAGATTTTGCACCAATAATTGCAATGAGATATTACGAAATATGCTGCAACAGTGCAACCTATTAACCTATAGATCTTACTATTTTAGGTATTATTTATGTACACAATAAATCCAGTACTAAGAGTCTAAAAATTAGAGTTAACAACAGATCTTCTAGTGTAGGTTTTTAAATCATGAATTTAAATAACTTATACAACGACTTGAATTCCGTTGGTCTTCGTCGTTTTTAGCATGGGCTTTTTTGATTTCTTTCATTCACATTCTCAAAGATGATCGAGGAACTGCGGCTTATTTGTTAAAATTTTTCAAGCATTCACATCCGTAAGTTTAGTTTTTGTGTAGAGTTAAGAGTTCTGTCCTACAAGAGTACCGCCGCGCACTTATCTCATAGATGACTGACAATTCTCAAAACCAAACAAAACAGAGACCAAACGGCTACACACAATGGAGTGCAGCCACACAATCAAAAGTTTTCATTCGAATTCGCAGTAGTTTTATAGACTCGTTCCTACAGCGGCTACATCACAGCACAGTTTCTTTTCCTTCTTTCTGTCGCTTCAGGAAAAACGAAAAAATAATACACACAAAAAATAACGTAAGTAAACATACACAAAAAAACTGTGAGACAAAAAGTCAAATCACAAATCTCAAAACTCAGTCAGATTTACTTACTTTTATTTTCTATTTTACAGACTGTGACTCTGCACTCTCGCATGCATTGCATTACTTAAACACTTTCGTTTTCGTTTCCCCGTTCGCGTTCGGCATTTGACTCACAGTTCGCACTGTTAACGACGGCGACGTCTCGTTTTTTTCTACTTCTGTTGTTGAATTTTTCTCAGATTTTTTTTGGAGATTTTACACCTATAGGGTTGTTATTGTTATTGTTCGCAGCGCAGAGGCTGTGCTAGCAGGCGGTGCGGTAACTTCTTTAGTGTTGTCTTGGTGGGTTTCATCTTTATAGTAGTATCATCACAAATTCAAATCTTGTATCCTGACTGACTCGTCTTCGTTTTCGTCTTCAATAATGTTTATTTTTTTTGCTGCTGCTGTGGTGTTCTTTTTTGTTGTTGTAGAAAATGAAAACGGAAGAGGACATTAACCAAAGTATTATGTATTACGTTATAGCATCTTCTAATTGTAAGTGTCAGAGTACAATATGTAATGTAAATAGTACTTAATAAAAAAATTGTAAATGGTCCTGGGAAGCTATGATGCTACTACGACGTATGTAACGGATAACGGAAAGGAAGTACATAATAATACAGTGTAACATCTAAGCGAATACACGAAACTTCGAAACACGACGATGATGATGATCAGGTGTTTCTCTATAATAATTGTTGATGAAGATTACACATTTTATAAAATATGCTTCCTAATTACTTTAAATACATATTATAAAACTTTCGAATTCAGTATTACCAACAGTGTTTACTAAATTTGTAAATAAATTCAAGGATGATGCTAAAAGCCCAGTTAGTATATCGTCTGTGAAGAAGCAAAATGACCCATATCCAGTTTTAGCTAAAAACAATTTCAACTATCTAAGTACAAAAATATTCAAATATGTCTCGAGAGCATTTAAATAAAATATTTTGCAACTTTTTAAAAACATGGAATTAGAACATTTTGCACTTTTTTAAAAACATGAAATTAGAACATTTTACACCTTTTCAAAAACATGGAATTAGAACATTTTGCACCTTTTCAAAAAAATTTAAATAGGACATTTTGCATTGTTGAAAACCATGTTAATAGAATATTTTACGTTTATCTAAAACTCTTAATTAACATTTTACGCATGTTTCTCGTTTCGTTTTTATAACGTAGCTCATTTTGATTCTAGTTTAAATTGGAATAATTGAATATGGGTTATTTTGGTTCTTCACAAACGATATGTAATTATAGTTAAACTACTAAAGATCGACGATCGGTATACAGACGATTAACGCAACGTAACGACACAGACTGAATAATTACTAATATCTTGCTTAATCTTATGGCCACAGTTAATGGATAGTACAAGTTTATAAATGATAATTAAATAATTACTATTACCTATTTAATGTACTTTATATACAGAATGTTAAAATTGATTTTAAATATTTTATTTCACTAATTTCACTTTAGATTTTTTATTTTTAGATTTTCAATAGATTAGAATTAGATTGCTTTGTTGAATTTAAATTTCCAGTTCGATAGAAAGTCTTGACACGTCTTCGCATCCCATCAAAAAACGGGTCAAAAACAAAGGGTGGACCAGGGCCACCGGCTTCACCCTCAGCCTCTCCCTGATGTTGTTGTTGTTCCTGATGTTGTTGTGTAATGTGTTCAGGTACATTATAGAAATGTATAACTTCCAGCCCAGGCCAAACACTCCAAACAATGTCAAAGAAATCCGGGTCATCCCCATAGTCATCCAAATGTAGATCCTGAACATTTGGGAAAAACTCTGAGATCCTTCGTACAAATCGTCCGTCCGCATCCGTAAACTTAGAGAAAATGTGTAAATGAAAGATTGTTAATGTTTTCACACTACCACAATTAAAGCCGGAGCATCTGTCTCGGAATAAACTTGCCAAGTAAAACCCACGAGTTGTAAAGCAAGAGCCGATGAACTCAATCTTTTCCAAGGAGGGGAAAAGTGGGACGAGGTCCACAAAATTAAAGTGTGCATAAAAATCAATGCTATCATCATATTTAAGAGTGAGACTACTCAACCGGGAGAGTGGTATAAGAGGAGAGATTATTTCAACACGGGTTAAACATTTAAAATCCTGGTAATCAAGTTGAAGCTGTTCGAGACTTCGGTAACTATTTGCAAATAATTGTTTGAGGATTTCGCAGATGACAGCAGGGCCAGGGTTTTGACGTAGAATTCTTTGATTGAGACGATCATGACTTGTTGTAATGGATAGTTTTTCCAGGCTTGGATTTAACTGGGCAAATTTGAGGGCAGACTCAAGAAGTTTGTCGATGGCATCGTGAACGTGGAAATTGACGTTATTTCCCCCGCCCCCTCCCCCAGGTCCGTTAGGGACTGGTGGGGGGAATGCAAGGACGAACTCCTTGATTTTCAACGTCTTCATTTTTCCAGAGGTAAAGATACAGTCCAAGTATTCGGGGAGAATGTGCCCACGTAGAATTTGGAGGTGGGGGGCTGCCTGGAGAAAATCATTCAGGACAGAAGCATCTATATAATTGGAGTAGTGAATTGTTGGAAGTTCTAGTGATTTTAATTTCGGCCAGAAGAATTTTTTTTCAGTCGATTTCGGAATTTTGAAGCTGCTGGTAATGGCATCGGTACGGTTACCGGTACCGGTTTCGTCGTTAACACTGCTACTGCCATAATACACATGGTCGTCGTGAAGCAAGGATAAAAACTGATCTAAGCTATTTATTGCGGGTGGAAATTCACCGATTGACAGCTCAAACAAATTTCCACTTTGACTAGAAGCGGTTAATAATGTCAGTATAAATTGACTCAGGTTGTAACAAACATTTTCTTCCTTCCAGTAAAATTTCAAATACTTCAAATGAACTTCCTCGAAAAAAACTGGGTACAGCTCTTGAACGCTGAGAGATTCATTTTGGTCTTGTTCCAGTTCCAGCTTTAGCTTTTTTTGTGTTTGGTTTTGATCAATGAGGCTAACCTGGCTTTGGATTCCCTTCGATCTTGATTTCAATTGCACGCAAGTGTGATGGTGTTCATAGTAACCATGGTGACTACGCTGACTTTGATTTTGAACTTGCTCTTGAGGATTAATTATTAGCCCGTTGAATGGAATGCTCTTTGAAGACGCTAGCAGAGTGTGAAATGACATGAGGTTCTCACATGGGTTCTTACCATTTTTCCCATTAATCGATGCGAAACATTTCTTGTAATCTCGAAGCACGGATCGGGCATTAAAACTCCATTTTTGGCTAACTAAGGAACAGCGGAGGAGATCGGAGACGGTGAGACCCTTGAAGATTTCGGTGAAAATCTACAAAATTAAGAATCAGAATTTTTATCTAGGAACGCAAGAACTAATATTGTGGCAAAAAGTTTAACTTAAATCACCTACCTACTACCAATTACTTAACAGAAAGTGATTTTCTAAATACATAGTTAAAAATAAAGTAGATAAGATATTTTAGTGCTTTTTAGCTGTAATTTTTTACCAATTCAATTGAAAAAGCCTTTTCCATCGAGCTAATACTCTTAGCATCGATCTGTTCCTCGGAATTGTCCTGCTCGTAATGCAGTTGACTTTGACTTTCCTGAAATAAAGAATAATAAGAAAATATACGTTTATTAATTTTGAGCTGATAAAAACAAATTCAGTTTTTATGATTATCGCATATCGCATACCAAATCGTTTACAATGCACATATCCCAGTATATATCCCGTTTAATTAGTAGATTTAATCAAGTTATCAAGTTTATTGTATATTTATTCAACACTGGACCGGACCACCACCGGACTGACCAAATACTTTGTATGTCGTAAGTTGTACGTGCTGTTTAGATAATGAAATTTGAGATACCTACTTGCATAATATTTATTAAACATGCTGCGAAACTTATTTACTTTTAGGACTTACTTCAACTTGGCTTACATTTTTTTCGCCTCGATCGTTTTGTATTTGATTGTTGAAGCTATAGATGTTATTTTCTTCCATAGTTAATAGTAACAGTGATGTGATAATGATAATTTCGTTTAGATATTAGTCTTGTGTAACATTTTTTGGTCGGTGCTTAACTATAACTGAGAAAACTAACGCCGAAAGTGCCCGTACAAAACCGACAACCCAAGCAATTTAACTCGTTATAATTAAATAATAGCCAAAATATTACTTATGACTTACAACTTAGCGTATACTGCTTGACAGTGCTTGAGTTGTAACTAAAAACTAAACAGTTGGTGGTTCGTTGTTAAATGGTGGATTAGCCAGTCGCTTGACTATAGAGACTATAGAAAACAAAACTCATTGTTCAAATTAATTAAGTAGTTACAATCTTACCATTTCGGTATTTTTTAATTGAAAGTTGAAACTTAACTACTAACTGTACTAACTAATCAAGTATTTTACACAAAATATTTTGACTTTTAAATTGAAAAGTTTCCAGCCAGTTGTCAGTGAATATTCTGTTGCCTGTTGTTTCTTTTCTTTCCGCTAATAAATAATAATCCGTATTTTGTGTTTTCAATAAACCTAAAACAAAATGTTTTGAAGAAGCGGCACAAATTGAGCGCGAAGCCTAAACTTTAGGTCTAGTTTTTCCTTTTCGTATCCTTGCTTTTTGAGCAACTATTTTTATTTTTTATGTAATGTAATGAAATTATATACGTATAAAAATAGGAGACGTCTGACGTATCAGCAATATTCATATAACATACTTATTAAACTAATAATAAAATGACGGAGTTGAACTACTGATGAATGCCTTAATATTTGTCTAGATGTCATTTTTATGTACATTTTTACTATCACGTAATGTATAGCAGCTTCGACCCTAATGGTGATCACTGTGATCAAGCAAAGCTCATTTATGATATACTATTATACTTGTCTGTTAATAATGTATGCACACTAAAGTATTTAGTGCCTAAAATACTAAAATTAAAGTTTGCAAAATAATTTTTTGTTCGTTATTTGAAAAAAGTCCGAAAAACCTGAAATGACCCAGAAGTGCACTTAATGCACTTATCAATTGATCAATTAACGAAAAACGCATTACAATTGTAGGAAAAGTTGTGTCCTAATAATTTTGATTTATTATTTTTAAAATGAGCTGAGATGTATAAGTAGGTACATCACTATAACAACGACGTTATTTTAAAGGCGGTAGTTTTTAAATTGCGGTTACTGATCACCATTATGATGTACTCACCAGTGACTCACCATTAGGTCAAACTCCACTATATGTAATTTACCCCATATTACAACTATATCTATAATATTGTACGATTGTACCAGTGCACATCAAACACGAACCATTCAGTATTACAAAATTCCTCTAACGCTAGTTTAGTTACCATCTGCATGCAGTTATATTGTTGAACTGAACAATAACTCGTTAAAAATTTATGTGTAACGTGGTAGAAATTATTCATAGAGCTACACTTCTAAATTAAAACCATATTGTACATAATTATTGACTTAACGGAAGTACATATTTATATAGCGTTATGCATTAGTTCCAATTTTTACATTTTTTTAATTGTCTTTGTTGCATTAAAAATAACCCCCAGTTCGTTTCTGAGCTGTGAAGTGCAGTGGGGAGTGTTCAGTATATTTTCTGTTTTGCTCTCCCATATTTAAATTGCTAATTACTAATTAAGTTGTAAACCCAATTTTAAATTATATTACAACAAGATGGAAATTCATTTTTATTCAGGGACCATCCGAATTTTACTTCTATTTGTCTGTCTCTACTATCATCAGTTGTCAAAAGTGAGGTAGCAACGCTTAATACTTACAGAACTATAAATAACTATTATAAATATTTTTTTTAATACATAGTTTTTCATTTAAAATTAAAATGTTTATAAAATATTATTGGTTTACTTCACTTAAAGTGTGCTGCCTAAATGTGAACACGTGCCTAAGTGTGAACGACGAGAATTTAAATCAAAAACTTTCCCCCTTAAACAGAGGTTGTATTTAATTGCATTTTCAAAATTTCGAAAGTTTTTAATAACAATTTTCATCGTTCACAGTAGTTCACACTTTTGCGTTTGTTCACATTTACGCAGTGCGCCTTATTGTGTTTCCTCCTATGCCGTGTAGGTTGACTGTGCGAGCATTCCAGAATTTCCAAAAATTATAAGGGAGCAGGTAGAAAGTGAGAACAACACGACAAAGACCCGGCTCACAATTATAAATACTGGGCAACTTAATGGAAAAATCCTTACGATTCCGGAGGACTTCGATGGGGACATTGTCATTATTAATCAAAAACAGAATCAAACAAAGGTGAAGAGGGAGGCGAAATTTGAAGAATTAGTTAACGCCTACGCTGTGAAATATTCTCAAAGCAGTACTCAATAGTAATGAGAAAATAAAACTTTATTTACACTGGTACACTTACGCAGAGGATACAAACTGTCAAAACAAACATTGTTAATTGTTTTCGTTTTAAATGATTCTGTTCTGAATTTTGAATGATAATTGTCATGATCACTAATGACGCTTATTATCTAAGTAAAATCAAAACACATGTTCTATCGCAGCTAATTTTAAATAATGAATTAAATTAAATATAATAATTAATTTATCTAAACTCATGTGAGTACGTTAAATTTAAATTTTCATTGGCTCATTAATTCATTTTCTGCAAAAAAAAAATGAACAACTATTCATATGAACTTGTACAAAGATAAAAGGAAAAAAAAACGTTTCAAGAAAATACTTATTAATGTGTACTTATTTAAGTTGCTCGCTAAACTGAAACCGAATGAATGCAGACGTTAAAACAGTGCAAAATTTAATGCCATCACCAGGATTCGAACCTGGGTTACCACGGCCACAACGTGGGGTCCTAACCACTAGACGATGATGGCTCGGTTGAAATCTGCATTAAAATTCCGCCGACACGAAATATATTATTTATTTTACTTTTTTGTTTTTATTATACACATTTGAACTTTAGTATTGTTATTATTGTTGGCTTGCTTGTTCAGTTTAAAACGGACCCATGATCTGCTCATCAATTACCTTAATTTAAAATAAAGTATTAACAGTAAGTTAAGTTAAACAAATAATAGCATTTTGCCCACTATACATATATTTTATAATGCTCGCTAAAATACGTCATTTTTGCCATATAAGGTCTGCTATGTTACTTCTATCGCCCAGTAACGTTACTGTCAGTGTGCATCAATGAGGGAACCATAAGCCTCCCCCCCCCCCCTGGATCTTGATTTCAGTCGGATAACAAAATGAAAGCCCTAATTTTGCCTTTTAAAATTCTCTGGCTTTTCCTGATATTCAACTCCGAATTTCCTATACTATTTCGAATTTCGTTGGGCCGAATTTGACCCAAAATTTCGATATGAATGTTGCATAGATTATGAACAGAATTTTATGTAGCAAAATATTCTAAATAATTTCTATAAATTGCATTAATTAATACATATTGAAACAGCCACTAACTGAAAAAGCACAAGCACGCACTTCACATATCATCAACAGCGAAATACTATGGTTGAAGCATAGCCCGCAAGAAAAAGTATTGAAAAGTGTGCAAAATTTAATGCCATCACCAGGATTCGAACCTGGGTTACCACGGCCACAACGTGGGGTCCTAACCACTAGACGATGATGGCTAGTTGGGAGATACACCAATTCAATCCTTCTACATTCCGGAATTTTGACATTGCCGCTTTTAATAATACATTGTCCGTACTTACGTTTGTACTATTTTACAATTTAGAATTTTTAAGGTTTTTAATGAATGAAATTATTAAGAATTGAATAAATGAGCTCGTTAATCTCGTCTCTGTCAAGTACCTAAAATGTTGTTGTTATTATTCGGTATATATGTAGCTTTACATATAGTAGCTCGAAGGCAGAACTGCTTCAAACTGTCTGCTTTCAAGTTTTTGCAAGATAAATTGCAAGAGATAAGATAGTACAAAAAGAGGGTTCAATTCTTCATGTCCTGTAGTAAACCTACCTACTTACCTACCTACCTACCTACCTACCTACCTACCTACCTACCTATAATTCAAGTTTTTATTAGTCTACAATAATGTAGGTACGCTTTGTAGGTATGTACACATAGATCCTGGTCCCCTTTGATTTTTCGACTTCATTAATCTCTTTCTTAACTGCAATTTCCAATATACTGCCACTGCTTTATAAAAAAAGAGCTATGCTACTGCACTGAACTGGACTGGTTATTGAACTTTTCTTTTTTTCTTCTTCTTTAAACGCGGTTTAGCCATTATGGATAGATACGTCATTTTGCATTCTACATGAGTTTTACTTCTACATCTTTTTGTGTTCTACACATTCACCTCCCAAATTACGAGTTCATGGCAACCACAATCCAAACATTGGCCACGGACCACGGCCTGTTGCCTGTTGAAAAATATTAAATGTCAAATTCCAATATCTAAATACAACAAAATTTACATATTCTTACACATATTTTGCTTAAAATGAAAGTTAGCCTGTTTTGTACACTTGCCGGATTTGCACATTTATTTGATTGTAGACAAGATTTTTCAGTAATTGCGACTCAATCTCGATCAGGCCGAGACCGCGACGTTGTTAGGAATATTCAACAATGTGTATTTGTATTTCTGAATATCTTTCGCTTGCTTCCTGCCGCAGGTTTTTATAATAAATTTGATTTTTCCGGCGTTGGATGATGAGACAAAAAAAACAGTACTGAGATTTATTAGGATTGAATTTATTTGTTTATTCAAAATTCATCTATATTGCTACTGAAGGAGCAAAATTGCCTATCTTCAAACTAATGGCAAAATTGGCGTTCTTCGATTGTATGATAAATTGTAAAACAGGCTTTTCATGCATGCAATATTGCGTTGGTGTAGGTGATGAATGAGAAGTTCAAAGATGTTGCTACACTATATTTTTTAAAAGCGAATTCTTCAAAATAACAATTTATTATTTCCTGCAATTAAAACCTGAGTTAGAAAAAATGGTATGCACGCTATGTAATTAATGCAAATATTCAAGTATTTACTACATTACGTAGGAGTATGTAGTAGGCATCTACACCTTGCTGTACTTCCTTTACACTGCACTGTCGATAGTTTTAATGCTGTAATTATGGCATAATATAAGAACCTTATAGGTTTCAATTTTTGCTAAAAACAAAATGTATTATCTACAAAGAAAAATTAATATACCGTGATCCGAAAAAATATGTACCGTAAAGCTCGAAATAGAAGTCCCCAGCTTTCACTTAATACAGGACCCTTTAATTACCCTCCTCGGCGTATAATGGAGACCCGCCTTACATTAGATACCCGGCTTTTATTTCAAACAAAAATGTTTTGAGCTTAGTAAAATAGCCATGCATACGTTTTATGGTGGAGTCCCGGCTTGCTTGTATTATAAAACCGGCTGGTTTTGTATTTAGTAATCCCCAGCCACCATTAGAGACCCGGCTTTTATTTAGAGCTTTACGGTATTTACGGTATTTATGTACATAGAACATTGTTCACCTTTAAAAAACAAGCAAACAGAACAATTTGCACATTTAAAAAACAAGTAAATAGAACATTTTGCAGATTTCAAAAACATGTAAATAAAACTTTTTGCACTCATCAAAAAACATGTAAAGTAAAACACTTTGCACTTTTAAAAACCATGTCATGTAGGTGAATAGAAAATTTTGCACATTTGAAAAACATGTAAACCGAACATTTTGCACCTTTCAAAAAGATGTAAATAGAACATTTTACACTTCAAAAACACGTAAATAGTACATTTTACACTTCAAAAACATTTAAATAGAACATTTTACACTTTTCAAAATCAATTAACATGTAACCCGTCTTTCTCATTTAGTGTTTTTCGACAGCTCGTTTTAATTCCTGCTTAAATTAGTAATGGGTTATTTTGAATCTTCACTCGTGATATGCATTTACCATTTAATTACAGGCAGATGTATCAAGTATGTATTTTCAACGTCGGATCCGACTGAGTAATTGCATATCGAAGTGAATCGTTTTAAATGCATTTAATTCTGAAGTAGTATTGACAGAAGGACAAGGAGAACAAGTCAGGGTAGAAATCATGCAAGCCTGAGGGGATTATTTTCTTCGATTTTTATATTCAAGCCTGAGTACATACTGTGTACTCACGTTTTTGGTTTTTGCTTTGTTTGCAATCCGAGCCTGGTAAATTAAGTTGTTTCAATAAAGCTGTGACTGTGCTTAGTGAGTTTACACTTCCTTCCACTTGTAAGCTTTTGCATTTCACATTTCTAACTCTAATAAAAGTACATCACAGGAAAGGAAAAATTACTACAAGCGGAACATTCCCTAAAACTTCAACAATGATAACAATCATCTTCAAGAATGAGAGCGAGAGCAAGTAGAGCAGTTCATTGTAGTAGTTGTAAATTGTGAATTTAATAATTAAAGTCCGTCCGTGTCCATTTCCCCTCTGAAATACATATTAGCAGTTAGCGTGTGGATTCTTTGCTGTTGGATGATAGGGGAGTAATTTCAACCATGATTTCAATCAGCCATCATCGTCTAGTGGTTAGGACCCCACGTTGTGGCCGTGGTAACCCAGGTTCGAATCCTGGTGATGGCATTAAATTTTGCACTCTTTTCACTAGTTTTTCTTGCTTTTTTTTTAAATGCATAATGAATACTTTGATAAATGTTTATATTTCATGCAAGTGGTATAATTTCTAAAAAATATTATTTTTATTTTTTCAAATAAGTCCGAATTTGGTACCAATTACAACATACAATTCAACATTCCATATAATTAAAAGTACAGTAGGCACACCGTGTAGATTAATAATTTTTTCAGATCCAAGTTACACTGACTGGTGAACTAACAAATAACGACTATAAACTTCTTACTACATACATAACTATCTGTATAATATTATACTGCATAAGTAACACCATAAGGAGTATTACTGTGTAGTTTTACACTTTTAAATATTACAATTAAAATTATAGTATATTCATGATTTCACTATAAATATTTTCGCACTAAACTAGTTTCGCACTATTATAGCACGAAAAACATGTGGAAATTCGAACGCACCGCAGCTTTTTATTATCTCCTGTAACTGATAACGTTCTTGAAGTTTGTGTTGCTAGATAGGTAACAAATAACGGATATACAAATAAACTAATTGGACAAACCTAAATGTGTTTAATGCAAATTCAAAATTTTGTAAGAGATCGTTCATGAATGATTTAATCGGCTCGGTGGGTTCAGTAGTTTGGGTCAGATATTGATGATTTAAAGTGGTAAATGTAACGGTTTACTTAACTTAAAGCGATGAAATATGGAAGTGGGTGGGTCCTAAAATAGTTATAATTAGGGTGACATCAATTATGGACCATCCCTAAAAAACATTTATTGCAACCACTGTATAAGCCAGTAAGCTGAAAATTATTATAGCGGAATCATGAATTCAACTAATTAAATTACAGTTTCTGATATACAATGTAGAAATTAATTAGTGGTTAATTATTGGATATAACTCAAACTAATTTATTCATATGAGATTAGTGATAACAATTTAATTTGAATGCCTGCCACAACCAGTACAAAGTTTAAACAACTTCAGCTTAAGTATACATTATGCAAAATTAAGCTATATTAATATGTACTGTAAAGCTTCTAACAACACCGGGGGTGGGGAGGGAGGGAGAGGGGGGGGGGGATCCGGGGGACGGTTACGTTAAACTTTGCTGTAAACCCAGGTAGTAGATACCAGATTAGATTTGAAAAAACAAAATCCCTTCCAATGAACTCAATGCAATGGTAGGAACCCCGGGAGTTATTATAGAAACTTTACGGTAATTTATTTGCATAGAATTAGTATTAGTATGTATTATAGTTTCCCGCATTAACAAATAACTACACTTGTACTGCCTCCTTCAACTTCAACGAAATTCAAAGCTATAGGATTAGATACATTTCAGTCGTAAAACACATACAATTATTAATTACTATATGTATATGTATGCAACCATGTTAAATATACCGTATATCTCCCAATAGAGCCCGGGTCACTGTTAAAGTACGCTAGTATCCAATAAATCGCAGGATATACTTAGGCTTCAAGTAGTTGCTGCTTAATACGGTATCGTAGAAGTTCAATGTACAGTCCAACACGTGCGGTCTCTTTCACAAGGCGGGGGGAGGGGGGGGGGGGTGAAAGTTAAAATGACTGATTTTGAATAGACCGCGGTGCGTTCTATTAGAAGATATACGGTACGATGGGACCATTTCTCTAATTGCATAATATATCTTTATAACATAATAAATACTGCATTAATGTAAAATTCTTAAGTGACTACAGTTTCGTGTGTTCATAGCCAACTCTGTCTTTATCAACGGTACCTTTCCCGCTATTGCTATTACCGTTCACCTTAGCATTAAGATCCACTTCAATATACTCTTTTTCCCCGCTCGCTGGAGAACGAATACTTAGCAAACAGTTATTCAAGTCCCAAATAGGTAGCCCTGACTCGAATGCTTGAATTTTCATTCTAAAATAAATGATGACTGCAACCATAGCCAAAATTAAAAGGATATTAAAAGTCAGGCTGACCCACAGTGAAGTTTTCGGTGGTGACTTCGTATGTTTAGCAGAATTAATATTTTCCCCTGATTTGACCTCATTGTGATCGCCGGTAGGAACTAAAAAAATGAACAAGGAAAATATTTACAATTAATGTTTTGATTTATACGGTTTATATACAGCGCTCTGCCTAAACGTGAACCAATAACTGCCTAACTAGTAAGTGTGAGCGATGAAAATTTGAATCCAAAATTTTGGAAATTTAAAATTTCCATCCTGTAGAGAGAGACTGTAAAGAACTCCGTTTCGAATATTTAAAATTTTAAAAGTTTAAAAAAACATTTTATCGTTCATATTTGTGGGTTTTTTCACATTTAGGCAGAGTGCCTTAACTAGTTTTGCTCTATGGCAATATTTTTATTACGACTGCAATTCGCATTTGCAAAATCGACTTTTTAGACAGTTTGCTCAATTTTAGAGTGAAATAGCTGTTAAAACTGATGTAACCCCTGCCGTAGGCATTAATTCTGGCATATTGGAATAACGATTTGGTTACAACTAATAGCACGGAAGCAATCAATGTTAAATCATGAAAGAAGAGTTACGATAGAGACTAAATTTTGAGGTTTTAATTTGAGAGACGAACCTGTGTTATTTAGACGGATTGGATTATTTGTACTTGTAGGTTGTTTAGTTTCGGTAATTTCCCCCGAGTTTACTTTTGTTGTCGCTGGAACAGTTGTAGTTTCTTGTGGTTCTGGGAATGGAATGATTGGAACTGAATCATCTGAACCCGGTAAATGTTCAATACTTACTGGAGTCTCGTCTGTTTCACCTGTACTGCTGGAGCCATCAGTGAAACTTTTTTCTGTAGGTGAAAATGTAGCTAATGAGTTTGTGCTTGAAGAAATCTTTTCGCGGGTTTCATTAGCTTCTGCTGCGTCATCTTCTACTGCCACCAGTTCTGTAGTAGTTGTTGACTGTGATTCTGTGCTCGTCGTTTTTGAGCTCGTGGTCGTAGATTTCATTGCTGTAGTATCGAAACTGACAGGGTTTTTCGTTGTTACATTGGAATCGGTGGTTTTCTCTGTTGTTTCAACGGAATCGGTGGTTTTCTTTGTTGTTTCAACGGCATCGGTAGTTTTCTCAGTTGTTTCAAATGCATCGGTGGTAGTCTCTGTTGTCTCAACGGCACCGGCAGTTGTCTCAGTTGTTTCAAATGCACCGGTGGTAGTCTCTGTTGTGTCAACGGCATCGGTAGTTGTCTCTGTTGTTTCAACGTCATCCGTAGTTTTCTCGGTTATTTTAACGGTATCGGTAGTTTTCTCGGTTGTTTCAACGGCATCGGTAGCTTTTTCGGTTGTTTCAACGGCACTGATATTTGCCTCTGTTGTGTCAACGGCACCGGTAGTTTTCTCGGTTGTTTCATCGGCACCAGTAGTATTCTGTGTTGTTTCAACGGCACCGGTGGCTTTCTCGGTTGTTTCAACGGCACCAGCAGTTGTCTCGGTTGTTTCAACGGCATTGGTAGTTTTCTCGGTTGTTTCAACGGCTCCGGCTGTTGTCTCGGTTGTTTCAACGGCTCCGGCAGTTGTTTCGGTTGTTTCAACGGCATCGGTAGTTTTCTCGGTTGTTTCAACGGCTCCGGCAGTTGTCTCGGTTGTTTCAAGGGCATCGGTAGTTTTCTTGGTTGTTGCAACGGCTCCGGCAGTTTTCTCGGTTGTTTCAACGGCTCCGGCAGTTGTCTCGGTTGTTTCAAGGGCATGGGTAGTTTTCTTGGTTGTTTCAACGGCTCCGGCAGTTGTCTCGGTTGTTTCAACGGCATCGGTAGTTTTCTCGGTTGTTTCAACGGCACTGGCAGTAGACTCTGTTGTTTCAACGAAACTGGTAGTTTTCACTGTAACTGTTGTTTCTACCGATTCGGTCGTTGTTTCATCGGAACCGGCAGTAGTAACTGTTGCAGGATCGAAACTGTCACCGTTTTCTGTTGTTGTTTCAACAGTGACCGATTTTCCCGTCGTTGTATCAAAACTGGTACTAGCGTTTTCGGATGTGTTGTCAGTGCCGGTCCCGGCTGTTGTAGTCTCGCTTTCTGACGTTGTATCAACACCGCTCTCGGTTGTGGATGTTTTTCCTGTTACTTGATCCATTGAAGCTGTTGAAGTTTGGTTTTCATCCTTATTAACTGGATAGTCGTCTTTGATATCGTCCTCGCCCGAATTACCTGGAATCAGATGACTTGCAGTTAGAATAAACACCATGAGTAAATACACTGTCGTCTTCATTTTATTTTGCACTAAACCAAAAATTGCTTCTGTTAATAAAAACTTCTTCACTGTCTATAACAAGTAAGTAATTCTGTTTACAGTAAAGTATTTTTTTACTCGCTGAATTAAACTCTAATATTTTCTGACTACTTCAGTGGACGCGGTTAAGTGGGAATCTGGATCGAAACTGTTAGGAAAATCAGCCTTGAATGTTGAGTTATTAATGCTTGGTTAGTTATTAAATAAAAAGGAAAACGTAGGCACATGGGGGAACAGTGCGTTCAAATCTTCCAACTTCCAACTGCTATCTCCCGCAGTTCCAGCTCCAGCTTCCAGTTCCATGTAAGTTAGGTACGGATACTACGTACTTACATAGTCAATCTCATTACCTATAAATCCTACTACAGTTTACTTACGTTGCGGGATAATACACAGACAGTCAGATTAGTGTATATGCATGCGTATACTAACGAAACTGATTAGACAATAATTTACTTGGAATTTTAATTTTAATCTCATTGAGGAGAAGGAGACTTGCGGTTACCACTTCCGATGCTGACCAGTTTGACATCATGAGATGAGATAAGGGCTTGGTTTGTATGAATTCTTTGGAATATACACTTTCAACTGTGGAACGCTCATACGGATGGAATCGGTTTTAACAAACTATTAAAAAGAAGCAGGCCTCATTAATCGAATCAAGGTCAGACAGACATTCTACTGATTCTGAAAAAGGGGATGTACATAGAATATGAAAGCAATTTAATTAATACTCAAGCTATTCAATTTATATTTACTATAATAGCTACCTAAATTAATTAATTCTGACCACCGGGGACTTATATTACAGTCAAAGTTAAATAAATATTTTATTAGTTGATTGAGCGCTTTATTAATAACGCCCTGTATATAGCAAAACCCATTCGTTTGAATTAACCCAGGAAAGAATATCGAGTGAATAAATACTTTCTTTTGACGTCATCATTATATTTCGTGCGTTTCCTCTCATCTCGCCCGTTGTTAATATATTTTTTATGAAATTCAATCATTATCTAAATAACCAGAATTCTCATATAATTAATGAGGTATATTTTTTCTTCTCAGTATTTCCAAGAATCAATGACGTCAGCAATAAGATTACATGTAATACGTGTATATGTATGTACCTACGTCAGCTGGGATTTTGATTTTTAGCCGCCTCTGCAACACACATATCCCTGATGGTTGTCTAATAAAAGCTATAAGTCGTATTCTGATTAAAGGACCAAAGGGATGCGGTTCTGCTTTTATAGACATTTTTTACATTTTTGACAAGACATTTTTGAATTTGCTTTTAGAAAATATTAGAAGTATGAGGTTGATTTGCTTCTTCACCGATGAGACACGCATGATTAAAGAAATTAGCCATATTATTATTTCTAATTTAATTTTTCTTTAATAGTGTTAAAATATAGTTACATATGTATGTCATTAATGATTATTGCCGATGAATTAAAACAAAGTTGGGCTTAATAATTTACTTTACGTGAATTTCATCGTAAAGTGCATAAGACGACGTAGTTTAAATTGACCTATGTGGTCTTTCCTCATTTGTATGTATGTCCCGTACGTAAATTAATGAACTTGGATTGTGATAGCTTTTAGAAAATTACTGTTTATTTCCAATAAATATTGGAATCACAAATTATGAAACATCCAATAGGAAATTAAAAATACAGACAGAACAGCACGTAATATAATTATGTAGTTTCTGTAATTTGTAACTATGCAATAAAAGTTGGAAAAAGTTAGGATAATTAATTTAAAGCCTATAGGCATTTCAAATTTAATTAGCACAGTAAAATGCGCGTGTACAGAATAGAGCTCAATAAATGCATATATTACTTACAGTGATTGATTTTTTATGTCCTCGCAGGGCCGGATAATTTGGCCAGCGCAGCAGGCATCCCCCGCTCCGTAAATCAAAAAATATGTAATTGGACCATTTGACGCTTTTCAAAAATATGTAAATAGAACATTTTGAATTTTTAAAACGATGCAAATAAAAAGTTTTGCCCATTTCAAAAACATGCAAATAAAACATTTAACACCTTTCAAAAACCATGTAAGTGGAACATTTTGCGTTTTTTAGAATCAAGCAGATAAAATATTTTTCACTTTTCTAAAATACTTAAATGGAAAATTTTATTTTACCACAGAAAACCATCAATAAAATCAAAATGGTTGGTTTTTGCATGGAAACGGAAACAAAGTGCTGCCTAAAATTAATTCCTTTGTCCGGCGGCCCTGTATGTATATGTCCTTTATTGGAGTCCACACAAACATTAATCGCGTTCATATAGGATAAATAACGGCAAGAATCAGAATAACAGTCGTATAATTAAATAGCACTAGCTCTATAGCAACTGTAAAATTGGTGCAGCAGTTGTAAGTACTGCTTAGAATAATACAATATACGTAAGGATATGGTTAGTGCGTTTATCTTTGTGCATTAATTATTGATTCTAATTAATTATCTGACGCATAAATTTCCCATCTACAAAATTCGAATTCGATTAATGTGGTTTTATTTCATTCCATTTTAAGCCACTGCAGTTCACTGCACTGCTGCGCTGGTCAGATAATATTTTTACTGGAAAACTGGAGTTTATTTAATTTATGTCGCGTAGTAAGTAAGTGGTATATAATATAGACATAACTAGTAATTAAAGTATGTGGTGTGCCGTAGCCGTACATACACTGCATACTGTACGTTCACGTGGGGTCATTATTATCAGAATCAGAGAGGTGGGCCTTCATAATGATATATGCATATCAATCTCTACATATGTTTTGCAGTTTTTTTGAAAAGATTACAAAATTTCAATATAGCAATTTATTACATACAAAATACATATTATTATTTCCAACTTAACCCGTAACATAATATGGTATAGCATATAATTAGTTGTAAGTCTAACCACCTTTTATCGTTAGTAATTTTTACAGATTACAATTTAACCTGAGTGAATGCCTAATTGTAAGAAGCCTAAGGAGTCCCACTACACAGTTTAAGGAAGTTTTAAAAATAATTATAATTACCTACAGTTAATACAACCCAAAGAATTACATTGACGTGAAGGGATCGTTCACAAATGACGTAATGGAAAAATTGCCTAAAGAAGTATAATTAAATATTTCAAAATTTGTATTATTTTACAATGAACACTTGAGCTTAGAGCAATTAAACTTTTGCAATGTCATAACCAACTTTCTCACGATTCCCCTTAGCTTTAAGAAAGATCCACGCCAACATTATTAAATTCTTCTTTTTCGCCCACTGGACTGGTACTGAAATCATCAGCCAAGTCATCCTGGATTTCTCGTCCCGACTCCAGTTTTTGAATTTTCAACATAAAATAAATAACGGCTGCAATTAGAGCTAGAATTAAAAGGACGTTAGCAACAATGCTGAGGCTCAGTAGAGTTGTTGTAGATGATGTAGAAGGGACGTCAGAAATTTTACTTTCTTCTGAACTACCGTTGCCAGATGCGCTATCGTGTGAGGGATTATGACTGACGTGGTGGTGGTGGTGGGAGTGGTTCTCTAATAAATGAAAAAGAAAAAAAAATTAAAATTAATTTTTATGCTTAATAAATTGTATATATTTGTTTTTTATAAGCAGGTCATAAGTAATTATGCTAAAGCTAAATTGTATTTATTTTGTTTTAATTTTTAGAATATCAAAATGTGTGACAGTTGTACCTGTGTTATTTAGTTCGACTGGGTTAGTTATACTTAAAAGTTGGTCAGTTCCGGTTTCGGTTACCGTTGTTTTATTATCCAAACTGGTAACGTCCACGTCAATGTCACCTACCTTCTCCTGGACTTGGGAATGTCCACGACTCAGCAGAGGACTTGCAATTAGAATCGCCAACCCCGTGAATAAATAAACTATCGTCTTCATTTTTTAAAATATTTTTTGCTTAAAAAATAATTGATGCTCTTAAACTAGTTTCTTGGCAATAACTGAAACTGGAATGATTTAATTTTAATTATTAACAATATCCGTTAATAATAATTTAATATTATTGCTCGTTCAGTTAGGTAATCTCGAACAGAATTTTCTACCCAATATGTTTCTACCCCTATGAGTGAAGTACGGAGCTGAAGTGGAAGGCGAATGGCCGTTGAATTAATTTTATGTCAGTTATGTAAGACACAAACGTACTGGAGAACGGGGAACCGAGGAATTGTGTGGTTCATAGAGCTCAAATCTTCAAACCGCAATCTCTCTCAGTTCCAGTGGTTTTAGTTTTAGTCTCAGTCAGTCTCATTCCAGTTCTGTATTTTTATTGAAGCGTCAATAATTAGATATGTGACCGAAAAACCAAATTATTCACTAACTCAAAATTTGGAAGCGGCTAATTTTGCTTCTTCAGTATACCGATATATATCGCCTGTGAAGAACCAAAATGACCCACATCCAATTTAATCTAAAATCAGAATGAGCTATGTCATAAAACCAAATGCGAAACATGCGTAAAATGTTAATTAGGAGTTTTTGAAAAGCTCAAAATTTTCTAAATTACATGCACGTTTTTGAAAAGAGAATAAAATGGTCTAGTTACATGTTTTTGAAAAGTGTAAAATGGTCTATTTTCATTTTTTGGAAAGCATAAAATGTTTTATTTACATTTTTTTGAAAAGTGTAAAATGGTCTAGTTACATGTTTTTGAAAAGTGTAAAATGGTCTAGTTACATGTTTTTGAAAAGTGTAAAATGGTCTATTTTCATTTTTTGGAAAGCATAAAATGTTTTATTTACATTTTTTTGAAAAGTGTAAAATGGTCTACTTACATGTTTTTGAAAAGTGTAAAAAATGGTCTAGTTACATGTTTTTGAAAAGTGTAAAATGGTCTATTTTCATTTTTTGGAAAGCATAAAATGTTTTATTTACATTTTTTTGAAAAGCGTATAATGTTATATCTTTATTTTATATGTAAATATTTGTATCGCATTGGGCAGTTAGAATTTCTAGCCACATTTTACATGCTAATTATACTACTTTAACTGCAAATAAATTGGGGAAAGGTTTAGTAGGAAAGTAGGTATACATCATTTACGTACATCGAGAAGAGCTAATATTAACTACAAATCGCTACTCCAAATTTGTTTGTCTACATCAAAATGATCCATTATTAATACATTTGTCAAGTTACCAACTTCCGCTTCTAATTTAAATTGCTTGTTCTTGTGGCGAGTAACAAGTACATAAATAATTAGAATTAAAATAAAATTAGCAGCTACGCTGAAGCCAATAATCACATTCTCCAGCGTACCAGGGGTAGGGGTAGGTATTGGGGTAGGGGTGCTTTCAGTTATTATTGTTGTTGTTGGTACTGGAGATACAGTGCTGGATGTTAATTCAGAGCTTTCTTGTCCCACTGTTGTAAAGACGTTATCCGTCCTCTCAGGAATAACATTGGAGAGGGTACTTATTCCAATTTCTGACGATAGAGTAGTAGAGATAAAGGAGGGGGTGTTAACGCCTTTGTGCGACACAGAAGTAATGATTTTTCCAGCGCTTGTAATAGGCCCAGTAGTAGTATTAGTGACGGTACTTTTACTTTTAGCACTTTCTTCTGGCGACAGAGAAATATGGTTATTGCCAGCGCTTGTGATGGACACAATGGCAGAGGTAGTTGTAGCATTTTCAAGTAACTGAGGTGTTTCGTTATTTTCAGCACTTGTGTAGTAAACAGTGGCAGAAGGTGTTGTAGCATTTGCAGGTGACTTAGGTGTTTCGTTATTTTTAGCGCTTGCATATGGCACAGTGACAGCAGTGGTTGTAGTACTTGTGGATGACTTAGGTGTTTCGTTATATTCAGCGGTTGTGTATGACACAGTGGAATAAGTAGTTGTAGCATTTGTGGGTGACGGAGATGATTCGTTATTTTTAGAGCTTGTGTAGGACACAGTGGCAGAAGGTGTTGTGGAAATTTCAGGTGACTGAGGTGTTTCGTTATTTTCAGCGCTTTTGTAGGATACAGTGGCAGAAATATTTGTAGAATTTTGGGGTGACCGAGATGTTTCGCTACTTTCAGCGCTGGGGTAGAAAACAGTGGCAGAAGTAGTTGTAGCATTTGTGAGTAACGGAGATGATTCGTTATTTTTAGCGCCTGTGTGGGATACAGTGGCAGAAGTATTTTCTCCTAACAACGTAGCAGTTGAAGAAGGAATATCACTAATTACGAGTTTTAAAAAAACTGTGGTTAGTATGTTTTCACTTGTTGTGATCGTTGACGTGATGTCGCTCGCTATGACTGCCTTGGGCACTGCAATAGTCGTCCGTTTACTATGATCTGAGGAAGTCGAAGGAATTTCGTCAACAACTGGGTAGTCATCACTGTTACTTCCAATGTGTTCGTTTTTTTCCTTTCCTTTAGTTAATTCTGTCTCACTACTTGCAGTATATATTACGCTATACAAAAACAAAATACAAAACGCAAGGACTGTACTCTTCATTTTGAAGGGATAAAATTTGATTTTTTGAAAATATTTATTATAGTAAAATATTTTTCCTCGACAATTTCACAGATGTTCAAAGTCAAACTATAATTATTAATAAAAAGTTTTAAAATGTGAATTTTTGTAAAGTTTATTAAATTATCAGTAGAAAAAATATCAAATTGCGAAAATTTAATAGGAGTTTGCACTTTCAAAGTTAAGCTAGAATAAAAGAATAAATAACCATATTTAATATATATAGGGATTGTCCCTCATTTGACTTTGACGCATCGCGGGGCAGACAGCTCTTTGAATTTCGATTGGGAAAACACCAAACGATACGCACCAATTGACCAATTCCATTTAATTGTTAATCGTCATTTTTTCGTGGATAATTTTTATTTGATCGAAACCAAGTATTTATAGTGGTACAACTTTATCAAATTTGGTTGGGTTTAGTACGTTATCCGTTATAATGGTATAGTGTCTACCTATTTAACCCGTCAAAAAAGTACACATAATTTAAAACTTTATTTTGCCACTTCCGCCTCCACCTACTGTTTTTCTTGGATTTAAAAAACCTGGAAAGTTAGAAATGATGTCACAGCAATGATATAGATTTTTGAAACTCTGCTGTATAGTGATTGTAAAGCACGGATAAAATTGAATTTTTCGTCAAAAAGGATTTGAAATTAAATTTTTTTTTACTTAAATGAAAATGGGTGAGCTTGTAGTGGAATTATTTTTAAGAGGTATTTTTAGTCAACTTTGATTAATTTTACGCTTAACTATTCAACGATTGTCTGCCATGTTTGCAGATGAAATCGGAAATTGGAATGTGAAATCAGAATTGATTAATCTTGTTAGTACGTGTGAAATAAACCATATGCATTTATGTATATGTGTGGAATTATTATGGGTTAGAAGATGGGCCATGGCCATAGGGCTAAAGTAATATGATGCTATGTAAACTTGCTAAGGAAACAAAAATGATAAGGTTTATTTCTTAGTAATAATTAATTATATTATTGTACAGATAAGGCATTACTTACTATACAGTTACTATAGATAAAGACTCAACCTCATTACTTAGAAATTCACTGTAGTTCCATAGCACGGTGTATTTTTTACCAATTCTATTATATTAATGATTTCCTGTGAACCAATTAATTGTTATATTGAGCCATTTAACATATTTACTTATTATCACCAGTGAAGAATTCAAACGGACCACCCTTAAGTTATGCTAGAATTAAAATGAGATTAAAATGTCTAAAAAACACAATTTGAGATGGATGTGTTAGATTCTAACTACAAACGTGTTTTTGAAGAGCGCAAAATTTTGTAATTCGGTTTTTTCAAAAGCTCAAAATGAACTATAAAGATGTTTTTTAAATGTGCAAAAAAGTTCTATATGCATGTTTTTTAAATGTGAAAAATGTTCTATTTAAATGTTTTTTAAATGTGCAAAACATTCTATTTACATGTGTTTGAGAAGAACAAAATGTTCTATTTACATGTGTTTGAGAAGAACAAAATGTTCTATTTAAATGTTTTTTAAATGTGCAAAATATTCTACTTGAAGCTACATGTTTTTTAAAATTGTTAAAATAATGTTCTACAGTGGAACCTTGTTATAACCACATCTCATGGGGAAAGGTGTATTACGGCCTTATAGTGAGGTGACCTTATAGCCTATAGCGTCATCCGACGTTATAAAAAGTTTCTAACGATTGAAAAGAATTTTAAGCAAATATTAGTCTTCAAGGAAGTCATGTTGTTTAAGTCGTATTTTTTATTATGAAATACCAGTTATAAAACGAGCACGGTAGCACACCCACATATACTAATTTTCTAGTTGGCCTTGAAGATAGGGCTTCAGCTTCTAGAAATTTGTGCATGCTGCTATTAAAAGGTAAAATAGCATACAAATTAGTGTGTGGGGCTCTGTGATCCATGTGGCTATAGTAAGGGTGACCTTATAAAAAATGACCTTATAGCCTGGAAAATGTCTATGCTAAAGTATAGCAGGTTTGCCGGGGAAGTACAAAACATGACGCTATAACAAGGGTGGCTCTATAAGGTGAGTGGTTATAGAAAGGTTCCACTGTATTTAAATGCATTTGCAATCCTATTTGTTTTTAAAATTTTGTTAGATACTGCATTTTGGTTTTAGCTAAGAAAATAAATATGAATTGTGCTGAGTTTTTCATGGCGATATCTACAAACAATTTATTAAGATAATTAACTTTACTTCTACATGATACATACAAAAAATTATTACATTCCGTCAGGTTGTTCATGAAGAACCTTATTGAAAGTGTTAACGACATTTAAAAATTCTAAATTTTCGTAAAAAGAATATTTTGCACTTTTCTAAAACGCATAAATACAACATTTTGCTTCACTAAAAAAACTTTCAAGAAAATCAAAATGGTAGTTTTTGTATTGAAACAAATTGCTGCCTAAAAGCAGTGTTCCCGTGTATGCCCGTATATAGTGTCCTACCTACATTCTTCACACGTCATACGTACAGACATTCATAAATACTTTTTTTTCGGTGATGTTATAACTTAAATACTGTCGATTAAATAAGCCATTTAAAATTTTATTTTGGTTTTAAAAGCTTTTTGAATTTATTGCGTAAAAAGTACAATACGTAGAATGTTACGAGACATATAGGCTGGAGTGCTGGAGGCAAAAGGTAACTAAATATTCCATTAAACTTTAGTTCCGTTACAATGTGTGTGTGTGTGTGTGTGTGTGGTAGCAAAAACAAACGCTTATATTGAGGCACAAAGTACAAACACTATTGATCACTGTACACATTCTTACCTCCCTCAAAGTGATCTTTCATGATTTGATTCGTGAGACTACAAATCCGCATTTCCAATTTAGAACACTTCATCCTGTCATACATAATAAGTACAATCAAAATCACTACTAAAATCATATTTACAATCAGACTTGAAATTGTAACAGTCTTGAGTGCAACTACGGATACTGCATTATTATTTTGAGAATTTTTGGTCGGGGTCGTGGTGGAAGAAGTGGCCCTTTCAGTAGGGTTAAGCTTTTTCTTATAAGATGTTGATTCAGTATCCCGGCCCCGGATATCACTTTCAGTTGTTCTTGATATCGTTGGTATTTGAGAAGTCGTAGTTTCTTCTTCCGGGACGATGATTGTTGGTTCTGGTTCGGCAGTTTTTGAAAGAAGCGTAGTGGCAGTAGCAGCAATCTCCTCTACTGTGGAATTACGTGTCTCGCTTTTATTATCTGCTGGAGGTTTCGGTTCCGGCTGCGTTCCTACTGCTTCTATGTATTTATCCAAGAAAAAAAGTAATAAAATTATTTAATTAATTTTCTTTAAAAATTTTAGTCAAAATGGTTTATAACAAAACTTCAAATTACTGTAGTCGTATTTTTGTATGTAGGTATGTATTTAAATTTTCCCGCTATAATTAAATGCATTAATGCCGACTAATGTGGCCAGCATAGGGCATAGGGAGCTTGAATTTGCTTGAATTTTCTCAAAACATGTAAATGGAACATTTTGCAGTTTTCAAAAATATGTAGAAAGAATGTTTTGATTTTTCAAAAATAAGCAAACAAAATTTTTATGCACTTTTGAAAAATATGCAAATGAAATTTGTTTGCAATTTTCAAAAATTTGCAAATAATTTTTTTTTGCAATTTTCAAAAATTTGCAAATATTTTTTTTTTTGCAATTTTCAAAAATATGCAAATAAATTTTTTTTGAACTTTTAAAAAACATGCAAATAAATTTTTTTTGCACTTTTAAAAAACATGCAAATACACTTTTTTTGCACTTTTCAAAAAACATGGAAATAATACATTTTTCACTTTTCTTCAAATGTGTAAATAGAACATTTTGCACTTTTCTAAATCCAGTAAAAAGAACATTTTGCGCTTTTCTAAAACGTGTAAATACAAAATTTTGCTTTACCAAAGAGAACCATCAATAAAATTAAAATAGTGGTTTTTGTATGGAAAACAATTGCTGTCTAAAACCAATTCCTTCGTCCGACCCTGAAATGCATGTCGTACACGTGGAATGAAGATTTACTTTTAGTTTTATTAGTACTGAAATTAAGAATTTTATCTATAGGAAATGTAACGCACCAATATTGTAAAATACTTAAAAAGTAATAGATTTACCTTCATTAGTTTTATTTGACTGAGGCTCAGTTTCGGTTTCGGTAGTTTTAGGAGAACCATAAACCATACTAACTATTGAACTGAAAAAGCTCGAAATTTTTCCAGTGCTAGCACTCCAAAGGTTGCTCAAGCCAAGGCCGGATCCGAAATAGGAGCCAGCTTCTACACTTGTTTGGCTACCAGTACCAGCACCAGTACCAGGTGATAAATCTGATAAGTTTGATGTGGGCTCTGTTGTCAGTGAAGAAACTGGATTGGCCCTTAGTTCCCGAATAAGAAAACTTGCCACAATAATGCAAGTCAAAATTTGAAGTACTACAGACAATAATCTCCCCATTTTTGAAAAAATATGCCAAAAATCTGGGTGTATTATACTGTACTAAATGCAATTTAAACCCAAAGTATAAGTTATACGAATATTTCAAAATAAATAATTTGTTTTTGCGATTTTTTATTATAAGCATATAGTAAAAGTATAGGGAGCAAGTAAAATATTTTAAAAATATTTATGCTAATTAATACTGCAGTTTGATTACTGCTTACAAGAGAAATGCTGTACAGTTTAAGCTGTACAGCGTTGGAATGCAAAACAACGTCTGTAGTCTGAATCAAAAATCAGAAATCTGGAATCGAATAATGTGGAAATAAAATATGAATAACTTGCATTATATATTTAATTATGTAGGAGGAAAAGAAAAAGTTAGGTTAGAAAATTAACATTTTCAGCTACTGATATAAATGTTATCAGAGCCGGATAGTGCGGCGGCCAGCGCAGGCAACCCCCACTGCTTGAATTTTTAAAAAATTTGTAAATGGAACATTTTGAAGTTTTCAAAAAAGCATGTAAATGAAACATTTTGAATTTTCAAAAAATATGTGAATTGAAAATTTTGAATTTTCAAGAAACATGTAAATGAAACATTTTGAATTTTCAAAAAATATGTAAATTGCACATTTTGAATTTTCAAAAAACATGTAAATGAAACATTTTGAATTTTCAAAAAACATGTAAATGAAACATTTTGAATTTTCAAAAAATATGTAAATTGAACATTTTCAATTTTCAAAAAACATGTAAATTTAACATTTAGCCTTTTTCAAAAATATGTTAAAATAATATTTTGACTTTTCAAAAAAATGCAAATAAAATGTTTTTGCACTTTTCAAAAAAATACAAATAAATTTTTTTGCACTTTCCAAAAACATGCAAATAAAACAACACTTTTCTCAAAATATGTAAATAGAAAATTTTGCACTTTTCTAAAACGTTTAAATACAACATTTTGCTTTACCAAAGAAAACCATCAATATAATCAAAATAGTGGTTTTTGTACGGAAACAAATTGCTGCCTAAAAGCAATTCCTTCGTCCGGCCCTGAATGTAATGTGCTTCTAATTGCTAAAAAAGCAGTTGATAATAAAGTTTTTTCTTCGAAGTTGAATAATATTTATGGCGGTACTGGGCTACTGGGTATATAATCTACACAGTATTTGGATTCTATTCCTGAGAATCAAACAGGAAAAAAAATCTGAAAATAAGATAGCTTTCGAAGAAATTGTGGTTTTTTGTACTTACATATTTGTGATTTTAATCAAAGGGATCGTCCAGAAATGATGTCATGGGTAGAGTCAATAGACCTGTTATAGGGTATTAAAGACATCCCATGTTAAAGATATCATTTACGCAATGGTACAGTTGATAACATATATCGTCATATTAATGAGGATATTTTGATGGCGTCATTTTTGGACGACGTCTAACTGGGTAAGTATAAGCATAATCGTAATATTTTATTCACTATTGAGATTAGGTATGAACTTGACCTTCCCCCAACCTTATTGGATTCCGGATCTCAGTAGTAGGTGAACAAGTGTCATGTGTTAATCTTACTCATGTAATACGTAGGTACATTATAATATTTGATATATTTATCCATGAGTACTCTACGACTTTACCTAGGTCATAACGACCGTAGACTTAACCGCATAATTTATAAGTTTCCAAATGTCACATATCGTCTGTGAAGAACAAAAATGCCCCATATCCAATTTAGGCTACAATCAAAATGAGCTATGTCATAAAAACAAAATGAGAAAAATGCGTAAAATGTTAATTGCATAGAAGTTTTTAAAAAGCGCAAAATGTTTTAATTCCATGTTTTTGAAAAGGTGTAAAATGTTCTAATTTCGTATGTGTTTAAAAAGTGTGAAATGTTATTTGTATTTGCATGTTTTTGAAAAGTGCAAAATGTTCTATCTAAATGCTCTCAAGACATAATTAAAGATTTTTGTAGATAGTTGATATTGTTTTTAGCTACAAATGGAAATGGGTCATTTTGGTTCTTCACAAACGATATAATTATGCATCGTGTTGACTGTTTAAATTAAATTTTATTTCAAGTTGAATTTATGAATCTTTAATTCACATGTTTAGGTATAGGTTCCTACTGGCATTTCTTGTGTTATATATGTATGTACCACTTGTAATAATGCAGCAATAAACTAAATAAAAAAATGTTAAAGTACCTACTGCTTTTACAACTAATTTAGCTGGATAAAGTATGACAATAAGTAGCCAGAAGCATGTGTTGGTAAAATTATCGTAATGATAATATTTTCCAGACTTGCTGATTTAACAAACATTACGGAATTGATAGTTCTTTCTTACCAAATATCAGGATGATCCAATTTAATGTCAACGCTTAATAAAAAAGCTTCACTAGTAGAAAATCATTTATAGGTAGGTATCTGTAGGTAAGTAGATAGGTGGCTAATTTACATAACAATTCCAATGATAGCAACATACTTAGGGATAGTCCATAAATGATGTCACCCAAATTATCACTATTTTAGGACCCACCCACGTCATTCTTTTTTGCATTGCGCAAACGGCTACTTTTAACATATGCTAGGTCATCAATTATCAATACCTATGACTACTGACTAGACCCACTGATACTACTAATGACATCATTTATGGATGATCCTTTACACTTGACTATAGCGTAATTTAAAAGTGTGATCAAAACATATAGGTACTAATCTTGATGATAATACAACAGGATATGCGCCGCTATGTGGAGCATTACAATCAGTACTAAATTTATGAGCATGTAATTAATATATCACAGAAATATTATTCAATATAATTTCAAGTAAAATTAGATATTTAATGTCAATTCCAATTTTTAAATACGTAGTAATAACTGATACAAACAGCCAGCGGGAGAATGACGGTAGAACTGTGGGCTACTTTGACGCACACGCCAGATCCAGATCCAGGTCCAGGTCCAGTTATACTAGTAGTCCCAGCCTCCGTCGTAGAACTTGGAGTCGTAATAATATTGTCAAGGTTTCTTGGATCATATCCATCTGGCTCTGCAAAACAAGACAAAAATTTTCGATAGCTCAATGCCTTTAATGTCACAGTAATTATTTAAAGGTTAATTTGAAGTCGGTTTTTGATAAAGTTTCGATTTTGTGCTATATCTGTATATGTCATTTTATGAAACAGCGCTGGGCAGTGGACAGCCGCTAAGAGATATAATTTTTTGAATTTCCTGCTAAATCTTAAAATCAAAATTTCCACATATAAAAAAAAATGAGGGTGATTATAAACAAAATACAATTCAAACCGAAGTGAATAGATGAACCTACTCACTTATTTAAATTGTTGTAACTAGCCCGATCGTGATTAGTTTTTAAATGTAGTTAAAAACTTACATACTAGTTTTTCAAAATTAGCCGATTTTAATCAATAATAGATCATTATGAAGCCCTCAAAAAACTAAGAAAACGGTATTTTTGATTTAAGCATCTGGCCTGCACTACAATTTTGAGACGACATTTTCAAAACAAATAACGGTTTTTGAATTTTTGAAAAAACAATACATGTTTTTGTACAATACATTATTTAAAATTTTAAAAATTGCAAAAGAAATGTAATATTTGCATATTTACCACTCTACCACTCATGATTCACGACGTGCCAATTTTGTCTTTTATACATATTATATGTATTTGATATATGTACTATGTAAAATGAAAATAATCTATTCTTTTTTCACTCACCTTTTTCTAGCTCAGTGTCCAGTTCCAGAAATACTTCTCCAGGAAATCCACCTCCAGATCCTTCAAAAGATGAGGATACTAAGCCCATGCTATCCTCATCATCCGACCACGAGCCCGTCCCATCAACAATACTTCTCTCAGGAGGCTCAGGCTCTTGTCCATGAGTTAGAATAATTAAAAGGCTAATTATTGTAATTAAAATATAACTGGAGTAACTGGACACATGAAGGGCCGGTAATTGAAAATTAGTTCCCATATTTTTGAAATTATTTTTCTAATGTGGTATTATATTATTTTAAAAATATTTTAAGTCGCACTCATGTGTCAGGATTGTTGTAATACTAATTTAGGCAGTGCACTACCTAAAAATCCTGTGTCTTCCTTGGAGTTAAAAATATACAGTTTTATTATTTTGAAAAATTACGATAATATTAACCAGACATTTTTTCAATCTGCCAGTTCACATACTACAGAGATGACTGAAAGCAGAACTGAGATCATCTTTATTAGGGAAACATTAGGGGGGAATAGAAATATACAGAGGAGATATGATAGCAAATTGTGTGTGTGATAATTCATTATGGTTTTAACATACTGTATTTCAACGCTTAGAGACCCGCGTTTTATTTTTTTTTCATACATAATTTAGAAGCCTTTTGAAATCCTTAACGAAATGAGTCTCAAAAAATCAAAATGTTTAAAATTTCTTAAAAATATATTACGTGTTTTTTTTAAATATTGCATATCCTAATCCTAATAATACATAGTTTTTAAATTGTGACTTGTATTTTGTATCCCTTACATCATGAGAAAAAACCAACCCGTGAAATACGGTAAAACGGTATAGTGACGTCATACTGCTCCATAAAATTGCATAATTTTATTAAGCGACACATGATAAGACGTGTCATTTCTATAATTAATTAAACAAATATAATCTTTAATTCAATTGAAACTACTGTAGCAATTGCCTACTACACATAATAATAATATGTATCAATATTCGTGTCATTATAAATCAATTTAAATAAGGAAACGTTTTAAATGACGGAAGGGATTTCTCTCCTTATTTTGAGTATTTATATCATAATGTGCATACAAATTTGTGTAGTTTATTTTAATAAAGTTGTCTTTCTCTCTGTCGTTTTTTTTCCTCGTATTAAATATGTATGTACAGTGTAGCCCTTTTTTCCAGTACTGCACACATTTTATTAATTAAAATATGAAAATTGAGTACGAGTAAAACTTACTACTACATATCGTCAGTGAAGAACCAAAATGACCCATATCCATTTGTAGCTAAAAACAATATCCACTATCTCCAAAATATTGAAACATGTCTTCCAAGCATTTAATAGAATATTTTGCACTTTTCAAAAATATGAAAATAGAACATTTTACAATATTCAAAACTATGTAAATAGAAAATTTTGTGCTTTTCAAAATCATGTAAATAGAACATTTCACACTTCAAAAACATTTTACCCATGCTTCTCATTTTGTTTTTATGATATAGCTAATTTTGATTTTAGCTTAAATTGGATATGGGTCATTTTGGTTCTTCACAGACGATATTAACCAAAATAACAAATTGATTGTATAGTTAGCTCATAAATAATAGAAGTAGATTACGATTGTAAATATATTTTTTTTAAAAGTTATATATTCTGCCCCTGACGTCAGCAGCGGACGTCATGGAATCGAAATTTAATACAAGAGGTCAAGCGCAGGGTCAATCATAATATAATATGCAACCAACTGTAAACTATTTATTGCATCTGTCACACTAGTAAATAACCTACTGCTGGAATATCATATCAATAAATCATCCGTCTCATCGTCATTTAAAGGTCGTGTACCTTTAACTTTAATGTGAACAATAATCATTTGTGGATATTAAATTAGGTAGTATATTTATTTTAATACATAAACCAAACTTTTAACATTAATATATTTCGTAAACCTATGTATAATTAGAAAGAACTTTTTTTCATGAAACAAGCATATTGCCAAGGAAGAGTCACAAAATAACCTAAGCTGTTATTTTAAGCTTACAACAAAAAGCAGTGCCTATATACACAACGAATTCCTAAAAACAAGAATATATAAAATTTTTCAATTTTCAAAAACATGTAAATAACATGTTTTACCCGTTTCAAAAATATGTAAATAAAATATTTTGCGTTTTTCAAAAAAATGTAAATAGACCAGTTTGCACTTTTAAAAAAATTGTAAATAGACCATTTTGAACTTTTAAAAACATGTACCAAATAGAATATTGTGCACATTTCAAAAAAATGTAAATAAAATATTTTGCACTTTTCAAAAAAATGTCAATAAACCATTTTGAACTTTTGAAAAACATGTAGATAGAATATTGTGCACATTTCAAAAAAATGTAAATAAAATATTTTGCACTTTTTAAAAACTAGCAGTTAACCATTCAACTAGTCTACAATGATCATAATAATTTTTACATATTCAGCAATGGAAAACGCCTTGAGGCTTTGTGACGAAAGTCCTTTCAGTCCGCTATAAAAGATGGACTTACGCCAATATGCTTCTTCATTGAAGCTACATAATAGTACTTCATATTATTATGTATATAGCCTTCACACTCAAAAGTCAAACAAATTAAACGACTCAAGCCTTCTACTTTCTACAACAACACTTCAGGCTACATTGTGTAAAAAAATTGTGGTTTGTGCTTTAATACATTTCATACAAATTGAGGTCAAAATTTGCGAGCCCCGTTGTCCGATCATATATGCTCTATACTGTATAAGTAGTTAAGTGGTACATACCTCCAAAAATTAAATTAGCAAACTACCGACACCAGTATGTGTAGGTGATACGTATAAAAGAATAAAGAAGTGACAAACATAAAACAGTCCTACCGGGCATACATACAGTATGTCCCTAAAGGTTAGACTCACCCCACTTTATGGGGTTTACTCCCCCCCAAGCGGGAACCGTAAGCCGATATATTTATTTTTAGATGAAAACCGACTAATTAGTAGGATTTGGCTTTCATTGACCTCCAGGGGTCAAGTAGTTCTCACGTAAATAATTAAATACTGAAAATCAGGCGTCCCAAAAGGTTAGACTCACTTCATGGTTTTCAAAATTCAAACATCAATATCTCCTGACTTAAAGCATGAAAAATGACGAAATTTCGTCTACGTGTGCTTAGACATACTACTTATGACTAGATGTATGCACTTTGGATATTGGGTCACTATAGCACCGGTAGCGGAGGAGAAGACGGGTCACTCTCATATCAAATATTTTCCCCGTTTGATAACATGGCAAAATCGCGACTTACTTCCCTAACTTCTTACGTACACATGCAAATGCCAACCGATTGTAATTAAAAGAAGTCGGGCATGACCACAATTAAATTGCCTACAAAACAGTATAACACTCAACACTCAGGTCACTCGGTGTCACGAGACGCACGGGCTTGAACATTCCCAACTCTACTTGACTGCTGGCACAACTAAACACATTCCATTAACTTTTCGTAATGTTCAAGCCCGTGCGTCTCGTGACACCGAGTGACCTGAGTATTGAGTGTTATACTGTTTTGTAGGCAATTTAATTGTGGTCATGCCCGACTTCTTTTAATTACAATCGGTTGGCATTTGCATGTGTACGTAAGAAGTTAGGGAAGTAAGTCGCGATTTTGCCATGTTATCAAACGGGGAAAATATTTGATATGAGAGTGACCCGTCTTCTCCTCCGCTGCCGGTGCTATAGTGACCCAATATCCAAAGTGCATACATCTAGTCATAAGTAGTATGTCTAAGCACACGTAGACGAAATTTCGTCATTTTTCATGCTTTAAGTCAGGAGATATTGATGTTTGAATTTTGAAAACCATGAAGTGAGTCTAACCTTTTGGGACACCTGATTTTCAGTATTTAATTATTTACGTGAGAACTACTTGACCCCTGGAGGTCAATCAAAGCCAAATCCTACTAATTAGTCAGTTGTCATCCAAAAATAAATATATCGGCTTACGGTTCCCGCTTGGGGGGGAGTAAACCCCATAAAGTGGGGTGAGTCTAACCTTTAGGGACATACTGTAAAGAGAACAAAAACTGTATGTATATACGTGTTACTTGTACGCAATTATTTTCTGACAAGTGCAAATAAGGTTATTAATATATTTTCAAATAAAGAAATAAACAAATTAATCAGGCACTTAAAACATCCGCAGTAGCAAGATTTTGTCTACTATCGTGATGATTGGGGATATTAGCATTTAAATTTGGTTCTCTATCAAAATAATCTTTCATCGCTTGACTGGACAAATTAGAAACAACCTTTTCTAATTTGTCAACTTTTGCTCTAAAATAAATAATAGATGCAACTAAAATCGAGAATAAAATCCCATTAATTGCAATACTAGTCCCGACTACAATGGTATGTTTCGTCATTGATGTATGTTGCTTTGTTCGTTCTCGTTCAGCATTGGAGTTAATTTTCGAATCTTCGTCTACTACCTTCACCCATTTTGACATTGTTTCATTACAATTGCTACCTGTATGTACAAAAAGGAAAATTTAAATTTAATTAGAAACCAGCACAAAACTACTCAAAAAATTCAATTTAAATATTACAAGAACAAAAAATACAAAACAAAAACGAGGCCCGTCCTACGGACGGTACACAGAGACTCACACTTGTAGAGCTGAGACACGACAGGGAATTCTTGCCTTGCTTCCTCCCACTCTCGCTCATACACTGAGTCCCAATGAAAAGCGTTTTTAGCTAAATCTTTTAAATTTCTTCCCGCCGCCCCAGACCAAAAATGAACAAAACTTCCCATGGTTAAAAATCCCGTGTAAAATTGGCCCTCATGCTTCACATGCTCGCTCAAAATTTCAAAGTATGTATTAAGGACCACGTTACCTCCGCCCTTGCTACTATTGTAAATAGGCAAGAACCAATCTTTGAACCAAAAAGTACCCAGTTTAGGAAATTCATACACTTTGTACATCATTTTCCTCTTATAGCGCTCAGCCTCGGAGGTTAAATTCAAATTTTTGTAGACGTCATACGTAAAGATATCATTCCATGGTTTGTCCCCAGCACAGAGGGAGCTACTCCAAATTCTTATGGATGGTGACCCGATCCGATTTTTAGAAGATTTCTCCACGAAATAACCAACTTCATTCACTAACATGTCCATTTCGTCACTTTTTGAGCTCGGGGTGACCCAAGAATTCAACGAGGCTGAGACGCCGAGATCAACAAGATTTCGGTTTCCATGAATACTATTCTTATCAATAGATAGTCCATGGTGACGACCCGGGTATTTACCTTGGTGAATGACTAGGTAGAGATACGGGTCAGGGCCGAATGTACCATAGGTTCGGGTCATATATGACCAAACTTGGGCGGTGAATTCAAATAGCCATGTCGCATTTCTATCCACGTCAGGGTCAAAGTAGACAGCTATGTGAGCTGTTTCATTGAGGTGGACCCGCGTGAGGTTTGAGTTGTGCTCGTACCAGTGCTCTTGGTATCCTTCAGGTGGTTCTTGGAGGTTTTAAACAGATACAGTTTATTAGTTAAAGTACCTAACTAATTTTTATGATAAGAGATTTTGATTTTTATTACGCTTACCTTCATTCGTGTGGTGTGCTCTGCATTGTTTAAAAAGTGATGTTATTACAACTATTACAAAAACAAAATGAACAATTAAACTTGGATTGGACATTCTTGTAACAATGAGTAAAAAGGTTATTGTTAGAAAATGATAATTAAGTACTAATATTTAAAGCACTTTCACTAAAATTAGAACTCATCAGTGTACAGCAACTGCGGGCTTGACAAAACTTGAACAACTGTAAAAGTGTTTTCTATGATGTCCAATATAATATCAGTAGGAATTAGCCTCTAAATTAAAATTCAATTTAGTTGCCTGCATGTTAAAATTCAAAAATACGTATTAGAAACGTATATTTAGTGCACAAAGCTCATTAATTTTATCATGCCTATGTTTATAATTACTACAAAAAAAGTAATATTATTATGCGGTTGGGAATATACTCGTCTATACTACTTACTAAGGCATGTAAAATGCAGGAAGAAGGAAATGAATTTAAGCGGGATAAAAATAAAAAATTGAAGATAGAAGATTATAGAGCATGTTGCGGTTTTCCAATTTGTTGGCTGGTCCCCTTAATGTACTCCACTGAAAAATTGAAGTTTCAAATTAATTACTATTTTTATAATTAATTTCTGCTTGCTCACGTAGTGGTCTACCTAATACCTAAGTACAAAAAAAATTAATTTCGATCACCTTTTTTTGATTACTTTATAGGATGGTTGAACTGCTCTATTATTAAAAATTAATTCCGGGTTTCTCAAAATCTAATGATTTTGAAATTTCCATCCAAAAAATAGGTCATTTAATTGCCTCACGTCTACTCAACAAAATGAATAACTAATTTGTTAATGATATATTATTATTAGCTGAATTAACTATGCTATGTGTATGCTTAAGATTGAGGAGAAAAATTCAAAATTGTGTTTATTACTCCCGCTTCGTCTTACTCCCAAAAATTATAAACTCTATTAACAAATACAAATAGTTCACTCTAAATTGTACATATGTACATGTAAAATGTGGAATATAGCAGCCAATTTTTTTCGAACCAAGTTTTATGATACAAAAATTTAAAAGACCCCTTAAACACTATTCCTATATTCATAAATAAGTACAAAATGGAACAAGTATATTTCAAGTGATATACCTACATAATTATTAAGTAATACATTTTATAAAATAAGCTGCAAGCAACTCAAATTAAATTTTGGCACTGCACATTTAAAAATTTATCAAATTATTTTCTATATTGGTGCCTGTTCCACAGGAGAGAAAGGGTAGTTCAGCCTTATTAGTAAGTTATATCTTTAATTACATATTATTAAATTTGCTATTCTTAACAGTGGCAGCATTTCCTAATTTTAGCCTTGATCCTCTGATCTTGCCGAAACTTTTGTAGTTGGATTGACCATTACTCACTCTCGGTATGGATCCAAATCGTCTGCCAGTGCCAGTTTCAGTTTCAGTTCCAGTTATACCTCCGATAGTATTGACGAAGCTAGTAGTATATTTCGGTGTGGTGGGTTCTTTCTCATCGGATAATGGAGTGTGTTGAATTTCAGTAGGGGTCTCTGAAACAGGTTTGTCTGTTTCTGTTTTTATTCCTGATAAACTATTATTTATGAGCGGGACTTCTGCTGCCTGATTCGGTTTTAAGCAAGGAACATCCGAGGATTTTGATTTCAATAATGGTGCTAATTCCAAAATTTGTTCTACTGTTAATGCTGGCGAAGGAGATGCATTTTGTTGAGCGGGACGTGTAATCAACATTGATAATACTTGAAATAATACTGTTGCTGACAATTCTAGTTCTAGTTTTCCTTCTAATGTCAATTTGACTGGGGATTCGTTGGGGATTTTTGACACTGCTGGTGGAGGAGCTTTCGTGGTGGTAGTTGAAGTTGTTGTTGTTGTTGTTGGGGTTGTAGTTGATGACGACTGAACTGCTGATTCTAGCTCCGGTTTTGATTCAAGTGTCGTCTTTGATGCAGATGTAGATGGGATTTCTGTCAATTTACTGCTGGATTGCCCTGGTTTAACTGTCCCTGGTGAATGTTGAACAAATAAATGAAATTAGGTACTGTATTACAATATATGTACTTAGGTAGTAAGTATTTTATTAAACAAATTATTTTTGCTACTTAAGATTTCAGCTGTCTTACGTTGTCTTCCCATTAAAAATTCATTCTTAATTAGGTAAATTATATTATTTGAAATTCAGGACCGGGCAAAGGAATTGATTTTAGGCAGCAATTTGTTTCCATACAAAAACCACCATTTTGATTTTAGTGATGGTTTTCTTAGGTAAAGCAAAATGTTATACATATTTACATGTTTTAGAAAATTGAAAAATGTTCTTTTTACTTGATTCAGAAAAGCGCTCAATGTTCTATTTACGTGTTTGAGAAAAGTGGAAAATTTTCTATTTACATGTTTTGAGAAAAGTGGAAAATGTTCTATTTCCATGTTTTTGAAATGCGCAAAAAAAGGAATTCCATATTTTTTTGAAAAATCAAAACTTTCTTGTTTACACATTTTGGAAAACTGCAAAATGTTCCATTTACATGAGTTTTGAAAATTCAAAGAGCGGGGGCTGCCTGCGCTGGCCACATTATCCGGCCCTGATTTGAATAGTCTCTTTTTTTCTGAAACCATCCCAGCCAATGCTGCTGGGGCGTTCCCAGACAACAGGTATTAAATTTTACACCAAATTGTAGATTATGCACTCAGCTTTCCATCTATGTAGGAATCATGTACTTGCGGATAATAAGTAAATAGAAAAAATTACAAACAAATCTTAGTTCGCGGGTCTCGAACCCAGGTGATTCGGCGTATGAAACAATACGTTAGAAATGGGCCTGCTAGGAAAGCAGCGGATGCCAGCTGTACGTTTGAATGGTCGCACTGCCATAGCACTATGACTTTAAAAGGTTGAAATGTGGCAGCAGCGCTTTAGTATATCAATACTTGATATAGTCTGATATACCTATAACATACCTATATGCAAATTTGGGAATTTATTAAATTTCTTTTGCTTATAACTTTCGGCGCCAAGATAAACATGCACATTTGAAAATTGCTTCAGATGTAACTTTTTATTGCGATTTTTTTAAGCTTTAGAAGTGTGCATGTTTATCTTGGCGCCGGGAGCCAGGAGCCGATTCATTTGCACGGGGAAAATCCGAAATTCGGTTGTTTGTACAGATATGATTCTGAAAAAAATCATGAGTATGTCTTTAAGCAAACAAAAAAATTAAGCGTCAACCGAATTTTGATTTGGGCTCCAGGTTGTTTGTAAAAAAATAAAGCCTGTTTAACTTCAACCGGGTATTACCGGGTAACAGGCACACTAAATGCAATAAAAATTGTTTATCCTACTATTGAGAACTTGGTCTATGTAAAAAAAAATATTTCGTACATATCTGAGATACTTGCCTACCGAGCTGGGATGGTTTCAGAAAAAAAGAGACAATATTTGAATACTAAAATGTGTCTTACCATCTGGTGTATGTAATGTCGTTAACTGATAGTTACTGCCACTGTAGCTGACTGGTACTGGTACTGGTGTTGTGGTTTTCGTCTGTTGGCTATCGATGTTGAGTGTAGCAATCTTTCTGGTGCTTTGGGTGTCACTGGAATGAATAATTCCGTCGGCTCTACCACTTGAATCGTCACTAGTTACTTCGAAAATGCTTGATGCAGTCGGACTAGATACTTCTGGACTCATCGTGGATGTCAAAAATTCCGCTACCGTCCAATATTTTTCTTCAGTTGTGGCAACAGTGGAAGCTGACATTGAGCTCAGTTCCGTTATTTCTGGAGCTAATTTGGCCGATGTAGAGGACTCTTCTAAATATGGTTCATCTGTCGATGTTGAAATATAACTGTTGTCACTAGTACTTGTTTCCGCGATGGAAATAACTGGCCCACTGTAATCCTCTCCATATCCTACTAATCCTACAGGGTAGTCATAAAGGTGGTCTGGATCTAAAGTTATTATTGGATTGGCCCTTGTTTCTTTAGTGAGAAGACTTGTGATTAAAATACAATTAAATACTTGAACGAAAATTATTTGCGTCTTCATTTTCTATTATTTAACTAGTACTAATTGTATAACGACTTAGAGAATGAATTGAAAACAAACTCTTACAGTAAATAAATCAGTGAGTTATTGTGTATATAAGTAATTAAAAATTCAGTTAAGGCGATTACAGACATAGATCAGGGAAGGCAGTCAAACTCAATGTGCAAAGTCTACATGTAGAATAAATTAATGATGAGGCAATCATCTTTTTATAAAGAGGATCAAGACCTACGAAGACAGAATGAGCTTTGGACCTTGTCACACACTACCAAGAAATTTTGGTCTTCCGGTGCCGGTCTATCTAAATACTGTCTCATTCCAAGATGCTCACACGTCTCTGGTGACGCTGACTGCGGTGAGTCAACAAGAAACTTAATAGTAATATAGCACAGTACTCATCTATAGTCCATATTTGGGAAAATTTCATTGTGATTACGGTACCTAGATGGACCCGTAATTCCTGTTAAATAATGTTAAAACTTAAAACGTAAGTAATTTCCAAATAATTGCCGAAATTACTATAATGTTCCAGTTCAGTATCATCCCTGTAAATTATTGTAGTTGACAGATTGATTTTTGTCATTTTGGGTACCACGTTAATATTGAATATGTACAGACCAAAAGTATGTGATTATAACTTGTAAGATTTCTACAGAATAAAAATAATCAGACAGCAGACGGTTAAATTCATTCATCATTATACGAGCTGGATACTCGCGAACAGTGACTACTTAAGTACTGAAAAGTGAGCCTCGTTTTTCAATTCAGCAAATTCATCATGCAAAAATGCTGACCGACTTATGGATTAACTGCACTAATGAACTTAGTAATGATTGGAATTACATATATTACATACGTCAGAGTCCTAATTGTGGTTTCCGTTTCCGTCTTTATTCCAATTTATTTCTATATCAGTTGATGATTGTATTGAAAAGGCTAGGAACACTATGAAGGGTTTGCTTTGTTAAACTTTATTACTAGTTAACATAATAATATATTCACTGGATAAAAAAAGAGGCAAGTAACAAACATGGTATGTATAGACTATTTCGTGTACATGAGTCAGCGTCATTTTTTTGTATGTTTCTAGTTGGTGTAAATTAAAGTCATGTAAAGATTCTTACAATCAAGAAAGGTGGATAGCCATTTTTGATATGCATCAATTTTACGAGCTACCAACACCGACATCGGCATCGGCATGACGTCGTAATTTTCCAGTTTTCTTAAGAGATTACATATGTTCAGATCTGCACGTTTGACTTGCTCGTGTGTAACACATTTTATGAGGGCCGATTACATGTTATGCCCGTTTCCAGTTTTAAAAAAGTTAGTAAGATTTTTAAACCTCATAAAATTTACAAAATTAATTTTTTGAGTGGAATGGAGGAATTTAAAAAAAATTGAGTCACAGCACGTTTTTTTTTGTTATTAATTTATACACTAAAATTTTTGGCAACAACTTATTTTAATACTATTAAATTATTAATTATGCAATATCGTCTATGAAGAACCAAAATCACCTATTTTCAATTTATGCTGGAAATAAAATGAGCTATGTCAAAACAACATACAGTAAATAAGATACATGCTTACAATCCTAATCACGAGTTTCTAAAATGAGCAATTTTTTCTATCTACATGTTTTTGAAAACTGTAAAATGTTCGTTTAGGTACATGTTTTTGAAAAGGTAACATAATGTACTACTTACACGTTTTTGAAAATGTCAAAATACTCTATTTAAGTGTTTTTTAAAAGTGTAAAATGTCCTATTTACATGTTTTTAGAAAATTGCAAAATATTCTGTTTACATGTGTTTGGTAAAAGGTGAAGGTAATAGGTAAAAGGTAACTAATGTCCTTAAATATTTTTGAAAACGTCAAAATGTTTTATGTATTTAAGTGTTTTTTTAAAGTTTAAAATATTCTATTTACATGTTTTTCAAAATTGCAAAATTTTTTTTTCCTTGATTTTTGAGAAATCCACAAGGTTCTTCTTCCATGCTTTCATGAACATGTTATTTTTAATTTTTCTGTAGACATATAGTGCATTTCGCTTTTGACTAAAATGGATATGGGTCATTTTGGTTCTTCACAGACGATATCTAATTAAATAGGTAGGTAGGTAGGTACATTTTACTTACATGATTTTTGTATTTGACTATTGACAAATATTTCGATATTTCATTAATTAACATTGACAATCGTATTCCTCTGTTAAAGTTGTAAATTAGAATTTAAAATTTAACATTGTGATTACTAAACTATAAAAAAGACATGCTGGATGTGGTCTGAAATGAGGTCAGACCGGAACGACGTCATTTTTATAGTTTAAGGTATCTAAGTCGCCATAAATGGCGATAATAATTTGATTGCTGTGTAAATTATTGTAATCAGCGGTTGTAAGTACGGATTTACAGGACGAATATCGACATAAAATAAATTATTAATTTGATTATAGCGGTACAATTTACAATTTACTGGTTACTTAGGTTAGGACTTGTAGTGAACTAAGCTGTTTCCCTGTGCTAGTTTCTTCTACTGATGACTGATGAGGGATACTGGATGACTAGATATTTCCCACGAAGCGATTAATTTATAAGTTTATGAAGGTATTTCTGTTTTTTAAATGTTTTAATTTTTTCCCATTCTGTATATTATATAGCGTTAGACAGAAATATTGTCAATTTCAACTATTACACTAGTCACTAATGTAAATCTGTAAAGAAAATTTCCACCTTTTCAAAAGCATGTTGGAAAATGTCACTAACTTACGCTGTTAATAATTAATTACCTATATGTACATATACAAATAACAAATATTCATTAGCTGTGTCGCTTATAATAGGTTAAGAAGTATCCCCCCTGAGTCAGTAGTTAATATCGTTCTTGATTAAAAAGTAATTTTGGAACACTTTATTTAGCTAAAGCCATAGCCTATAGTCATCACAGTGGCTTACTGATACTGGTTTTGGTTTACTACTACTACTATTAGCGACTGTAACCTTTTTTCTCTTTAAATGAAAAAGTATTAAGTAGTTTCCTTACATATTTGCCCAGGCATTCGATTATGATTTCCAAACTGATTTACATTACACTGGTAGTTATTATCTACTTTAATTTGGATTAATTTATTCAAGTAGAATTTCATCACAGAATTTTATTAGTAGTAAAATTTAGCTAAAATGTTGTTAGCTAAAAATTGAAGAATATGCAGAACATCAGTAGTATAGTATTGATTTACATTCAGTTTACGTATTCAATTGTTAATAGTTTCGATTCAATCAACTTAAACTCAGAAGTTCTTTCAGATGAAGACAAAGGGGGAATTCAATCAGTTCAGCATCGACCAGGTTTGACTACATCGAAAAATATTTTATGTACTGATTATTACTTAATTCATTTCACAACTTGATTTCTATAAGTAATTGATGGATATGTAAATTGCAGATATGGGATCCGGACCCACATCAAATTTACTCGTACGCTCACGACGTAATACCGCAGAATTGAAGCCAGCTGAACCATTCACATCCCCGATTACGGAAAATTGGGCTGGACACAAAGGGAAACTAAGTATTGTCTACCACGACCAAAATAGTAGTGTCGTTATTTATTTTGATCAAAAATTAATCCGAACACTTTCATCAACCAAAAACGTTTCATCCCAAGCCATTTGGTTCAGTGAAAATCCACATTGGATTTTTAATTTCACCGCCAACATCTGGAGACATGTGACCAGCACCTACGGAAACTTTGGCCCTGACCCTCTTCTCTACCTTGTAGTTCACCGTGAAAACAATAGCAAGGGGATGTACCGAGAATATTCGCTCAAGACCACATCCACCAAACGACGGATCAATCTGCTGGACATTACTTGTACAGCAAAAGGATTCCACACCAATGATTCCAAAACTGAGATGATGACCAAGCTCATCAATGGACTTTCTTGGTTTGTAGAGAAGTCATCGAAGCAGCGCTATGGATCTCCGTCTCAAAAATTTTGGGGGATAAATGACACTTACACACCCTTTGTAGACATATTCACCTACGATGTGTACAATAGCTTAAATATTTCTCAAGAAGCCGAGGAGCACAGGACCAAGTGTTTGAACAATCATGAAAAGGGCCCCAGATTCCATACATTCTGGCTTAGGGACTGGTTCTTTCCTATTTATGACAAATACGATGGAAATGTGGTACTTAATGAGTATTTTGAACTTTTGAAAGAATTTATTCCATATCAACTGCCGGAGCCGGAATACAATTACGAACTGTCCGGGGGAGAGTTCGTACATTTTTGGTCAGGGGCAGCGAAGGAAAATTTACAACCGATGGCAGACAAAGCTTTTGCATGGGGTGACATTTTTGAAAAGGAATTTCAAATGGCAAGGGACAAATTTCCTAATATAACGGAAATGTATATTTGTAAGAACTGCTAATTTATTTGTTTTTAAGTAGTTACTGACAAGGCAATGCATGGTTTCACATGTAACCCGCCTTCACACTTGCGTTTTTCGGTCACTGTGCAGTGGCCGGTCAAAGTTAAAAAAAATCAAATTTTGATTTTTTGGCACCCTGTAGCTTCTACATTTCTTATGCGATTTTGACGAAATTTGGCTGTTTGTAATCCTTAGACAATTTTCTAGGAAGCAGTTTCAGGGTTTTTCAAATTTTGAAAATGTTCATTCGTTTAAAAAAGAATGCAAAAAAATAATACTTTTGAGGCTCACTTTTTAAAATCGGTTTTAAAATTTAAAAAAGTTAAAATGCGGTCGAGTTACTTTCGATCTGTGCTATTCAAAACTAGACTGATTTTTGTGAGTGGCAGGTTCTGAAATTGGCGGGTAACATGTGAAACTACATTCCCTTGCCTTGTAACTAAATTTCAACTCATACTAAAAACGGACCACGTAAATTTCGGTCAGCTTATCAAAAATAATTTATGTACGTAGATACAAATTCCAGTAGAACTCTCACAACCCAGGAACCAAATTTGCAGACAAACTATCAAAGTAAGAAAGTATAAATACATTTTTAGACTTGATATAGGTACATTGAGCACTGTATCTAAATTAATTTGATTTTATTCCCAATCCAACTCCGTGTCACTGCTGTTTTTTTTTAACAGACACAAGTTCAAACGATCAGAAACCTCTCCAAAAATTAGGGGCAAAATCGGAAGGTCGAAAAAAACTTTAATTAATTCATCTATTATTATTCTGTTGTACCTGTACCATCACCTTAATTTCTCTCATACAAATTGCTATAAAATTTTAAGAGTACAACTATACAGTAAGCAGTAACCTTGCTTACATTTCTTTCAATTCTTTCCTGTGGTGCTATATAGATAAATTCTCTGCTACTTTACAAGAAATGATACCTTTCATAGCCGGGGGTGGAGGTGTTCTACTCCTAATGTTCCTCGCACTCATTGTCTGTGTCTTGTTCTACAAGAAGAAAGTGAGAAGTTTGGAAACGGAAATCCGTGGTCTGACCAACGAGGAAGTTACCGACTTTTTTGAGGGGGACAAAAACATAAATCCTGATGAGGCACAAGCATTAGTTTTGTCAATGCCATTTATCAAGGATTTTGAAATTCCAAGAAATCATATGATTCTAGGTACTGATAAATTATTTCATTCACTAATAATACAAAATCTCGTACAATTTAAAAATTAACACAAATTGTGGGCCGCGGAAAATTTTAACACACATATTTTACTACCAAAATAATGAGCAATTTTTACTGTTATTACCAGACCCTACTAAAGTATTGGGAACGGGTCAATTTGGCACCGTTATCCACGGGTTCATTCAAACCAGCGAAAAAGAGCCGATGATGTCTGTGGCGATGAAAACAGTGAAGGAAAATGTGGACGTGGCTTCGTTTAAAGCTTTCCTCGCAGAGGTGAAGATTATGGCTTATTTAGGGAGACATGAAAATATTGTGGGACTCTTGGGGACCTGCACGGCAAACATTAAAGACCGTAAATGACACTTTATAATAAATTACATTTAGAATTAATTACTAATTTTAATAGTTTAATTGTAACTGGATACAAAAAGTAGGTAAGTAACATAGGTAATTATTACTTACGATTAGATTCAATGAGCCTTACTGTTTTTCTAATGTTAATTTTAGGAGAGATTTTTATTGCACTCGAATTTTGCCCCCTTGGCGACCTAGGTGATTTTTTGAAGAAGAACCGAAGCAATTTCCAATCAAGTCTCAACTCTAATAATGAAAAATTCAAAGCTTGCATACTGCAAGTTTTGCCCAGCAACAGAAAAAGCATTTTGCCTAAATCCCCCAAGAGCAACAGAGCCGTAACGGCTTCATCTTCAACGCCTTCAACTCAAAATCCCAACAAAATCTCAACACTGCACCTACTGACTTGGACACAGGAAATTTCTAACGCTATGATACACCTAACACAGATGAAGGTTTATTGTTTTAAAATATATCCACATCCCTCCCCCCCCCCCCCTAATGCCTAATATACGCACAAAATTTTGAATGTTCGAAATTACAGTATTTAAGCTGACTGTAATTGTAATTTTGAATTAAACTCGAGGTAATTCACGGTGACTTGGCGACCCGGAATATTTTACTAACTGGAGATCGTGTGGCTAAAATCAGTGATTTCGGGCTGTCACGACAATTTCTCAACTATTCCAACTACTTGAAGACATCACAGGTACCTGGCCGCTGTGTATCTACTGTGTTAAACGTTTTTAGATTTAACAAACAATTATAATACAATTAATTTGAGTGATTATTATAGTAAAATCAAATACGGGATTGTAATTAAATATTTTAAGACCCCTGTTCCATGGAGATGGTTGTCAGTGGAAGCAATGAAGCAAATGCAATTTTCCACTGCGTCCGATGTGTGGGCCTTTGGAGTGACGATGTGGGAAATATTCACATTGGCTGAAGTTCCTTATGGGGCTTGGACATATGATCTTTTCTTTGCTGACAGACTTATTGCTGGAGATCGACTTCCTATTCCTCAATACGCAGATCAGAATATGTAAGTATACCAACAAAACTACAAATATAGAAGCGTGCCATGTAATTTCAATGTAAACGCACATGTTAAAGGAAAACCTTAGTTTAACATATAATTATGTGTCTAAAATTTCCATTTTCAGTTATGATCTCATGAAAAGTTGCTGGATGCTAGATCCTACTCAAAGACCGTCATTCCAACAGATTCACAGTAGTTTAGAGGAATTCATTTCAAACCTGAAGCCATAGTGAGTCTTGAAATTTATGAGACAGCACTGAAATCTGCAATTAACCCCTTAACTTGTGACCTGCGCTCAAATCCACTATGCACACCACATTTCCTATAATTTTTCATCATAATTAAGCCGCGGAACTCAATCTTATTATTAATTATGGTACATTGTAAAATATGTATATGCTCTATGTAGGTCTCGAATTATTTATTTAACAGGGATTTTATGCGGCCTTCTAAATCCGAGTTAGGAGAGGGCGACGGAGTCAGTGTGAATTCGGGGAAACTACACTACTTCGGGACCGGCCCTGCGAGATACTATAAAGTATGCACGACTAAATGGAGGGAAAATTATGTAGCAAAGAGTATGAGCTTAACTGCTTATGCAACCGGGGTGGGGAGGGTTATGATGCGTTTTCCCAAAATACAGTATGAACTTAAATATTAGTTTACACTACTAAATATCCTAAATGAGGAATATATGAATATCACACGTACAGTATGCAATCATACAAGACACACATTAATTATAATTATAGTTTGAAAGGTCTTATGGTTGCCTTGTATTTATTTAAATACTTTACTTTTAAATGGCACAATAGTGCCAAAATGAAAATGATATGACTTTACTTTTAATGGCTCGTAGCCCAAAATAAAAGATACTTTGAAATCAAAATATGAAACTCAAAATTCTCAATAATCAACGGGGAGCGTTTCCCTTAATTTTCGCCGTACGAATAATTAGTTTTACAATTTATATTTTTACCTCGTAGGTTGGAATCTGAGCCGGACGGATTATATTCTGGACTTCTCGTAGAACGTCTTTCTGGGTTACCGTGTGTTCCCTATTTTATTCGCTCGTAGCGTCACTATTTTATCCCTCGTAGGGTCACAAAAAGGGTCAGCGTTTGATCACCTAAATTCTCGCTCGTAGCGATTAATACACTTTTCCTCGTAGGATTTCCTGGTCCACGTGGGCACCTATGATTTTGCACGTAGCAACAAATATATTTTCCTCGTAGGATTTCCTGGTCCACGTGGGCCCCTAGGATTTGCTCGTAGCAACAATTCTGCCGTAGCACGGTCGAGTGAGGAGTACCTTCTGTCTTCGCCGGAGTCCAAGTAGAAACTGGTTATGGTCATGGTCCGTGAGGATAGAAGATCCTCGCGTACCATGCTATAATCCCTAAACTCATCTCCACACTGTGTGGAATATTATTTTCCCTTTTTGACCATCTACTTAATTAGTGGGATAACTTTGCCTGAAGGGCTTTTGGGGAATATATCCGTCCGTCTTAGTTTCCAACATACAATTCACATTTTACATCATAAAATATCATATTTTATATTCTATATAATATATGTATTTTTATGATCATCATTTTTCTTCTCTCAAAACTTCTGGACCAAATGTTTTGATGCCCTCATCAAAACGAATAACATAATACATAATAATAATTTTCGTAATTTTATATTGTCTTCTTCTGGACCAAATCTTTTATTATCTTCAAACGAATTATCCAACATCTCACCAATGGAACGAAACAGCCAATAGTATGAACGTCCAATCATCCACATCTTTTTCTCCATATCCTTAAGTGCGAGCAACGGTGCAAATAATAGACCTGAAAGAAACTATGATGCGAAAGAAAAAGAACACACACTATTGCATAGATTAAAGTTCCTGTATGGTATTTTATTGTTTCATTTGTACTCTTTGTCTGGACTGAATTTGAACATCATTTTTACTCAGTCTTCTGGGAAGTATCCCAACTTTCACGGGTATTTTATTTAGTAGAATAAAAATAAATTTTGTCAAGTAATAAGTGAAAATTTATATATCAAAATTCTACGCTACATTCAAAATACTAAATTTTGCTTATGTATATTTTAGAACGTGTCAAAATGGTAATTATTTCATTGAGTCATTTTAAATTGAGATCACGTGAAAGCAAAATATTACTAACTACTTATATATATAAAATTGTATCAAAATTTTTGTGGACGTATCCGAACATATTATCGATTATAATGAGGAATCAGACGTATCTGACGAAAAATAAATTGAAGATGAATTTCGACGCGGGTTTTTCTGGAGAGTCCCTTGAGACGTTCCAGCGATCAAGTTTGGTAAACTTGACCGCGAGTGACTCGAAGCTCGTGAGCTCGTATTTCTATTGGAAATTTTCTCTCGTCGATAATTTTTGATTTGGCGAGAACCCTTTTCAGTCGCTGGAGGAGTTTCCACGCAATTTCGATTAATTGACAGAGATAAATCAGAAATATCTCTGGCACTTATATTAACGGAGATTTTTCGCTCCTGATCTTCCAGAAGAGGTTTTTCTGGCGACAAATTTTCTGTTGGTCTCGAGTTGACTGACGGCGTGAAGTTCGCCGCCTCGAGCATTAGCTTAGGTAATTCATTTTCATAAATGAATGGTTCATCATCTATGATCATGGGTACAGGTTCAGGAAGGGGAGATCGGCGTGCGAATATCCCTGATCGTTCGTTCTCCTTTGGAAACGACATTTCGTAAATCTATAATGTTGAAATGGAAAGACGAAAAGCAAAAATAAAAAAAATAAAAAATTCAAAACCCTCAATTCACTGATATTCAACATTTTTATTTTGAACCTTTTATATAACCCGTCATGTCATGTGCTCAAAGAATACTTTGGAAATATCAAAATTTTTAGGTCGTAACCTGAGACGTATCTCGTACTTATATCTACTCTAAATTTTACGAAGATCATAATAAATATATTATGCAGTCGATTTTATGGAGATCAACATTTTACAGTCATTTTAACGTAGTCTTTTATCTCACAATAATCACCAACAGTGAGATCAGTAACACAAATAGATTTCATAACAATCAATATTTTACCAACTTGTACACTTATCATTTAACCGTCATTTTCTTTGGTCATTCCACTTAAAGCTACAATTCATACTATTTACTAAAGATAATGAAATGACTACAACACTCTTTTACGGGATCCAAAATTTTAAACCATTTGTGACGGACCATCATGACCATGATCAAAACGGCCATGAGGGTTACCTCGTCGGGACTTAGAACAAAATTGAGGGGGTTCGCGACAATCGTTTGCCTTGTGTCGCAGAGATCCACACCTGTAACATTTCAATTTACTCTTTTCACGATTCTTCTTATGAAAATCGCCATTTACTTTGGGACACTCTAAATACACGTGTCTTTCCTCTATGCCAGCCTTAAGGCAAATTTGGCATAAAGCAATTTTTGGGCAGATAATCTTTTCTTTTATTGGTCTGCCTTTTCTACTTACTTTACGGGGAGGAGGCACCTCATCGACTTCTCCATCAGATGAGATCTCTCCATCTTCTCGAGGCTCTATATACAATTTATATTTTGGCTTTTTGACTTTCGGAGCTCGAGCTTCTTCCTCGCTATCGGTCTCCTGCTGGTTCGTAAACTTAATCCTATCTATCTTAATTGCTAAATCTAATGGCGGAGTCACGTTGCCAGACATGTCTATCTTGCTAACAGCTAACTGCATTTCAGGAGTATCTCCCTGCCAAACAACTTGCAAATCGTTCTCATCGGGTTCTCGTTCATCCCAACCTTGCAACAATTGTTCTTCTTCATCTGGCAGAATAATTATGGAGCCTTCGTCGTCACTGCCACCAAGCATGATTTCTAGATCACTCATTCTATGTGAAATATGAAATATGATTTAACCTATGTAAATTATGTATATATGTATATGTACTGTTAATCTTTAGCGTAAGCAAAGCAAACAAGCGTTTTTAATCGACGTCATACAAAGGATCGTTGAATACGTGAGTAAGTCGTCTTGGTCTATTAGCAGGCCTTCCCAGAGTCGGGCCGGCTCCTTGTGGAGGCGTCTCGGCTTTGGGAAACCCTTGCGTCTGTACTCTCTGTACATCGATATCGACTTGTTGTCCGACAGCGGCCTGTAATGGTCGTATTATTCTTAATACGTCTTCCTGCGTAAGGATGTCATTTGCTTTTGGCAATAGTAATGTAATGGGGACTTTTTGTCCTGAATTAATCGTAACTAACTCACCATCCCCTTCTCCCCCTGGAAAAGGTGGACCCGCATCAACAGGCGATTGAGAATCGTCGGATGATGTAAACGGTTCTGGGAATTGAAAAGGTGAAAAATGAATCAAAGGAAAAAGTGGGCTATTATTTGGAGCAGGAGTATTGTTTTCCGGCATATTATCAATGTTTGATTGTATGCGGAGTATGGAACCGGGAACTTGGTTCCGACTGCTTTGATAACGTTGGCATTGATTACAGTCTGCAATAACCCTAGATATGAGCTCACCCATTTTCAGGAAGTGATAGTCTTCCCGCATAATCATATGTAATTTTTCATTTCCAAAATGACTTTTCTGATGCATAAATTGAGTAGATTGAACTGCCAATTTATGTGGTATGACTGGAACATAAGGTCCACTCATGAATTCAGTAGTAATTCTTTCTAATAAGTCGTTCTCTCCCAAACGATAAATTTTTCTATACCTACTTGTTCCAACTAATTCGTTGTCTTTATCGAAGCGTAATCGGTTTATTATTTTGTCTACATTTTCGTCCTCAGCTTGTAGCTGATGCAAATTATCAATTCTATGTTTTAGTTCTGCGCAACGACGAATAAATTCATTTTCTTTTCTGTTCCGACATACCATTTTAATAAGTCTACAAGAAAATATGATTTCACGGTCAAGGTTGTTTCTCGTAGATGTATGCAATAACTCGTCTATTTGAGCGGGCAGTCCAGCCAGCAAAAGTATTTTAATGTCGAATTCACGTAGTTTCAGGTTCCATCTTATTAATCGTGGAGGTAAGTCTGTGATTTTCAGAATTGTCGGCAATACTGCATCAGTGGTATACACATGAACAGTCCGACCTGTAGTGAAGTTACGGAAATTCCGTAATGCTTGGATAAGCGCAATACCATGCTTATCCAACGTTGAGAAGGTCTCTTTTACCTGTACCAAATAATATTGGAAACGAGAGAGTAATCGTCTTACGCCGTTTTTATTTTGTACCAAGATAGCGAGTATATGATTCTCGGATACATGATACCATAATTCCAATTGAATGGAATGATCGGGTAACGCCATAACCGGAGCAGTGAGAATCTGATACCGGATAGCATCAAAGGCTTCACGACACTTTACCGTGAATACGAATGGCGGTGATTTGCGTAGTAATTCGAAAAGAGGTTGCATGACTTGAGAATAACTTTGTACCGTATGACTAAATTTATTTGTTTGGCCAATGAAATCACCCAATTCACCCATATTTTTGGGATACCGAAAAGTCATAATTGAATTTATCCGTTTTTGCTGTAACATGTGTGCATGTTGTTTACGTGTTTTCTCTACTTCTGTTTCTGGTTGGTCAGTATCAGTTGATACTGGGATAGGTGGTCGTTCACCGTAAATAGGACTTGGAACCTGTACTTCAGTTGAATGAAGTCTCAACTGTGGATAATAATTATTAAAATCAAGATTACATCTTAATTTAGAATCCTCATATTCTGTATATTTCTTCTCTATTTCAGCCTTTAATGCTGCACGATTTAATTGGTTATGAATTATCATTCCCTGAGTTTGTCTATTTCCGAGGCGTATGACTACCTCGTCTGGTAAATGGTGATATGTCGCTATCCGACTCTTTGCTTGTAAGCCCATGCCGGTCTTACCCATATTAATTACTGTAATGATTCCTTTGCCTTGACTTAACTTAATATGTTCTGGTACTATCATTAATCTTAAATCGAAAAGTAACTTGTAATTCGTTTCGGTTACTATGTGACCGTCAAATAAAAGCTCATCAGTATATATGTTGATGGGCTTTTCTTCCCCTATCTCTAAGTGTACGTGATCTTGAACATAAATATTTTTATCTGTTTTTGGTTCTGATGATTTATCTGAATCATCGCTTTTAACTTTCTCTAATGTGTCAGAGCCAGTAGGTCTCTGTTGTCTATTCTTAATTGGTAATGCTGTCATGATATTTGAAGGTGACGCGTGCGTTACCTGTGTTTCAGCTCCCTTGGGAATCTGCACTTCATCTGACTCATCAGATGTATAAACGTAGTCTGGACTGGGTCTGTTCTCCGTAGAAAACGCAATTATTCCGGACTGACAACTTACTGCTATGTCATATTTAGATAATAAGTCCATTCCAAATACTATACTATCCATCATATTCTCTACAATATAAAATGTCCAATTTATCCAAGTGTGGAGTTCATCCACATAGAAACCTAATGTTACCTGTTGATTTGATTGTAACGGTTTACCATCATACACAATCATATCCGCTTCAATTTTCTGGCATGCTGTGATGATATGATCACAGCCCAACAGCTTCACTGTTCTGGGATTGACGATACTGAATGTAGATCCTGTATCTACAATGACATTGAAATCCATTGCCACTCCATAATAGTTACGGAATGGGAACGTTCGTTTTACTTCCTTAAGTGATTGATTTATTTTCCTAACATGTAATGTCTTCGGGCTTGCCGAAGCTTGATTTTGATTTAATGTATTATTGGATGTCGCTGCTTCTCCCTTATTGTCTAAATTACTAGAAGTTTCTTTTTGAGTCAGCTCGTAAGCTGCCATTAACCTATCTAATTCCTTATTTTCATCATTACTCGAAGATACTGATGCGATGGGTGTTTCATCACTTTTTCGACTTGATGTCCTTGGTAATGTTATAGTCTCTAAGTCTGGGATCTCTGAATCCTCAGCGGATCGTACTCTAAACATTTTGAACCTTGGATTATTTTGAGACATCTGCTGATGTACTTGTTCCAAAGTTTGTGGGTTGGGGTTACTATGACTCCCGTAAATTTGGTTATTTTGAGGCTGATGATCATTACTCATAGGTAATGCGGGTACGTTTTGTCTCATACCTATATCTCGTGCTGGATCGTAATTATAATCACGATCGCTAATATGCATGGCTCGCATTTGGTGCACGGTATTCGTATAATTTTGATTGAAGTCCTGATGGTTATAATTCTGATTATAAGACGGGGGTTGGTTATAAAAACCACCTTGATATCCCTGGTTATAATTATTGTTTCGATTATATCCATTATTATTATTCCTATATCCCCTATTACCGTTTCCATTGTATCTATTGTTTCCTCTTCCCCTATTATTATTATAGGAATTTCGTTGTATGGGCGCATTATTCATTTTAGCCCATCCTGCAGCTTGAGGGGGTAACGGAATACCCTGTCTCTGCATGGCTTGCCAACAGTCGATCACAAAATGGCCCGTTTTACCGCATTCATAGCATGTGGGCTGACCGTCTGTGGCTACACTATTCTTTTTAATATTAGGATTATATTTCCCTGGGTCAGCTCCATGTCGAACTTGACCTCCGTTGGGTTGATTCCCATTACGGCTATTATTGGGAGGAATACCTCCATTCAATCCTCTAATGTAGATTGGCTTCTTTTGATGTCCATCAAATACATCTTGGACGTTATTGTTCAAAAGGCTTTCTGATTGCTGAAGGATATGGCGATTCAAAACTTTCGTAAAGTTATTTATATCCGTACAATTCATCATTTCTTTTCGCAATGGTTGAGGAAGTCCTTCTAATAACTTCATCAACTTTCCCTCCTCATCCATATTAGGATCCATTTGAGTTACGCATTGTAACCGTCGGTTAACATATTCATTTCCACTTAACTTGGAATTAAAAATCGTTGAGGCCAGCTCCGAAGCTGCCTTGCTACTGACATACGCACGATCGAATTTCAATTCGAGTGCTTGGTATATCTGGTTAACCGTAGCATCCTTAGCTGTCTCCCGTTCAGTTGCGTTAGTTATTGTAGCATAACTAGCAATGAATCTCGGTTTTTCTCCTAACCACCAATTTCTTGCTGTCCCGACCAAGGCCTTATCTAATGCCTTGTAGATTTTATCCGTAGTCAAAATCTTTCGAGTAGTGAGTTCTTCTTTGAAGATGTCAACCCACCCTCGTGCTTCCTTGTCGCCACTATAAGTTGGTATTCCATCCATTAATTTGGATTCGGAAATCACCAGCTGCTGGTCAGCATCTAATCCCTTATTTTTAGTCAAGAGGGTTTTCAGAATACCCTCCAGCTGTTCGTGAGTGACCGTCATGATCCGGTTACTGATTAAATCTAGATATGGATAATGCAAAGTTAAGAAGGCTGTATGTTGGGGCGGTTCCCAAAGCTTAACCTTGTAATGTAGGAGCTTATATTCTAAATCCTCCTTTTCGAATTCTAATGATTCGTCGTGCCAAGATTTCTCACTTTTTGGAGAATCTGAGAATTGTGTTGCTAATCCTATGAATTTAGACGAAGTCGTGGATATATCTAACGTCGGGTCGTCCCCAAAAATAAAAGAATCGGAAAGATCAAAATCCTCTTTCTCTTCTTTTATTACTGTAATGGGTACTGCTTCCTCTTTATTTTTCGGCTGAGAATCGATCTTATCGTCTTTGCCTTTCTTTTCCAGTTTGAAGATGAACTGGAAATTCACGTGGAATTTCCCTTTTGAATACAAAATTTGTCTATAAATTGTAGCGGATTCTTTGATCTAGAATGCCCCTTTTTGTGATTAACTCGGAGTTAATATACAGGGCTTAGGATTAGTTGTAGTTTCGATACAAAATCGACGCTTGAAAATGAAGTATTTTGGCTTTTCTGACGTATCAGTCTAATTGTAGTATATTGACTTATGGTTTACTAGTAAGTAACAATGTTGGTCCTTTAATTTATTTACGCTGTGCTGGTTAATTGTTTCCTCGTAGGAAATTGTAAAATGGAAATAGATGCCTATTTTTAAGTCTCTCCGTAAGAGTGAATAATTTCGATTTTATTCAAATTGTAGGAATACCTATGTGTGTATTACTTAACTACCAAAGATTTTATTTTAATTCCGTAGATAAAACAATGCCCACGCCGACGTTAGCGCACGTGAACCGAATGCGTTTTCTCTTTAGGGAACCGAATCCGTTTTGTTTTTATTTTGATTTAAGTCTGATCAATACTTTTAAATTGATCAGGCCTTAGATCTTTACCTTTACAAACAGTTTGTAAATTCACAATGATTATTTGACTTTGACTTGAATTAATAAAATCGACACAATTACGACTTGGTATTTATTTGTAGAATGATTTATTTTTGAAAATGAATTATAATTATGATGATGATGGGTGATTATATGCTTTGCAGTGTGATATGAGGACGAGGGTACATATATCTCGCGCAACAGCCACCGAATTTCAATAATACCAAGAGCAAGCTTTTAAGCACAAGCAATAACTTAATTGTAGTGTCGTAACACGTACCTTTTGGTCAAATCGTCAAATTAAGTAATAAGTCAGCAGCTAAAAATAGTCTTCCAAGCTTCACAGAGGACTGTGCATCAATGAATAAAATCTTTCTCGACTAATAAGTCAGAATCAGGAACGTATCCTGTAAACTAGAATAAATTGGAATTGTCAGTCAATATCCAATCGTATCTCCAATGGTTATTTCGTCGATGACGTTCAAGAGAAATCTTGATCTTAACTATTAAATAAACTACTATAATTGCTATTATGGCTACCCAGTCGTATGGACTTAAGTAGAATACAATGAACATTCAACGTTCCAGTTGAATGCGATAAACCATAAGTTTATTCCAAATTTTGTAGAGAATTACAATACTAAATGTAAAGAAAAGAAAAGCAATATCTGTTGATGTCAGATTTATTAAAATCAGCATTCAAAATTATTTATAAAATTTCCTAATTTTATTTTACTTCTATTTTGAGTTGTAGTAATAACTATCTACCTGCTTAATTTATTTAATCCACGTAGGATGTTAAAATTTGGAAAATTTTGAAAAGATAAGAATAATATTTTGAAATTGTAAAATGAATTTCAATTGTCAAAAGAAAATTCAAAATTGTAAATTAATTCACTATATAATTACTTATATAACAGTAGTAACTGTTATTTACCATTAATTTATATGTACTATAGTGTAATGATAGTAAATACTCGTCGCTAACTTCTCTGCACCCACCGTATGGATGTGCAGTAACTATTATTTACCACGAAAATATGTATATAACTAATGCTACTATGTACTACGTAAGTACCTATGCTCTGTACTAGGATAATACAGTTATACACGTCGCCAACTTCTCTGCACCCACCGTATGGATGTGTAGTTAACTAGTAGTTACCACGAAAGTATGTATATGATTGGTACTAATATGTACTACGTGAGTACCTGAATATATATGACTAAGTATATACCTACTCCCTACTATAACGTTCGTGATAAACACGACAAAGTCTTTCTTGGTTAATTTCTCTTCTTACCCAGTAATTGACCAATCAGGGGCAAGAAACTAATTAATGGTTCGAATTATTTTAAAAGAAATTCGACAATTTATTTTCGTGCACTTCCTAATAACTGTGCGTTACTTACTTCGTAAAGTTAAACGAATGTAAACGACCAGTTTGCGTTTTCCAAGAATTCGTTCTTCTTCCCCAGATGGGAGACTTGAAGAATCTTCCTTAAGTTCGGATTTATTTGAATCCTCGAGGTCCGAGGGCACGGTCACAACTAGTGACTTTATCTCCAATTGCCACGTGAGGCTAGAAAAGTAAGTATCAACGTAAGAATACTTCTTTCTTTAATGTGCATACACAGATCAACGTGCACCAGTATTTTTATCAACACTCAAAATAAAGTTTCACTTCGTGAGTGAAATACTTAAATAATTTGTAAGTCTTTATTTTGTTTCTACTTACAGTTACTCACACCGTGGAATGGTGGGATTTGTGCTGTAATTTCCGGTTTTATATTACTGACGGATGTTGAAGAATTCCACTCCGTATTGTCTGCTTCCCGGAATTATCCTGATTCCTGAGTCTGATCGACTTTCAAGTACGTCCCGTGGGCCCGTATCTCGTCCTCGTAAGGATTCTATAATTTTATAATTAAATATAATGTTATTTTCTATTTTGTGCTTTGTTTTACATAAAATGCCCCCAAAATGTTAATTGTGAACAAATTACAACAGGCCCCCAGAATTACAACAGTGTCGTATGTTATACACGTACATACATATATAGACACTTGTGCACAATTTACAACAGTTTGGCAATATACAACAAGTTGGATTCGTAATCCATAAAATGATTGTTTTACCGTATTAAATGTTGTAAGACTTATTTCTACTTACTATTTTGTAGGAATCCTGCTTTGAGGAGATCCGCGTAGGATATTTTTGCTGACTGCAAAATTCTGACTCTGAAGATTTCCTGATTTTCGGACCGTATCCGTATTAAATCCGTGAACTTGATTCACCGTATGTTGCTGATCACTACGTAAGTGACTGTAATAAATTAGAATGTAAGTTTTTATAGACTTATGTAGTTTACTTTCAATCTACCGATTTATGGGATTTCGAAGTAGATATGTGCATATAATGATGAACTATATACTTTGCTTTTTGCCTTATATTTTTAGCTGTGCTAAGTACGCTCCAAGTTGGTACTTTTTATGAAAAGCAATCTGAAAATGCCCGATGCAAAATCACAAACACAATACTATAGAATCAGGAGTTGTCGACTGGCAACTCCGGATGTCAACCAAATTGGTGAGTTGACTTAAAATATTTTGTTGAAATAGCTCACTCAACCACACCCCTTACAAAATTATTCCCCCTTGTAATGAAGGGTTGTAAGGAAATGACAACAGTCTGGGTATGAATCCCCAGCACTTTATAACTTGGCAAAGACACAAGTCAGGGTCAATCCCCTGCAAAGTTTGTAATCTTGAATATTCGAAGTCAGGGTGGAATCCCCTGCAGTAAGTTTATACGCACTATCAAAAGTCACGGGCAGTCCCGTGCACTATTTTATTTTAGATTATCAAAAAGTCAGGGTCAATTCCCTGCAATATTGAAAATGAAATAACAAAGTCCAGGCTCCGTGCCTGGCGATTATGTAGTATTAACTACCTATGTAGATCGAAGTGGCAACTTCGATGTTGGTTTGCACTAAAAAAAAATTCAATTTGGTTTGAAATAACTTTATATTTACTATCTAGTTTCGATTAATTTCGAAATTTTGAAACAGTAGGCTCAAAACACACAAGATATCACAATCTGTAAGTCGAGGTTGGAATCCCTTGCTTGATTTCGATTTCAACCACAAACTTGGGGTATATACTTCCCTTACTTTTAAGTGTTATATATATTATCAAAATAATTATTTTGAACGTATCAAAATGTTATAATTAACAAGTAACAAAATTGGGTTTCAGTTCCCCTTTACTTGGAAGTTGTATTTTACTTTTACATTTACTCTGATTGTTATAGTAGACTATAAATTCTAAGCAGATCAAACTTTTTCACACAAACTAATTTTTAACAAATGAATCAGTAAGCCGAGGTTACATCCCTCGCTTGATTTTCAAACAGTTAACAAAATTGACTGGAGTGGCTGTCCCCTTGGAACTTAATATTAATGACTTTATAATTTTGCAGCAACAATTTTGAGCGTTTCAAAATTTCGAAGTCAACACTTCGAACTTATAAATGACTAAGAAGGTTCGGATTCCTTTCTACCAAAGAAGTCAAGGTTTAATCCCTTGCACTATAAAACTTCACAATAACTCGAGATGCTGTGTCTCGCTGAAAATGGCTACTGAGTAAGTACACCCTACGATTCGGATTTATTGATCCGGCAAATAATCAAATCAATTAAATCACTTACACAAATTATGACCTACAATATATAATTTAATAAATGGCACACACAATGAATCAATGCTTAATAATTTACACAAATGAATGTAATATTATATGATGCCTAATAATAACTGGCACTTTTATACGTAAAAATCGGCTGCTTACCGTTATAAGCACTATAACGAAGAAAAGTGAATTTTCTGGAGTTCCCCGAAACTTCAGAAAATCACTTATGATTTTATATTAACAACGTGAATTTTTGATTTGCCACTTTTTATAGGCTGATGACTGGCGATGCCACTAAACACTGGGATTTCTTCCCGACTGAATTTTATTTCGTTGATTGCAACTAATTGTTGAATTTGAAAGGTAACTAATGTAATTCTCAACTAACACATGCAGAATTTCAAAATTAAATTCTGAGTTGATTAATACGTGGTATTAACCAAGTACTTACTGAAGTAGTAGTACTGCTTTAACTGGCCTTATGGGCCCTTAAGTAATAAAATACAAATTTTGATTTTTCAACTATCTAAACGACAAAATATATGGATTAATGCTTTTCAGAAACCGAAAATTCAGTTGTCACTGTTGACAACCGTGGATCCACACAAGAATGGATCGAAAATGAAAACTGGCTGACTACAAACTATCAACCATGGACCACTGCTGATATTAACTATTGGCAATTCACTATTTTTGTAAAATATGAAGTTTTCAAATTAACCACCTCAGAATTTGCACTTAATTTTTATGACACTATGAAAACTGTTAACTAGGAAGTATAATAATGTAATATATTTGTAAGTACTGCTAACTATGAAGAGATAAAATCAAATATTTGGCAAATAATTATTATGTGGACCGTGTCCTATCTTTAACATGTAAAATGAACTTTATGAAAATGGCTGCCTATTCATTCTTATGGCAATTCTAATATACATAATATGCTATATGTTTTCAATGTATTACCTTACGAACCTCGTGTGGATTTCGTCTTGGTTTTCTTTGGAAAATTCAGCCTTCCGTTTCTGCTGCCTTTTGGTTCCAAAATTTCGTAAAATTTGGTAATTAACCTCAAGTTCGTAATAACGACTTTTATATTTTTCACTTTTTATTGAATTATAAACTGAACTCTGAAAATATTCAGCAGATTTTGGTTTGTGAGTTGGGATGTCAGCACGGCCAGGTCCAATAGGCACTCTCGGTCTCGTCCGCTCCACTTCTTACGTCCTCTTAGGTCCACAGCTAAAACTCTTCTTGCTGGGCGAAAATATACTTTATTATGGGGAGCTTTTCCCTCTCAAAATTTTATCACGTCTACGGCTTGTGGGTTGCTTCCCAAGACCACCGTACGTTACGGTCAGTCCTTTTCAATGCGGCTGGTTGGATGGCTTGTCAGCACTGTCCACCACCTTTCACTTTTCAGTTTCTAAAACTCCCGTCTTCTTGTAGAAGATGCGGTCATACGCCGTGGCGTTACTTGTACTGCCTTTCACTTTTGGCTGTAGTTTTAACTGCAGCCACTAGTACTGCTATTAAGCGTCACTATAACAGTGGCGAAATGCCCCAACACGTGGCTGCCTATGCTTAATAAAGCAAATAGGTTTATATGGGCCCGAATTACTTCGGACTTCTTTCTAACCTACTTTAAATTTAATTTTATATAATTACGGGTATTGGGGGGTAGATTTAATTCTACCCCGCACCTTCTTAACAGGGATTTTATGCGGCCTTCTAAATCCGAGTTAGGAGAGGGCGACGGAGTCAGTGTGAATTCGGGGAAACTACACTACTTCGGGACCGGCCCTGCGAGATACTATAAAGTATGCACGACTAAATGGAGGGAAAATTATGTAGCAAAGAGTATGAGCTTAACTGCTTATGCAACCGGGGTGGGGAGGGTTATGATGCGTTTTCCCAAAATACAGTATGAACTTAAATATTAGTTTACACTACTAAATATCCTAAATGAGGAATATATGAATATCACACGTACAGTATGCAATCATACAAGACACACATTAATTATAATTATAGTTTGAAAGGTCTTATGGTTGCCTTGTATTTATTTAAATACTTTACTTTTAAATGGCACAATAGTGCCAAAATGAAAATGATATGACTTTACTTTTAATGGCTCGTAGCCCAAAATAAAAGATACTTTGAAATCAAAATATGAAACTCAAAATTCTCAATAATCAACGGGGAGCGTTTCCCTTAATTTTCGCCGTACGAATAATTAGTTTTACAATTTATATTTTTACCTCGTAGGTTGGAATCTGAGCCGGACGGATTATATTCTGGACTTCTCGTAGAACGTCTTTCTGGGTCACCG